>BSBM01000049.1:6477500-6497500 GCA_027924585.1 Larix kaempferi | reverse complement strand
ATGTCTTTCCACCTAGCCTGAAGGCCTGTTTCGGCATATTTATGTGTCAGCTCTGACCTCAAGCATTATTCCTACTCATTTGGGATATCCGGTCAGACAATCATGGCGAGGGTGGTTGCGCAAGGCGGCCATCACTATCAGGGTCGTTATATGTAGAGGTCACAGCGGTTGTTGTTCACAATCATTGCGTGAGAAAGGTGGCAAACCCAGTAGCTCAGGAATATTTCGGTTAGGATCCGGCCATGGAGAAAGCTCAGGGAACCGAAGTGGTTTTTATGCCTGAGCTGGCATGGTCTGAGGTGGACGAGGAACAAGTTCCTTCATTCCCTGTAGTCTTCGACCATGTAGAGGCTAACACCTCCAGCGAAGATGAAGAGCCTGAGGAGAGACAAGTGTGCAAGAAAGTTCGATGTCGAAAGAAGAAGAAGGAAACCCGAGAAGATGAGTGAGACATCCACCAAGCCATGGAGATTCTCAAAGACTTTATAGTCTCCACTGAGGAAGTGACACCTACTCCAATAGAAGAAGCACATGTGGAAGACTCCTTGAAGATAGAAAATTTCTTCGATCAACATGGCCAAGTGAAGGCTCAGGAATGAGGTGGTGACATGTTCATGTTGTTTTTGTTCCCATCATGTAAATAGGTTTTGAACTCGACATGTATGTAATAGTTATGAATTTTTTAGGCCAGTTAGGATTTACCAGTCGCCTTGGGTTTGTTGTGTTCTGCATTACCATGAATTAACACCTGCAAAGTAGTTGTAGCTTGTCTGTTAGCAGTCTTTTTCCATTTTTGTGATTTGCTGTCAAAGGTGGCGAACTGGGGCAAATAGGTGGAAGCGTAACTATAGTTGTTTTCTGATAATCAATTCGACGCCAAGAGCCTATAAATATCTATGTAATAGAGATAGAAGAGATTTGAAAATCAAGGGGATGAGGCCTACAAGAACTAAGCTCTATTTTTGAAGCATAATCCTTAATAGAATTGGAATGTTTGAAGCTGGTGTTTAACAAGAATTAATGTGTCATTTAGTTTACAGTGTTTTTTCCTTCTTCTTCTCATGTGAATGTGCTTCCTGTTATTTACTTCAATTATGTTTTCTTTTCATATCTAGAATTAGTGTATAATAGTGCCGAATTCTTGGTTACGAGATCTGGCTATTGTTTCAGGTGCTCACCCAATATTTCCTCTAAAGTTGACATATAATTCATCCATGTTTGATGCTCATGTCAATGGACTATTCGTTTCTTCTTCTTTTATCACCAAATAACAACATTTGACTAGAAGCAGGTGGCTATCTTGCCTCTGTTTTGATATCCCATGCAGCATCACTGTTATTTGATTTATGTATTATGTTTTGACCCCATTGCCCAATGTTTTTTCTCATGATTATCCTGCCAAACCTTAAACAAATTGTCCTACCAGAATTTGACGTTTGGATGTTTTTCATTGCTAAAACCTTTGATTATTTTCAGTCTTTTACAAGTTTAAGAGAGATCCCTCTCTAATTGTATTGGGTCAGTAATACAATCTCAAGTGGTTTTGAGGTTACCCCAGCTTGGCCTTCTCCCACAACGTTGAGGGTCAATTTGGGTGTTAACAAATTGGCGTCGCTGTCAGGGAATGAGAGTCATATTGTCCCTGGGAAGAACGACAAAGGTTTCAAAGATGATTGTTGATGGTGAACAATAGTCAGACATTGTGAAGGTTGTGTACCATTCTCCTAACGACTCCACTCATCAAGATTCCAATATGAAGGTGAATCCATTGATACCTAGGAGGAGTTTTCTGATGCCTTTTTGGAGTTTTGGGGTAGAAGAAAATCATGGGACCAAATCCTTTCAGAGTTTTATTCCATGAAAAAGCAAGAAAATGAAACCCTGTCTAGTTTCAACAGGAGGTTTGCAAGCTTTTATTACAACATGCCAAAGGAAATTCAGCCCCTAGAAAGTGTTGCTAAGTTGCAGTATGCATCTACCCTCCTGCCTGAGTTGTCATTCCTTCTTTTGGAGAGAAGGTCTTCCACATTGTAGTATATGTTCATTAATTCATTGGAGGTTGAGCACAATCTTAGAATGTCTAGAAAAATTTCAGAGCAAGGTATTGAGGGTGGAAGGGAAAGGAGATCGAAGATGGAAGAAAGATATGAACTATAAGATTCTGTTCTGCATTCCCATCCTTCTCATGATGAATCAAGAAATGTTCAACCAATCCATGTACAAGGAGAGGAGAGCACTGATGTGTTTTATGTGGACTACAATCTGCAGGATGAAGTTCATGTTGGGGAAAGTTTTAAATAGGATTTCAATCCTACTATATATGATGAATATGAAGATGAACACTGGAATGAGGTCCCTAAACAACCAACATAATATTCTGCATATTTTGAGATAGTTAGTGAAGAAAGCCTAAGAGCCTTACATGAGGAATCATACCCTCACCAAAAGGATGGAAAAGAAGCTAATTGTCAATGTATTCATGAAAGTTTCCTGCAGGCATAGGATTTTCCCTTGGCAGAGAGTGAAGTAGATTGTGATATTGATGAAGAGTTTCTTGAATCTGACACATACATTCAGAAAGCTGACCAGATAATGGGTATGCTAGAAGAGGATCAGGATAGTCAGTCTAGTTTTTCTTCATATCATTCAGGCCTAGAATCCTTGTTTCAAGGAGAAGTTCTTCTTCTAGATCCATTTGAAAGTAGGGATGGATTTTATTTTGAACCACCAGAGTGGAATCATATTTTTAACCCCAGAATCCTAGACAGACCAAGAGGTGATGATATTGATAGCCCATGTATGGAAGCATCCTGTCATGTTACAGAGCTACAGTCTCAGCAGAAAGAGGTACTTGACCCTAAGTGCTTCATGCCTATTAGGTTTTCTAAATATCCAAGCATGCACGATATCCAGGTTCCACTTGAAGCTTGTCACGAACATTCAACCCTTGTACCTGATATGAATGACAAAGGAAATGAGCGGGCTACTTACAGCTTTTTTGAGGGAAGATTTTCCAGGCTGCCAGCAAATTTATAGATTGATAAGGTGTCAGGGAAGTTACAACAGGGGAAGCCTTGTCCTACCAGAGGAAAGACAAAAAAATTGTACGACACCATGTTTTATATGACCCAATAGTTGATTACATGGAGAAATTCTTCAGCTGGGATGATCAATTTGGATTTTAACAGGAAGATTTCACCTATCATCATTGCTTCATGCCAGTGATCTTTTATTTTCTAATTTTCGTTAAGCATGATGAGAAAGTCCACTTAGGGTATCAGTTGTTGGACTGCTTGCATTGGCATTTTTGTATAACCTAATGCTTTAGGCATTTTATCAACCCAAGCTAGAGTAGTTTTCTGCATAAATAAGCTTGGAATGCCGAGCACTTTTTCAACATTTCAGTTGCAGTAGTGTTTTACAGTGTTCAGTTCGGTTTCCAGTATGTATAGTTCAATTCCGTTTTACAAATTCGGTCTTAGATGGGGAGTTGCAGGCATCAGATTTTGTGATAAAGAAGAGCCCCATGGATAAGGCACTAGTGTATTGGAGAAAACTCACTATGGCTTGGGAATACCACAATAGACAGATGACTACCAGAAACCTACTCAATTCTCAAAGCAATGCTATTATAAATGACAATGTTAAAATAATGGAGAAATGTAACCAACCTCGATCCAATGTTTGATTTAGATCCCCGTTGGAGCTTTCAATCCACGCACTTGTAATCTGCAAATTAGTCTTGATAGCCAATATCCAACAAGTACATATAATATATAAATGGCATTAACATTATCAATAACAATGGTCCATAATATCATAAGTTAATGTAACCCAATGTATATTAAATGACATTCACACCATGAATGGACGAGAATATGAGTATTTCTATTAATGAACAAGAATAAGTACAAAGTGATACGACCTCTTGTCGGCAACCAATCTGAACCAAGATCTAGATCAATCCACTTGTGCCTCCACCACTTCAATCCTCCATGAATGGAAAACTCAAACTAAAGAGTTTGGAAGGTGAACATAAATGGTTCACAACTACAAGGATCAATGAGTGCAGACTCAAGATAGGGAAAAAATCCACTAGAGTTCTCTTACGATTCTCCTCTTCCTCCCCTCCATAAGCCATATGTGCTCAATATATATTCCTCTCAAAGGTAGGTGAAAGGACACATCGAGGCGTTACTTGGGCAGATGGAGAGCCAAAGGTCACCCAATGACCGCTTTTTGGGAGTAAAAAGCAATAAATAGTGGTTTTTACCATTTTAGATGATACCCACGGGCTATAGGGATGCAACTCGTGGGTACGCCTGCTAAAGATGCAACATGTGGGTAGGAATAAAAATAGGCAAACTGGTATCACTGAAGGATAAAAATGGATCTGAGTCACTAAAATGGATCCTACAGGCCAAAGAATGCTGAAGCTCACAGGGTGGAAGATTTATGTGTAACAGATGCCCCCTAATGTGTGAGGTCAGAGACTGAAAGTGCTACAATGGCTGAAATACATTATAAAAATCAGAAGTGGAGTGATGGAGACACAAGTGGAAAGAACAGCTCACTCATCATAATACAATAGTATCTTGGAATACATGTCGGTATAGTACAACAATCTAATACAATGGCCATGAATAGGTAGTACATAATGAATACATGTCATAAGTGATCATAGCCATGATCCCTCTACAGTAATATATGGTCTCCTGCTGAAAAGGAAACAACTAGTGCAAAACTAGAGGTACAAACTACTAAAATCTGAGAGGTGATATCTCAAATGTAAAGTCAAAGTCATATGTAGCATACTACATGCCACAATTGCCGGGGGTCTTCTACACAAGTCTTCGACGGTGCAACTCCCATCAAGTGAATAAAGGAGTTTGGGTCAAACCTGATGAGACATCATCTAATTACCGATCAATGATGTATACTGTTAACAGACATGAGATGACCCACCAATAATGAAAATGGGCATCAAGGCATAGAGCTCAATCATTAGACTGTGAATAAATGGGCTGAAGTTGAACACTAGGATGAATCCATCGATTAGGGAACATTGATGTATTCCCAAAACTGTCGATGGTGAGAGAACCTACCACTAATGACTGCAAGCCTCAAGGTACTCAACTGAACTCTAAGCCTCAACTCCCGGAATAAATGAGTTGAAGTCGATAGAACGAGACTCGCTGGAAGGAGGGCATTAAGGCATCCCCCGTCAACCAGCATGAGGTACCAGCAATGCTAAAATATTTGGAAGACCTCAGGTGAAACGGACTGACTCAATAAGGATGGCTGACATGCACTAGTCAAGAGATCTGAGGAGTGGCCGACACTAGTTTCAGGACTTCCTTTGAACAAGAGCATGAGCATATGGATAGACTCAGGCAACATAGACTTGACATAAACTGTGTAATGCAGGAGGCATTACAAAGGGCTCCATAATGACTGGAAGCTTAACCAATCGGTGGAGAAAACTGAGAAACAAGTACAACTCCTAAGGCCCAACTATAGTCCCAACTCATAATGTACAGAGTGGAATGAATACTCTGTTCAAAGGCGACACAACAACTGCCAACAAGAAATAGTGATCATAATCCCGTCCGGCTTTTTGGAATATTTGATTTTTTTGGTCTTTCATATTTGGGAAAATCTTGAAAAAGAATAAAATTGCTTATAGTACAACAAGTGAGGGAACGAGTGTCAAATAGCTAGCAGACTAGTCCCAAGCAGTGGAACATACCTATGCTCAATGCAAGGAAGTGCGTGCAGGATGTGGACACTCGGGGGTGCATTCCCTCAGGGTCAAAAGGTCATCAAATTGTGAAGGGAAAAAATAAGCTTTGCAAGGATCGACGGGGAAAAGTGCTCAGGCACCAGGCTAACAATTGAGTAAGCGGGAGTTGGCGCAAGGCTTAAGCAACAAGCAAGATGATGCAATGCAATCACAACATGATATAACTAAGGGGAGTCCTTAAGGGAGATGGCCAGCATAAGACAAAGTAGAGTATGAGTCTTTATCGCAATGTCATGGGGTGACTACAAAGGACTTCCAATCCTAAGGACAAACAACGGCATGGGCACTAGAATGCATAACGGGGTTCTGACTAGGGTACCCATGTTCGAAAAAGCCCTACTGCTACATAACGACACTTCTATAATAGTGTGAAGGTTCTGTGTCAGTCACAAAGTGGGGTCGCACCTAGGGTTTATGAAAATGGTCAACAGGTCAAATGCATAATGCATGTGAAAATGGCATCTAACCTATATGCCAGGTGTGAAATATACCTGCCGCAGGTGTGAAATGGTTCAGAACAACTCTCACCGAGGAAATCTATTGAAAATCCACTACTCCATGACACAATATTAGTTCATAACGGCTCAAAATGGTAAAAACTATAGAAAAGTGGGTCCAGAAAATTATAAATAGTAATAAAATTTGTAATTTTCAATTCATTTGCACTATTCACCATTTTGGAATTTAGTGCTAAGTTTTCACCTGAAACTTCAAATGCTGATCGTGGGAGCTACAAGCAACCATTCAATGAACCATCTAGAGTAGGTTAGTGGTCACTGCCATACCTTTCATTTTAATGCTTTTATTTCAATTTTGGTCGGTGGGATTTTTTGTTTGGCGAAGCCCTAGATGGCTTCGGCACTACCCGCGGGCTATAAGTATCCGGGTCGCGGGTAGGGAACCAAACGCGTAGTCAAAAAACTAACTTCCCGCATCTACCCACCACTGTCTACAATTTAGCCCACGGGTACGGCCGTGAAGAAGTTTTTAAACATGAAATTGAATAAAAATTTCTTGCTTTGCACTCCAAGATGGTTCTAGAGTGGAGGGAAAGAGAGCATGACCAGGTAGATGAGGCCGTGCGCAATAATTTGCAAGCACAACAAGCATTGCAAGCATGTGGCTTAAATAAATACTAGAGTATCGGGGGTTTAAGGGCCCAAAACCTACTACTCCATCATCTGATCAACTACTGGGATGTGGATGCTCAACACTTCATCCTCAGTGGGAAAACACTGACACTGGAAGTAAAGGATATCTATTTCATTACTGGTTTGTCCCGTAGAGGGGAGGTGGCTAGTCTTCGGTCACGGACTGTGGGTGGTGGGATCACTGTGCAAGATTACATAGCGCGGTATTGCCCCACCAACACACGAGCAGTGGGAAGCCAAGTGCCGGTCAACCTCATAGTGGACCTGAGCAAAAAGATCATAGTGGCTACTCTGGTATGGATCATGGGATCCAAAGCACTACATCAGGCATCCAGACCGGTGATGTTCTATGCATCACAATGCTTGCAGCCTACTATATTTGACTGGTGTACTACTCTGCTGGTGTCTATGAAGACACAACTGATGGAATGCAAAGAGGGTAAGGCCAAAAAATTTGGGTATGGTAGCATCCTCTGCAGTTTCTTCTTTGAGAGGGTTTTGGGACTTAGCCCTAGGGTGGATGTCCCTCCTCACAGTCTCCGTGATCCAGCCCTGACCCGGTGGGCTGAGATCTTAACATGACAGGGTGGTGGCCATCTGGTGCCACCATATACTGAGGAGTTCTTCTGCTGGTGGAACCGGCAGGTGATCACGATAGAGGACTATCCCTATGCGGGGATAGACTTCAGACAGGACCGTGACATGTCGCTCCCACTAGGCGCAGCCTTCGGAGACATCAGTGAGTACTCTTTTGGTTTTGTGTTTATTAAATTTTTATGGATTCTTTTATTATAGTTAAAATGCAAAAAAAAAAAACTTTTGGTGGTAGTATCATGTGCTAATGGGTGACTGTTTGCCCGCAGACAAAGGCCCAGTGAGACCCGAGGGCTTCCCAAGATATGGTTGTCGGGGTAGAGATGAGGTGGCAGCAGATGCTGCAGCAGGGCGCACACTCCAGACGTTGCGATGCAACATATCATGGATGGTTTCCCGAGTACCACTGATAGAGGTAGCCTGACTACCTGAGGCTATGCAACGCTAGGTAGTGGGTGTTCCTGGTGAGTGGGTGCAGCTACTGCAGCGAATGGCCAACGTAGTACATTACTATTATGAGACACATCCCATCAAGGCGGCAGCTAGACCTCCTTGGAGGGAATAGATATCCTGGGGTCTCATAATTTTTTGTATCGATATGTATATTTTTGAGGGCTACAGGCTCCAGTTTTGTATGACACTACCATTTTTGGACATATTTATATATATACAACTTTGGTTCTCGGTTCTACTACATGTGTGTATGTATGAATGTCTTTGTATTTATGTGCTCATGATGAATGTGACAAATGCAAATCTAATACATAGTTAGCGTATGCATCAGATATATAATTATGAATTCTCGGAATATGAATATATGTAATGGAAACAAAATGTCTCTCCAAGAGTCGTACCTTAAGGAATATCCATAGTAGTGTAGGGTCTCATACACGGTACTGCCCATTCAGCTGAGACACAACTAGTTGTGAATCCAGGCGAACTTCTAAATATTGGATGTCATGTGAAATGGCATTCCGAAGTAACTCAACAACAGCACTATACTCAGCCACATTGTTAGATGTAGGACCAACACAAGCACCTCCTGAGGACACAACTAGGTGGTCAGGTGAGAAGATAACCCAGGCAACAGAAGCAAGCTACTGTGTATGTCGGCTAACACCATCCATGAAACCTAAGAACATAGGACATCCCATTGACATATGTGAATCAAACAGAGGCTAATCAGCAGACCCATCAACCAAAAAGGCAATCTAAACTATGTACAGAAAAACTATACAATAGTGTACAAAAGTATCAGCCTGAACCAAAGGTTTGAGCGTAATACTACTTGAGGTAGAGCCCATTTCTAGGCTCCTTCAAGACAACTCTGCCGTAATCTTCTAACTCATAAGCTCCTTTTTCAAGGACACGCCTCGCAATGTAAGGATCATGCCACATGGGATTGAACTTTACTGCCCCCAGGGGTTCTTTAGCTTGGTCATACAAGAGTACGAAGTCACCTTCAACATATTGCCAGGGACGGACAGACCTATCATATTGAACCTTGACACGATTCTTGTTAACATCAATGGCCATAATGGCATCTCGATGGCGCTCGTCAAGTTGCTCGAGGTGTACTAAACATTGCTCAATCTCCGTCGTATCAGGGAGGAGCTCTATGGCTAGCTTGAGCGAAGGGATTTCGCATTCAATCGGTAAGAGTGACTCCACACCATGAACTAACTAAAATGGTGAGAACCCGGTGGCAGTCTTAACTCCAGTTCGATATGACCACAAAGCAGGATATAACATGATATGCCAATTGGTCTTGCTTTGTTGGATGGTACGTTGGAGAATGGTCTTCAAAGACTTATTTACTGCTTCAACATGACCATTCGCTTGAGGATAGTAGGAAGACGAGTGTTCCTGATGAAACCCAAGATTGAGAGACAAATCCTCCATCATCTTGTTTTGAAATGACTACCATGATCAATGACGATCTCTTTCGGGATACCAAATCAAGTGATAATCTGGTTGAACTTGAAATGGGCTGCAGTAGCGCCGTTGGCTTTTACTATAGGCATGGCCTCAGCCCACTTGGAAAAATAATCCATGGCCACAATGAAATGATGATGTCCCCCAGTCGAAGCTGGTTTGCAATCCATTAAATCTACCCCCCACTTAGTGAAGGGACCAACAGTGACGACCAGATGGAGGGGCGCTGGATGTGAGTGTACGTTTCGAGAAAACACCTGGCAAGGGTGACATCTCTTCACAACATTAATACAATCTTTAAAGATGGTAGGCCAAAAATAACCTACTCGCATGATACGCTGGGCTGTAGCAAGCCCAGATAAGTGACCGCCACACACCCTCGCATGGCAATCATTAAGTACCCATTCCGCTTCTTCGTGAGTCAAGCAACAACGGAGAATGGAATCCTTTCCTCGGCAATACGAAGTGTCACGGACGATAGTATAATATTTAGCGTGATGTCTCACACGTCGTCGCTCATCTCGTGAATAATGCAGTGGAAACTTGAAAGTTCAGAGCTATACAATGACATCCCCATACCAAGGATCCTCAGTCAAGATAAGAAATAAGTGTTCATCCATAAAGGAATCTTCATGAATGACATCCTCATTAAGCCATGGAAGGTTCGACATAAGTTCAGTGAACACCAATGATTTCACCAATTTTGCAGAAGCAAAATCGAGATCAAATTCCTGAAGGATCACAATTCATTTATTATGCTTACCACTGATAAGGCGTTGTGATAGCACGAACTGAAATGGATTGATGTGAGCTACAACGGTGGTTGTTCGAAGCAAAATGTAATGCCGTAATTGCTAGACTGCATGGACAGTCGCAAGTGCTAGCTTTTCTACGTGGGTGTATCTTAGCTCAGCGTCTACTGAATTTCAACTAAGATAATAGATAACATGCTCGACAAGTGCACCATTTACCTGAACCAAGACCATGCCAATAGTCTCTTGAGACGCGGCCACATAAAGAATGAATTCTCGTGTAAAGTCTGGCGGATTAAGTAGGGGGGCCAATACCAAAGCTTTCTTAAGGGTGTCGAAAGACTGCTGGGCTCACTCATTGCAAATAAAAGGTGTGTCTTTCTTCAATAGGTGTGCAAAACCTTTAGTAATACTGGCATAGTTAGCTATAAACCGACGCAGAAAAGTAGCTCTCCCTTGGAGGCTCTAAAGTTGTAACAGATTACGCAGAGGAGGCAACTGATGTATTGCCTCAACTTTGAGAGGATCAACTTTAATACCCTCCCTCGAAACTATGAATCCTAGAAGGCGACCAGTCCTAACAGCGAAGATGCATTTGTTTGGATTCAATCGAATTTTGTAGTGAATACATTGTTCGAGAATCATACGGAGGTGCTTGGGGTGGTCCACTCTCTTGCGAGAATGGCCAGTAAGATCATCCAAGAAAACTTCCATAATCATCTTAAGATCGTGAAAGGAATATGTCATGGCGAGCTGAAAAGTAGCTCTGGCATTCTTGAGGCCGAAGGGCATTTTCCGGTACGCAAAGGTTCCCCATGGACAAATAAATGCCTTCTTATGTTGGTCCGGGGGTTTGATTTGAATCAGATTATAACCCGAGAATCCATCCATTAATGAAAAAATCTCACTCCCGGCATAAGCATCCAATATTTGATCAATGAATGGCGTGGGAAAGTTGTCTTTCAGACATGCATGGTTCAAATCTTTGAAATCAATGCATACACAGATCGTTCCCTACTTCTTATCCACAGGAACGAGATTTGACACCCATTCAGTAACGGGAATGAGGTAGATGAAACTAGCTTTGAGTAGTTTCTCCACCTCTTCCTTAATAGCAGCTGCCTTCCTAGGGTTCACAGCATGTAAGTGTTGTCGAACCAGTTTAGCATCGGGATACATTCTAATCTCGTGTTCAACAATGCGGGGGTCTATTCTTGGCATATCCTCATATGACTAGGTGAAAGCTTCCGGGAGTTCAGTAAACAAATCAGTGTAAATAGCAATCTCCTCAGAAGTGCAATTGGCACTGACGTAAACATTTTCAATCTTTCCGGGAGTGTGGGAGATGTTGATCGAAGTGGTTGGGGAAATATTGGCCATATTCCCCTCCAAGAAAACATCATGCGACTGCAAAAGAGCCATAGGGTGACCAACCATCTCAGCTAGAGTCATCCTAAACTCTTCTTGCTCAACGCGCTCAAGGTTGGGAAGGAAATAAGAGCGATGGTACATATCCTCCCAAGGCCTCTCACTACCACACATGGCTTCGAGGATAGCTTCATCAGATGGAAAAGTATCATCAAGGAAATCGTGAGAGCAAGATGAGTTGGCTGCCTAAACTGGCATCGTAATGGGATCTTCTTCAACTATTTGGGAAGAAGAGAGATCCGGATCTGCAATGGTTTGTTGGATATGATCATAAGTGAACTCTACTACAGATACGGGCATAGACATCTCGATGTGCGCAATGTCTCCAGACATAGAATCCACGGATGGTAAAATCCATGGATCATCACAATAGGAAGTCCAGAATGGCATATTATTCAAAGGAGGAGGCGCACTGTCAGAAATGGTTCCAATAAAATTCACAGGTGCAAAATGGTTAAAAGTTCCATCAATGAGGGGTACATCCCAACACCTATGTTCCCAATTGCCGGCTGAGAATCAAAAACTTGTAGGACTACAGATCCCGTGGATGTTGTGGAAGGAGTGCCAACATAATCTAGCTGATCGATCATCACAATCTTTCCTTCATGGGGAAAGAAAATAACTCGAAACACAGTAGATGTGATAGCCTTCATAGCGTACATCCAATTCTGACCTAGTAAAAGGTTGTAGTCGATGGGCACATCAACCACTTCGACTTCAATAGGCATGGAATTACCTCCCAAGGAGATAACAAGGGAAGGGATAATTCCATGTGACTTAAAAGACCTACCGTCAAATGCAGTGAGTGTAATTCTAGATGCGAGTAGAGGCGGAGAGCCAAGAGCTTTCCAACAAGTCAACGACATTACTGACATGGAAGCACCTTCATCAACCATAGTACATTTAACGAAGCTTTTAAGGAAAACCACCTGGATTTGAAAAGCCACATGGTAAGGAAAGCGAGGCTGGACATCAGTAGTGTTGAACTTGATAACACTAGGACTTCCCCCATCCTGAACCCCTAACGCACTCAAAAGGGCATGCTTCTGAGAAGGACAGGCTTGCAAAACCTCAAGAGCCGACATGGCACACGGAGTTTGGCCCAAATATTCTATGATGAAGTAGTTCTAGGCGGCTCGAGCATTAGGATTATGCATGGAGCACTTAAGAACACCTTTTGGTATCCGCGGCATAATGGAAGGCTTCTCAATATGCAAGAAATTATCAGGAGGAGGGGGAGGCTCATTCCCCAAGTTCGATTGTGGTGCACCATAATTATGTTGATGAGTAGCAACACAAACCTCCGACTGAACCATATTCACACATCCATAACCACTAGTATTGGAAGAATCCATTTCATTAGTACCATAACCATTGGTGGGAGCATGCAAAGCCATGTTTTGATGATGAGGAAGGGGATCCTTCAACACAACTGGGCTCTGTGCCAAATTCTTCGATGCTTCTTCAATTCGAGTACATAAGTGAGTAAGATGATCCTCCCCACAAAGCTTGCAAGGGAATTTCACCTTATGCCTAGGCTTATGATCCTCGCTAGCATTACCACCTTCCCGAGGAGGGTTGGCATTCTCTTTACGAGGAGTATTACGATTGCTATTATTATTACTTCCATTGTTTCCACCCCTACGATTATTTCTCCCCTTTTTCTTACCACCAGGTTGCTGGTTACTCCACGGGGGCTTCACTCAATAAACAGCTATCATAGCACGTTCGATCGTGGCATATGAAACAATACCCCTAATTTCACTAAATATTGGGAAATACCTTCCAAAATCGTTTTTTTAAACCCCCTCCCAATATGCCTTCCCAATGTTAAAAAACCCCTATTTTCACTAGATATTGTATGTATCAATTTTTTCATTAACATTTTTTATACCCCTTTATATTTCTACCTAGTATATTGATATGATACCCCTCTTATGACCCCACATGCATTCTACAATGCACCTTGCTTCTTTTGATGTATATCGTGGATGCACATTACTTCACCCACAATGCAATTAATCAACCACATATCATTATGATTTGCAACATCTAATGGTCTAATGAAGAGATAGGAGATCATTTCTTGTATGTCACTAGAGCCAATGCACATAGTACAATATTTAGATTGCATGTTGCAGTTCCCCAATCGCTAACTAAGCCTGTTGTGGTCTAGGTATCTAAGCCCCCAGGGCCTGTAACAAGCTCTAGGAGACTGAATAAACCTCCCAAGGCATATAATAGGCACGAGTAGTTGGGTATTCAAGCCCCCAAGGCCTATCGAAGGCCTATAACAGGCCCTGGAGGCTTAGAGCCTCCCAAGGCTATTGGTAACAACTGGCTGAGTGCTATTGGTAACAATTGGTTGTCAATGACCACTGTCTCTCGACTATGATCGACTGGAAACACACTTCACCATGAAACCGCTGGCCTCAAGCATGCCTCAAGACGTGATTTCCCTACGTACTGGTAAGTCCAAGCCTTGCCTCAACCCGATCTCTCATCTGACCGTGATCCCGCCATCTCCATTTGGCGGATATTTGTTAGCCTGCCCATATAAAAAAGACCCCAAAGTATTTTTGTATTGTTACATTAAATAAAAAAAAACCCTTTCCCCCTTAATATATAAGCAATATTTTTTTTAGGTTTTCATGAATATTTAATATCACAATATGAATGAACGTGATATTATATTGCCTTCTAGTGAAGCCCCCATGGGTTACTCGACGGTTTCATTGATTTCACATTGTGTACATCAGATGACAGAATGGAAGTGGACAAGTTGTGAACCCCTCTGGGAGCAGACTGGTTTAGCGACAAATTTTGCATTTGATTAGCTACCAAGTCTACAGGGCGAGTGCATACAAACCCCACGATGCCATCGGCATGTGGTCCAGGAACTGACGTAGGCTCATGTCTTGTTCTCGGTGCATTAGGAATAATGTCATACAAAATGCCAGACTGAGAATAAAGTAGATCTAACTGCTGGACTTTCAATATAGCTTGTTCCTCAGGCACAATGCCGGACATTGAAACATCCTTAGCAATGTATGGAAGTAAAGACTTGAGGAACCATTCCAATAGGAACTCTAGAGGAATGTTGTCTTTCACTAATCTATTCCGCCGACGCCACTCTTGAACATGGTCAAAAAAATGTGTGGCCTTATTCTGACGGAAGGTGGACAACAACTCAGTACCAGTATCATAACGAACCGGTAACTGGAAATGGTCTAATAAAACCAAAGCAATCTCATTGAATCCCCTATAGGTGTTCCTAGGAAACTCCACATACCACTTCGCGGCTGCCCCCGTGAGGGTGCGTTGAAATAGTTGTAATCGAATGGAATCATGATTCAAAGAATTGGAGGAACACCAAAGGTGAAACATCGTGACATGATCTCCCGAGTCCTCACCACCTTTCCCTTCAAACTTTGGAATGACCAAAGGGAGCTTGGTAGGGACCGGGGGCCAAGTGGGGTCATGACACACCAAATCATTCATGAGTTCGAAAGATCCAGGAGATTCAAGCATGCAAGAAATGGGAGCTAAGGTTGGAAAGCTTGATTATAAGCTCCCATAAAAGGTTGGTTGAACGGAACAGTGTTATAGGATGGACCAAAAGCTTGACCATGAGGATTAAACTACTGATACTGAGGACCTAACGGCACATAAGCTTTCCCATGGCCATAAGATGGATAACCTCCCACTACCTAACCCATTTGAGAGTAAGCAGGTATATGCGCATTTTGAGCACCATATTGGGGTGGTGGGTGATACTGGTGACCAGCATCGACCGGGTTGTAGTAAGGGTTGCCACCATGAGTATGGGGCATGTATGTACTATTCATAGTGGGAACCGTGTTGTATTGAATGTAATGGTATGGTATGTTCCCACCCCCAACTTTAGGATTAGCTTGAGCAATCGTGTGGTGACCAGAAGCATGAGAAGCATTCCCAGCTCCAATATGGGTGTGACTAGTAGCAGGGTTGGTGGTGTGATGTCCATGTGGATAGGAGATATTCCCACACCCTACATTAGCATTACCAGTGGCGGCAGTGGACAGAAAAGTATGTAGTATGTGTCCACCCCCATGGTTGGGAGGAACGGTATCATGTGCAAAAGTAGTCCTGGGTTGACGAGTAGCGACATGTGTATTAGGTGGTGGATGGCGAGTCGTGTTCCAAACAACATTCCGACTAGGTTGGGTATTCCTAGGAGGTGGTCATGTTCCAACGTTAGCATGGTTAGGAAACTTACCAGTCCCCATACTATGTGAGTGGGTGGACAATGTAGTGCCCTTAGCTAGGGTAGTGCTCCCATTGGGTATAGTATGGCTAACACTTTGACTAGTGCCAGCATGAGTACCAACCGTAGTGGAAGGTTCGAAAGTGGTGTGACTAGGCATACCAAAAGAGAGTACGGTGGGGTTGATCATAGGGCCAGTATCATCATGAGTCTCAGGTCTCTCGTATCTATAATGACATGGAAATGAAGGAATGAAAAGCTCGTCCTATTCTCCTTCCTCGGGTAGGTCGAGCATCCCGTAAAGATAATTATCAGGATTCGAAGGATCAAACGGATCCCGGTCAAGTGGATTAGGCCAAATAGAACCAGGTTGAATCTCAAGTGGATCACCTCCCCAATCCTCACGAGGAGTATGGGGATCGGAATTGTGCTCAACTCTACCCGAAGGAGTAGAAGGATCTTTCCCTATATCGGGATGTGCAATCATGTAGTCTTCAACGTAAGTGACGTAAGAATCTGAAGACTCGGAGGGAGCCTTCCAGCGTCCTCTAGTAATACGGTGTGTAACCAAAGATGGCTTTAAACCAGCTAACCGATGGGACCGACGGAAAGTAGGGCTGTACGCCACATTCTCTCCGGAGAGAGACACAGCATCTCCTAAAGGCCAACTATCGATCAAAAATAGTAAATCAAAAGCACACACCTAGAGAAACTACAACCAAGAGCAGAGAAACAAAGTGGCTAAATGAGCTCCAGACACTAGAGCCAGTATGTCTCACCTATGAGAGGCTTGAGACTCCCAAACTATAGCTAGAGGTAACAGAATCAGTTATAGAGACACCCAGGCTTCACTGTGTCGATAGGGTCAAGTCCACTGCACGAACACAACTGTGCTATCCAATCCCTATCTGACTCAAGACACAAACAACATAACCACTGCAAGTACCCTGTGCGGTACCTAGGTAAAGAAACTATGTTCACTGCAATATAACCGATGCTTGGGGGGATAGTTGCAGGTGGGACCCATCGAATGGGCAGGGTAGCTAAGCCCAAATCATAAGCGGATGAACCTCTGGTACCCCCAGATACGAACAAATCCTAGATATATCTCCCACATTCAGCTAGTGTCAGAGGGATATCTCCTCAACCAACCTCCCATGACCTCTTGCTTAACTCTGGATTGAGTAGAGCTTCCTGAGAACACTGATCTATACCATGGATTCCTCCACTCCCTGGTCAGACACCTAATGTTTCGTTAAGTAGTCTTGGATTGTTATCTCACAATGATCTATTCCAAGACTCTAAACCTATGCTAGTTGGTGTACCCTATAAATAAAATCAGTCTAATCAATTTTAATGATTAAGCGTTAATTTTAGTGGCTGTGATTACTCAAGGGATATGATCATAAAACTAGTGATGTGTAGACTCAATAGTATGCAAAATCGTCCAATGCTAGACTCATCTATCCAATAAAACAATTTCACTAATATGCAAAATCAACCAAGAATTATGAAATAAATATGCAATCCTTTATCTTTTCAATGCACAAGCAGAACCTAAAATGAAGGCAACAAGCACTCAATGCAAGATGCAGTACATGGAAATAAAATATTTTGTATTTTCGCTTATAAACAAGAAGGAAAATGCAAAAACTAAATGAATATTTTTGTATTTTTTCAATATAAATGAAATGGAAAAATGCAAGCAAAAATCCTACTATTCAGTCACTGAAGTGCCAAGAAGATCACTAAGACAACCCAGCAGATCCTAAACAACAAGACTCAGCCAAAGGAAAGAGCTCCAAAGGAAAAAACCAAGAGGTTAAAACCCAAGATTGGTAAAAAACCAAGAAGGCTCAACCAAGAGAAACGAAGAGATACAGTCACAACCAAGGCATGAAACAGTCAAGAAAGAGGCCAACAAAGACTCAGGAACCAACCAAACTCACTCAGCAACAACCAAAAGCCATAAACCAACAAAAGCCGAAGTTACACGCTACTGTCGAAGGAAATCCTGTGGGTACCCGCGAGCCGTAGAGAAAACAGAGGTGGGTAGACGCGAGCAGAACTAAGCTAGCCCACGGGTGAGGAAAGGAAAATGAGAAATTAAAGAGTCCATAGGCTCAGAAAAAGCAAGTTTTCTACAGTGTATCTTAACGTCCAAATAGTGACATAGAGCTTCGATAAACAAAAACTCTAATTATGGACTAATGCTCAAAAAATTTCCCAAACATGGATGTTTTCCCTAGCGAAGTCGCCATTTCTGTATTGGAGAAAACTAACTATGGCTTGGGAATACCACAATAGACAAACGACTACCATAAATCTACTCAATTCTCAAACCAATGCTATTATAAATGACAATGTTAAAATAATGGAGAAATGTAACCAACCTCGATCCAACGTTTGATGTAGATCCCCGTTGTAGCTTTCAATCCACGCACTTGTAATCTGCAAATTAGTCTTGACAGCCAATATCCAACAAGTACATATAATATATAAATGGAATTAACATTATCAATAACAATGGTCCATAATATCATAAGAAAATGTAACCCAATGTATAATAAATGACATTCACACCATGCATGGACGAGAATATGAGTATTTCTATTAATGAACAAGAAGAAGTACAAAGTGATACGACCTCTTGCCGGCAACCAATCTGAACCAAGATCTAGATCAATCCACTTGTGCCTCCACCACTTCAATCCTCTGTGAATGGCAAACTCAAACTAGAAAGGAGTTTGGAAGGTGAATAGAAATGGTTCATAGCTACAAGGATCAATGAGTGCAGACTCAAGATAGGGAAAAAATCCACTAGAGTTCTCTTATGATTCTCCTCTTCCTCCCATCGATAAGCCATGTGTGCTCAATATATAGTCCTCTCAAAGGTAGGTGAAAGGACACATCGAGGCATTACTTGGGCAGATGGAGAGCCAAAGGTCACCCAATGACCGCTTTTTGGGATTAAAAAGTAATAAATAGTGGTTTTTACGATTTTACATGATACTCGCAGGCTATAGGGATGCAACTCGTGGGTATGCCCGCTATAAAGATGCAACAGGCGGGTAGGAATAAAAATAGGGAAAACTGGTATCACTGAAGGATAAAAATGGATCTGAGTCACTAAAATGGATCCTATAGGCCAAATAATGTTGATGCTCACAGGGTGGAAGATTTCTGTGTAACAATTGGTCTACAGGGTTCTTTGCTACCTTAAAGGGAGGATAGCATCCCCGATAGGAGCCAGTTGTTAGCACTAGATTTGTGCTATGCATTCGGAGGGGTTCATACGCATAAAAAGTGGCCGAGGGAAGGCCCATCTCTTATCCCACATGGCCCAAAAATCAAAACTTCAAGGGTCTATGCAATGGGTTTGGTCCATGGTAGGAGCAGTTGTGGAAATCCAAAGTTGTAGTGGTGATCAGAGGGTTAAATGCAAAGGGAAAGCACACGCAGCCTATAATGATACCTGTAGACGGTGGGGATCAGAGGCCATGAATATTGGCGGTTGGGGGCCTCCTTCACAAAAGGAGTTCGATGTTGTTTAAGCATGGGTGGGAGTGTTAACTGACAGGAATGTTGAAGTTTCATCAACAGTGGATGGTGCAGATCATCGGTCGGAAGGTTGTTTGCATTTTAGACATGCACGAAAAAGGGTACGTTTTAGATTTGCGAACTTTTTGTAGAGCCCGCTTCTTCTGACGGTGTGGATCTGGCGGGACGTGGATGCACGGTTGGGAATGAGTTCACAGATTTGACTTGCACATGAAATTGACAGGCCCAAAATCTGCAAAGCCGGTAAAAGGTCATGCCTTTGGATGGCTGGAATCTAAGTGGAGATCAGATCAACGGTTAGCAAAGTTTTTACAGATCAAAGATGCTGTCGAGATGGCATACGTCAGAGTTGGAATACACGGGGGATATTGGAATGTAAAGGCTAAGGAGATCTACGGTGTAGATTTGACCATGTGGATAGACGGCTTAAAGAGAATCTCCACTGCAAAATAAATGATTACCAAGCTGGACGGAGGCCACCTCAGCATCATCATATGTATTTCCACCCGGCCTAAAGGCCTGTTAAGGCA
>BSBM01000049.1:5585000-5740000 GCA_027924585.1 Larix kaempferi | reverse complement strand
TGATGATGATGAAGATGAAGATGATGGTGATGAAGATGATGAATATGATGATGATGATGATGATGATGAAGATGATGATGATGATGATGATGATCATCCTCATCATCATCATCATCCTCATATTCATCATCATCATCATCCTCATCATCCTCATCATCATCATCCTCATCTTCATCATCATCATCATCATCATCATCATACTCATGATCATCATCTTCATGATCATGATCATGATCATCCTCATCCTCATCATCATCTTCATCATCGTCATCATCATCGTCGTCGTCATCTTCATCTTCATCATCATCATCATCATTATCATCACCGTCATCACCCTACCTCTAACCACACCTCCCATCTCTCTTTCTCCCTACAACTAACACCCTCTACTCTCTCTCTCTCTCTCTCTCCCTCCTCTCCTCCCCCTAACCATTACTAACCCCCTCTCTCAATCTCTCCCTCTCTCTCCCCCTTGCTAACCCCCATCCTAGCCCCTTACCCCTAACCAACCCCCCCTCTCTCACTCTTTATTCCCTGCTTCTACACCTCTCTCTCTCTCTCTCTCTATCTAAACCCCCTACCCCTCTCCCTAACCTCTCCCCCATCCCTAACAATCCTACTCTTTCTATCTCTATCCTACTCCCCCTAGCCCTAAACCCCCTCCTCTCTATCTCTCTCCCCTCCTCTCCCTAGCCCTTACTAACCCGGGCTCTCTTAGTCTCTCTCCCTTCCCTACACCTCCACCTCTCTACACTTCTCAGTAAATCCTTGAGCATTGGTTTGGGCACAGTATAAAAGGCCAATTTGTGGGAAACCTCTGCTACAATGTATTTCCCTTGTAGTGAGAGAGAGAGAGAAATATTAATGAGAGAGAGAGAGGGACATAGGGGAGAGAAGAGCGGAGGGGGGTTACAGAGAGAGAGAGAGAGAGAGATAACGATTATAGAGAGACAGTGAGAGGATGAGGTTTAGGGGGAGAGGGAAGCATGGTTAAGGAGATAGATAGAGAGGGGGGAGGGGAAAGAGGGGGATTAGGAAGAGATGGGAGGAGTGAGAGGGAGAGTGTTGGTTGTGGAGCTTGATCTTCCAGTCTCATAGATGATGTTGTTTTAGTCGTGTTGTAACCGAGGTTTGGTTATGATCCCGACAGAAAATTTTACTATGGATACTAACACCATAATAAACACAATCAAAACTACATTTTAGATTATTAAACAAATGCGCGCACACGCTTTAGCGCGTGCGTGTGTATTTAAAACAACGCGTACGTGCCATTTAAATTTCTAAATTTTGGCAGTCAATTCCTTTCCCACCAACGTGGTGGATGACTTGGCCGCTTTGGTTTTAGGTTCGGGTTGCCAAACAAGTGTCTTGGACTGTGTTATAACAAAATACATCTTATTCTATAACTTCTTCGGTTTTGAGCATGATTCTGCGTATGCTACACTTGTCCACTGCTAATGAAATTGCACACACTTGTAGAATTATGTGTGCAGATTCCAAATATGTAATTTTTTATTAAAACTATTATTTGTTCCTATTTTTTAGTTAATTTCAATTGCACTAACGTCAATCTTACACAAAGAGTAGGTTATTTCTTCCGTTTATAACTTTTTTATTGGCTCACCTATTTTGAAAACAGAAAAGAACCCACACAAGTACACACAAAAACATACATCCTAAAAAAAAATTTGTTGATTGATTAGGTTAAGACCATGATATCGAGGGCTAACGCTCGGCCTAATCATTTTAGGGATGGGCTGACTTCCTTAATTAAAAAAAAATTAAAATGAACATAAATAAATATGGAAAAATAACACTGCACTAGAACGGCCTGTTATCTACGACTGTATATAATTTTTTTAACAAAAATCCACCATTTGAATACCGAACCAGAGGGCTAACGCAAACATATTCATTACATTTTCTTAAAAAAATAACATACCAACCTTAGGAGAACCCCAGTTTTTGGGAGTTATACTTAATTTCCATAAATAATATTTATATATTCCGGAAGGTAATCCGATTTTCTACGTTTGATCTTCTTGTGCCATATTCCAAAAAGTTGTGTAGGTAGCTCTAATATTGCTTTTTGACGATTAGATTTCTGTTTTTCCAAAAGTCCATTGCGACTAACGTGTCATGAGTGGCCAACATTAGCTTGCACCAGCCCCTATTAAAATTCCTACTAGTGTATGCATGAATTAAAATCTATTGTCCTCTATATATAGCTTCAACCTACTCTCTTATAGTGTTTTCTATGGTTTCCGATTAGTGCTTTGAAATTTATTAAAAAATCCTCTCACATATTTTTGCGTAAGATATAAACATATCATGTCCCTTCTTCCATACCTCCTAACCAAGACCATAGTGAAGAAGCTTCAAATTTGTCATCTAAAAAGTTGCTTCCAAGCCCTTCAATGTTGTTTTATGGTGTTGAGATATTGTAACTTCAAAGAATATTATATTTGTACTTTATTATTCCGGAGATGATTCATTCCTCCGTGAAGATCTTATTGTATATCCGGAGATGTTTATTCCTCCGTCGGAATGTGGTAACTTGGGTTATTAGACTTCCCTAGTGGGGGTCGGCCCTGTATGTGTTATGTGGGTCAAAGGGTTATTAGACCACCCTAGAGGGGTCGGCCCAGTCAGTTATAATGGGGTATTTAACCTAATGGTTAAATACGAGCCTACATGTACTTGTGTAAAATACATATCAGAGTAGTGTATAAATAGAGGAGGTGTGTTCCTCATTATACACATTCACTCACTTGAGGATAGCACACTTGTGGAGGAGAGGTCTGCTATTGTGGAGGAGGAGATCATGTCTCAGGGTTTCATCTTTGTATATTGCTGGTCATCTATATTGAGGAAGCTTTGCTGGGTTTTCTACCCCATGAGGGTTTCCCAGGATAAATCTCTGTCTCTTGTGTTTATGCTGTGCTTGTTGTTTCTTCAGTGATCCTGTATATGCTATTATTGTGAAATGGAATGTAATGCTGCTATTTTCTGTCTTATCATATTGAATTTTAACATGGTATCAGAGCTAACCTGAAGGAAGACAAGGTATGGCACTAAAGACACTTGCTTAGTTACGACAATTTGAAGGTTAGGGTTTTACATAGCAAAAACCAGTCATCGTAGCACTTTCGCTATAAATCCATTTTGGCGAAGTTTTCGGATCTGAAATTGTTACAGGACGAATATTAAATCTCCAGGTACCTTGTGTCCAAAGGACAACCTCTAATTCATTGTAATTTGTGATTTATGATCTGTACAATATAGGGTTTCTGCCTCTTCCAGATCTGAGTCAAAATCAGGTGACCTTGGGAAAAAGGTCATATCTTGGGCTAGGAAGCTCCAAATGAAATTTCGTAAAAAGTGACAGGTAGTAAACAGTCTGTACTATCTCAGAAAACTTTTTCAGAGGCCGAAGTTGAACCAGTGACACGTGGAACGCCGTACAAGTGCGCTCTCCTGTATTATCCCATAAACAGGTCACGTTGCAACATTTGGCATAACTCTCTCTCAGAGAGTCCAATTGAGGTCAGACCTGTCAGGATGGAAAGGTAACAGGCCGAGATATCTCAGAAAACATTTTCAGAGGCCGAAGTTAAAACAGTGACACGTGACACTCCGTACAAGTTCGCTCTCCTGTTTTATCCCAAAACAGGTCACGTTGCGACATTTGGAATAACTCTCTCTCAGAGAATCCAATTGAGGTCAGACCTGTCAGGATGGAAAGATAACAGATCAGGATATCTCAGGAAACCTTTTCATACCCTTTGGATCAAAAAATTTGGAGTTACACCAGAAACAATCAGGTACATATTTCTGTCAAAACAGAATTATTTTTTGGTACCTTCATTCATGGCTTCCGGAATTTAGGGCTTTGGAGAAAGTTGGAATTTTTGTAATCGGAGACCACGGCTGGATGCTACTCATCAAAATAGAAATTTAGAGACCAAGATCAGAATTTTTGGTTGGGCAGAAGGCCGGGTTTGATTAGACCCTAGTTCGGGACTTTGATCAGAAAAGTGGAAAATTAGGGCTTCTGTAAAAATGGGAATTTTTTGAAATCTATGACCATGGCTGGAAGCTCCTCAGAAAAATAGAAGCTTAGAGATTTGGATCAAACATTTTGATTGGGCAGAAGAGTGGGATTCACCAAACCCCAGTTCAGGGTCACGTCCAGTGAATCCGGGAGATTCAAAGCTCCAGGTCCAGTTCTTGCAAATCAAGTTGATAGGGCTAATCCTAGAAGAAGATGGATTGGTCACCTGCATAAGTGAAGGAGTTCCTGTTTCAAAAGGAGATGAGGCTAAGGCTTTACATAAGGAGATTACAAGCGATATCGACAGGTATGACTCATCGAGGTATGTTTTGAGATTTGTTCATGATTAAGTTTATGGTATGTTTGTCTTCATGTTATTACGGTTAGTACAATCTTGATTTTAGATTTGTTGTATCACCTTGACAAAATTATGAATGCATCATAGAAGATATTCATTGGTTAGGGTGTTGACACTTATGATTGTACTAATGCATTATGATGTTGTGTGAGGTTGATGTTGTCTGCTAACAAGACACAGGTACATCTCAAAAGACAAATCAGGCTCCATGACCATGAAAACATGAAGACAAAGACTCATCCATAATCTTTCTTCTACTTACAAGGTATGTATGACTTTGTTATATTATGCTTAACCTATGAGACATGCAGGTTCTAGCTCAGGATCTCTAAATCATTGAAGAGATTGTTTAGGTATGTTGTACATAACCAAGTAGGTATACTAATCCAGGTATGTTTCCCATGAATCTTACCTTGTGTTAGGATCCCTTATATAAGTATATTTGGAATGATTGGTTATGCTTATTCATAAAGTTAGTAATCAAGGGATTATGCATATTATATACTTTATCTTGATTGATGATATGCATGAGTAAAAGAAGACTTCCCTGAAATCTTGAATACTAATGATCATGACTATACATATTCAAGATTATTTAGAATTAGAATGTTTTGAGAATATACTAATGAATGAATGTTTGTGTATGAGATCATGAGGATGACACTAGTGCACACTTGAGCATGCACAGTGGTACAGAATGAATAGAAGTTCAAAGGACATATAGAAGATCAAGCGGGAGGCAACCACACAAACATAAAAGATAAGTATTTGAGTTGTTATTTGAAATAGTAAATGATATTTCTTGTATGCATATTTGTATTCCTAGAACATATCATGCTGAGTGCAAACATTCATAGAGCATTGAACATTATACTACTAATATGCATATGATTGGTAAGTTGGACAAACATTCCATTGTTGCTTGTCTAGAATGAAACCTCTTTGCTGACATGCTGAGAGCTGTGCACACTCTCGATAGTATGTTCTGGTAGAGATGGAAGGCATCTAGATAGCCACTGTATGCATACAGGATATGGGAAAGTGTTGTGCCAAAGTATTGGTCAAGATAGTTGCATAACTATGTAAATGATATCTGTATGCATATTAGGTTATCATGATTTCATGATTATGAAGGATTACTAATCATGTACTTAATTTTGTTTTGTAGGAAAGATCATGAAGAATAATGAACACCGAACAAGTGATGGATGTTCAACAAGAAGATTTACAAATCAAACAAAATATAGAAGGCTTGTGGCTAGAAGATTCTCTTAGAAAGAGGAAGAGAATCATGATGAGATGTTTGCTCCAAGTGGCTAGACAAGACCATTCTCTTAATGGTGCAATTAAAGAAGAAGTGTGAATCAGGTTCTGTATGGGTTCCCAGGATCGATAGTATATTGATGAGAATACACGTGGGGATTGTATCATCCTTGAACACATGTTCTAAAGTGAGCCGTAGACGTATGGTCTCCGAAAATGAAGTCCTTAGTGGACAGGTAGGGATTGTATCATCCCTGGACTTCGGTCCCTGAATAGATCCGTAGACGTATGGTCTCCGAAAATGAAGTCCTTAGTGGACAGTTGAGGGGATTGGATCATCCCTGGACTTTCAGTCCTAAAGAGAGCCGTAGACGTGAGGTCTCCGAGAATGAAGTCCTTAGTGGACAGTTGAGGGGATTGGATCATCCCTGGACTTTCAGTCCTAAAGAGAGCCGTAGACGTGAGGTCTCCGAGAATGAAGTCCTTAGTGGATAGTTGAGGGGATTGGATCATCCCTGGACTTTCAGTCCTAAAGAGAGCCGTAGATGTGAGGTCTCCGAGAATGAAGTCCTTAGTGGACAGTTGAGGGGATTGGATCATCCCTGGACTTTCAGTCCTAAAGAGAGCCGTAGACGTGAGGTCTCCGAGAATGAAGTCCTTAGTGGACAGTTGAGGGGATTGGATCATCCCTGGACTTTCAGTCCTAAAGAGAGCCGTAGACGTGAGGTCTCCGAGAATGAAGTCCTTAGTGGACAGTTGAGGGGATTGGATCATCCCTGGACTTTCAGTCCTAAAGAGAGCCGTAGACGTAAGGTCTCCGAGAAGTGGGGATTGTATCATCCCCGGACCTTGGTCCCTGAATTGATCCGTAGACGTATGGTCTTCGAGAATAAAGTGATGGGGATTGCATCATCCCAGAACCACTAGTTCAAAATGTACGTGAGGACTGCATCGTCCATGAACTGGGTTCAAAATGTACGTGAGGACTGCATCGTCCATGAACTGGGTTCAAAATGTACGTGAGGACTGCATCATCCATGAACTGGGTTCAAAATGTACGTGAGGACTGCATCGTCCATGAACTGGGTTCAAAATGTACGTGAGGACTGCATCGTCCATGAACTGGGTTCAAAATGTACGTGAGGACTGCATCGTCCATGAACTGGGTTCAAAATGTACGTGAGGACTGCATCGTCCATGAACTGGGTTCAAAATGTACGTGAGGACTGCATCGTCCATGAACTGGGTTCAAAATGTACGTGAGGACTGCATCGTCCATGAACTGGGTTCAAAATGTACGTGAGGACTGCATCGTCCATGAACTGGGTTCAAAATGTACGTGAGGACTGCATCGTCCATGAACTGGGTTCAAAATGTACGTGAGGACTGCATCGTCCATGAACTGGGTTCAAAATGTACGTGAGGACTGCATCGTCCATGAACTGGGTTCAAAATGTACGTGAGGACTGCATCGTCCATGAACTAGGTTCAAAATGTACGTGATGGGATTGCATCGTCCCTAGACATGAGACTTGTCTTAAAGTGATAAGGACTAATCATCCTGTAAGTAGATTGGGATTGCATCGTCCCTAGACATGGTGAGGTGTCTTAAAGTGATAAGGACTAATCCTCCTGTAAGTAGATTGGGATTGCATCGTCCTTAGACATGGTGAAGTGTCTTAAAGTGATAAGGACTAATCATCCTGTAAGTAGATTGGGATTGCATCGTCCCTAGACATGGTGAGGTGTCTTAAAGTGATAAGGACTAATCATCCTGTAAGTAGATTGGGATTTCATCGTCCCTAGACATGGTGAGGTGTCTTAAAGTGATAAGGACTAATCATCCTGTAAGTTGATTCGGGATTGCATCATCCTTAGACATGGTGAGGTGTCTTAAAAGGATAAGGATTGATCATCCTGTAAGTTGATCTGGATTGCATCATCCATAGACATGAGAGATGTCTTAAATTGAGAGGGATTGATCATCCCATAAGTGGATCAAGATTGTATCATCCTTGGACCTATGTCCTAAAGTGAGAGGGATTGACCATCCCGTAATTCGATCATGTGTGTTGCAGGGTATGTTGCTGTTGTGTATACTTGTATCAGTGTGGATACTTGTATTGATAGATGTATTAGTAAGAATACATGCTTTTGATGATAGATGTATTAGTGAGAATACATGCTTTTGATAATAGATGTATTAGTGAGAATACATGCTTTTGATGATAGATGTATTAGTGAGAATACATGCTTTTGATGATAGATGTATTAGTGAGAATACATGCTTTTGATGATATATGTATTAGTAAGAATACATGTTTTGATGATAGATGTATTGGTGAGAATACATACTTTTGATGATACATGTATTGATTAATGTACTTGTATGGTTGAGGATACTTATGCTGTAGATCGAGATGATCCAGATGCTGTAGATCGTGATGATCCAGATGCTGTAGATCGTGATGATCCAGATGCTGTAGATCGAGATGATCCAGATGGTGTAGATCGAGATGATCCAGATAGTGTAGATCAAGATGATCCAGATGGTGTAGATGAGATGATCCAGATGCTGTAGATCGAGATGATCTAGATGTTATAGATCGAGATGATCCAGATGCTGTAGATCGAGATGATCCAGATGTTGTAGATCGTGATGATCCAGATGCTGTAGATCGAGATGATCCAGATGCTGTAGATCGAGATGAGATGACGATGCTGATGATCGTGTGATGACGATACTGATGATCGTGAGATGACGATGTTGATGATTGTGTGATGACGATGTTGATGATAGTGAGATGACGATGTTGTTGATCATGTGATGACGATGCTGATGATCGTGTGATGGCGATGCTGACAATCGTGAGGATTCAGATATTGATGTTGTTGTAGCTGTTTGAGTGCTGCAGAAGATAAAGACTCAGTACTGAAGATGTTGATGTTCCAGTATTGAAGATATTCCAGTAACTGGTTGAGTTACTGATGATGTTGAGAAAGCTTCCAATGATTTATAGATGTATCATGTATGATGTTGATGACTCCTTGCTCGTGCAGATGCTGTTATAATATCCTTCTCGTTAAGGGGGAGTGTTGAGATATTGTAACTTCAAAGAATATTATATTTGTACTTTATTATTCCGGAGATGATTCATTCCTCCGTGAAGATCTTATTGTATATCCGGAGATGTTTATTCCTCCGTCGGAATGTGGTAACTTGGGTTATTAGACTTCCCTAGTGGGGGTCGGCCCTGTATGTGTTATGTGGGTCAAAGGGTTATTAGACCACCCTAGAGGGGTCGGCCCAGTCAGTTATAATGGGGTATTTAACCTAATGGTTAAATACGAGCCTACATGTACTTGTGTAAAATACATATCAGAGTAGTGTATAAATAGAGGAGGTGTGTTCCTCATTATACACATTCACTCACTTGAGGATAGCACACTTGTGGAGGAGAGGTCTGCTATTGTGGAGGAGGAGATCATGTCTCAGGGTTTCATCTTTGTATATTGCTGGTCATCTATATTGAGGAAGCTTTGCTGGGTTTTCTACCCCATGAGGGTTTCCCAGGATAAATCTCTGTCTCTTGTGTTTATGCTGTGCTTGTTGTTTCTTCAGTGATCCTGTATATGCTATTATTGTGAAATGGAATGTAATGCTGCTATTTTCTGTCTTAGCATATTGAATTTTAACATATGGTTGGTCTGATCCAAATATTTTGTGTGTCTAATGAATGGTATGATGTCCATTAAGGTCACAAATAAGTTTCATCCAACCTATCCATCAATTCACAAATTCCAAACTGTAACTAATTGCATATTGAAGTACTTGACACCAAAGGTGTTACCTGAAGATATATGGATTCCATGGCTACCTTCGACATGGATTGTATAAGGGTCAAATATTGGACTGTAACAATGTCTAAGGGTTAGATATATGGATTCCATGGCTACCTTTGATAAGATCACCTCAAGCACTAACAAATATTTGTGGATGTAACAATGTCTTTTTCTATGCATGATCGACTACACTCATTTCTAAAAACACAATCAACACAACTAGTATAAAACTACAATGAAGAGAGAACAATTAAAACAAAACTTAGTGGGAAGCATTAGTTTTGGTTTATAAATTGCAAAAAAATGACATTACTTGTTGTTCAATTTGTTTAACTTTTATGTGGATCACCAAGCCCTATGCGTGACTTTCACATGTTTGTAAAATTGAACAAGCCCCATGATGGACCCAATCAGCTATCATGAATTAATAGTGGTGAACTGGATAAGACCAGGGAGGATGACTTACTCAATCTAATGTTTTTGAGGTTCACATAACCTTGGGGTATCTAAATGATATACTTCATATCTTTCAACATGGAAAGACACAGTAAGATGTAAGAAAAGTCCAAGAAAGACACATAATTATTATATTGAATTGGAATAGATGGTACTCTTCATCAATGTGTAACATCATATGAGATGGAGTATTTGATAGTAGAATCCCATACATGCAATGTTGGAGGACATTTTCCCACCACTAGAATGTCACATATATATTGTATTTGGGACTTTTGTGGCTGGCACATGAATTCAAAGATTATTTCAAATGAGTCAAGAGATGTGCATGGTGCTAAAAGGAAAGCACACACATTTTTATTTGGATCTATAATGAACTCCACCCAATCCTTCCATTGTATCCTTTTGAGCATTGGGAAATTGACTTTATCAAATTTTTCGTGTGATCAAAGCAAACATAATTTCAATATATCATTGTAGTGAGGACCATGTACAATAAGTGGGTAAAGGCCCCATACATTTGAGTGGGACCATATAAAGAAACAACTAAGTTTTTTTAGAATGTGCTTTGTAGGTTCGGATGTCCAATACAAATCACTTCTAACCAAGGGACTAATTAAATAGGGAATATTGTCATTGGAACCACACATCAAACCAACATGATTGGAATGACCTGTGACTCTATCCCTAAAAGGTATGGTATTTTCATATCCAACCTTGGTCCTTGAATCCTTCATGAAATTTATAGTGGCTCTTATAATACAATTCTTTCCAAGTCTACTATTAAACATATGGAGCCACAAAGGGATGGGATTGATGTGTCATTCAATTTCTTATTAGTTATGAATGAGATGAGGAAAGGTATGACTTGGAACAACCTATTCTATATTTGGGAGGGTGTAGTGTGCCTAAGCTCAACTCTAATAAATGTGATAAACCACCTAAGATTATAGATTACCAAAGAAATAATGAGCAATGTAGTAAAAGGTCTGAACAATAGTTATTAGTCAAAGATTGATACCTCATTCTCCATCCAGATTACAAAGTCGGTCCACTTTTTGCTTTGTAATTTTTTTTTCAAATGGTGTAGGATGTTGACCATGTTTCTCCTCCTATAAAACACATGACACATGGACTAGTTAAACTAATTATTATGCAATCATTTACTTTTTTCTAGGAATTAAAATAAATATCATTTCACAAATTAAATATACTTACAAAAGTACAGATCAAGGTCTATAGAACTTTATGGTCACTGTGATGTGTGGCATGAAGTTTGACAAGCCTAGCCTTGGATGCCTTGTCCTGAAACATATACCAAATCAATTTAAATATGCACAAATAAAGCATAAAAATCGTTTAATAATTTTTATATAATGTTATGAGAAAATTTAATTACCAGGGTACTCTCCTCTCCAGACTTCCTCCATGCATTCGTCTTCTTATATGATTTTAAAAGTTCTTTCCATACTTTAAGACTTACATCAATTAGAATTTTTTTAGCCTTTCCTTGGGCATGATTTTTTTATCTTCTTTGTTTGGTTGCACCAGAATCGCTTGCAATTTTGAGACATTTGTTTTTTTGTCTTCGTTATAGACCAACCTACAGGTGCATCAGTGTCTTTGAGAATGAAAAATGTAGATGGTTTTTGAACCGTTGAAGGAATTATTCCTTCAACCCGTTCACAAAATATGTTCTAGTATGGGCAACTTTAGGAATCATAATCATGTAATATCTAGTATGAGAAACTTTATCCAGTTTTGGAAAGCCTATATATTGTATAGGGTAGGTTTTAGTGGTGATAAATGAACCTATTGTCTACAAGAGAACTAACGCAAAGACCTTGAGCATGGTGAGAAGCTTTGTTTGGAGGACTTGGAGCTTGATGTGATGTCATGATTGATGGATTTTGGAGAGAATCATGCCTTTCTTGGGAACGTGATGTGATGATGTAATTGGATGTTCACTTCTGTGATACAAATGATGAAGCTTCCAACTTTGGTTGGAATTGACTTCTTATAGCTAGGGGGAGATTATTGGGATGCAAATTCCTTCTTGTTGTTTTGAAGTCCAAATATTTCAGTTGGTGAACCTAGGAGTGGTTGTTTAATTGTGAAACCCTAGTGTGCTTGAGATGAGCACCTGTACGTGTGAAAGGATTTGATGGTTTGAAACCTAGTTGATCTTGTGATCATAAGAGTGTGATCTCACTTATGATAGGTACTGAAGCTACTTCATTGATGGTAGGTATAAATACCTCATTGAGATCCTCTTTGCTTCGATAATAATTTAATATTCTCTACTGAATAGGGCCAACCACGTGAAGGTGGATGATCTTATGGCCCCTCCCCCCTCACATAACTCTCAATTCCCCATACCCAATGCATGTACTTGAAAAAAAAAAAAATTTAAGTGCAAACATGTGGATTTCATCATAAAGAAACATTTACCATTCATTCATTAAAATATAACATTCATTAATCCACCCATTCATTCAGTAGAAAAAAAATAATGCATGGCATTATAGTATCAAAAATAAGTATACATAGTCTTTATTCAATCACTTCTTTCTAGGTTTTTTCTTTTGACAAAATCAACAAGCAACTCATCTTCTGCAACTTGGTGTTCATTTCTTGTGGCATCTACAGCTTGCTGTAGTGTCAGCCTAGTAGATTACTCACAATGTGGATGTTGCTACAAGAGGTCGAGATTTGTTGCAATAATGTAAACATGTTACATTGATATCTCTTTTTATTATAATGATAAGTATTTCATTAAAAAAACATTACAGAGGTGTTTTTTACCTAATGTGTCCACATCATGTACTTCATATTCATGTCTAGGCTCATCTTGTATAGTATGAACCTCTACATGCTCTGCTGTTGAAAAGTGAAAAAGTACAATTAATATTCACCATTTGCAATGCAATATTTTAAATTATAGCATATGAATACATTCATTACCAGGATTCAAAGCATGAACTTCGATGGGTTGTTCTCCATCCTCGACATTAAGTGGATCATTGCTTTCCTGCTCAAAACAGAGTCAATATTTTATGGAAAATATTTATAACAAATAGATTGCACAAGTAATCAATCATAAATAAACTTCATTGATTTTATATATCTGTGCGCAAGATGGATCACCGGAAGACTATGTTTTCCCAGACAAGATTTTTCGGCATTCAACAACAACTCCAAAGCTGTGCTGGAAGCCAAGCTTCAAGTATTCCTCTGTGCGCACTTCCTTGAATCGACCGACCTACATATTTGCATAGCATCGAATTTACCTTTTACAGTGCAATCAAATGAAAATATTTTTCAATTTATTATTTGGATGTAATATTAGTTTTTTGATACTTACAATTCGTGCCGCCAAATTCGAATAACCACCAAGCCCAAGCTTGCGTTGTCCAATTTTTTCTTTCCTTTCCTTTGTGGCCTCTGATGTGTCTGATAGCCTATGAAAAGGTTGAAATACATTATATGTTTCAAATTTGATCTAAAAATGAATAATAATAAATTTTATAATTACATTGTTGAAAGTATTGCTTACCTTCCTGTGCCCAGTGGTATCTTCCCTTCTTTTCTCAAAGTCCTCTCCTTTCCATCTTCCACTAGGGATTTCCACTCTCTTCATAGAATAATTGGAGGGCATTCATACTTAGGGTTCCTTTCTAGATGAACCCTATATTGGTCCCTCACAATCTTCATATGTTGGCCAACCTTCTTTAGGACCTCTGCTCGATTGAATGTCTTGCTGCCGAACATGCCAACCGAGCGATTAGTGAGCTCATCTTTTAAATTTGTACTTTTTTTATCCCACCTTGTGCGAATGGTGGGCCCAAAGATATCCAATGACAAATCATTCAGATGTTTATAAAAAACATCATTTCTTGCAAGATGATCATTTCATCATTAATTGAAAACCAATGTTTTACGAGTATATTAGAATCAAATTATAAACAATAACTTAAACAATGTATAAATACCTGGGATATTCTCTATCTTTATGGGAATGGGATATTCGTCCACCAAAAATGTGGTCTGTAGTGTACTTGTTCTAGTGACATGGGGAGATCCAGGAAATGTTGCTTGAGCAATATCAATACTAGTCTCTGCATCGACCCCTTCTTCTGTACGATCTGGCCTGCACCGACCATTAACGTGTGAACTCACATCTGGCCTTGGGGGTGTCACAGAATGTGTTTCCGATAGTTCAGACGACAACAATGGCACATGAGATGCAAGTGGAGTCATATTCTCATGTGACGATTCTCCACGAGCATCACTAGTACCAACACCGCCCTTACCACTAGTGTGTGGGCGCAAAAAATCCTGTAAATACAAACCATATTTTAGTTCATGATCATATTCAAGTACAAATTATCAAATCCTAAATGAATTTATCTTCCAATTCAAGATCCCGCAACTTAATTTCAAGGCCTTAGATCTCTTTACCAAAACATCAACCTTTTCTCTAATCTCATTTGTTTGTGGATGAATGAATAGTAGACGAAGGATATCCTCATTAATTTTTTTTAATGTCTTCTCTATCATCTTAATTGGGTCTAGCGAAGATCCAATGTCAGCATCGCGCATGAGCTCATCCACATCAATATCTATTGATTGCTCTAATGCTATATCAAACGCCGAATCAATATCCTGCAACAAAAATATATAAAACATTACTGAAATGAAAGCAATATACTAAGGAAAAAAACATATTGCTCATGTGCAATTTCTAAAATTACAATTAGGTATACATGCTGCCTCGAGGCTAGTGTCATCTAATCCACAGCTAGGGAATTTCCCCGATCACCACCTTGCAAAAAAATGTAGAAAACATTATCATAATGAAACCGATATACACAAGAAAAAGACATAATGAAAAAAATATTGCTCATATTATATTTGTACAATTACAATAAGGTATACTTGTTGCCTCAAGGATCGTGTACTCATCTGATCAATGGTCAGGGACTTTCCCTGATCACTTCCCTACAAAAAAAATTGTATAAAACATTATTGAAATGAAACCAATATACTCATGTAAAAAACATAATAAAAAAACATATTGCTCATACAATTATATTTTTGCAATTATAATGAGGTATACCTGTTGCCTCAAGGATGGTGTACTCCTTTGATCAACTATCGGGGAGACGCCCCGATCACTAGCTCGTGAGGAAATTATAGAATTTATTATCGAAATGAAACCAATATACTCATGAAAAGAAATAATAAAAAAACATATTGCGTATATTATAGTAGTAAAATTACAATGAGGTATACATGCTGCCTCGAGGCTGGTCTTGTCTGATCTACTGCTAGGGAGGTGCCCCAATCAACATCCTGCAACAAAAATATAGACAAAATTATCTAAACGAAACCAATATACTCACGAAAAAAACATATTGCTCATATAATTATATTTTTGCAATTACAATGAGGTATACCTGCTGCCTCGAGGATGGTGTATTCCTCTGATCAAATGTTAGGGAGATGCACTGATCATTAGCCTAGATGAAAATATAGAATTCATTATCGAAATGAAACCAATATACTCATGAAAATAAATAATTAAAAAACATATTGCGCACATTATAGTAGTACAAGTATAATGAGGTATACATGCTTCCTCGAGGCTGGTCTTGTCTTATCTACTGGTAGGGAGGTTCCCCGATCAACACCCTGCAAAAGAAATATACAAAAAATTATCTAAATGAAACCAAAATGCTCACGGAAAAAGCATAATAAGAAAACATATTGATCGTATTTAAATTGTACAATTACAATGAGGTATACCTATTGGCTTGAGGTTGCTGTCGTCTGATCAACAACCGGGTAGTTTCCCCGATCAACACTATACAAAAAATATATAGACAACATTATCTAAACGAAATGAATATACTCATGAAAAAACATAACAAAAAACATAACAAAAAACATCTTGTACATATTATATTTGTACAATTACAATGATGTATACCTGCTGCCTTGAGGATGGTGTACTCCTCTGATCAACTTCCAGGGAGATGCCCCGATCACTACCCTGCGAAATAAATATAGAAAATTATAACAATAAACTAACGAAAAATACATAAGATATTATATTCATTAATTAAAGGTTGGGTAAATTGTTAGATGTACTACTCCCATAGTACCGTGTTTGTATCTATTCGATTCAAATTGTAATTTAAAAGCAACTCTTCACCTGTAGCTATTGATTTAATGGCACATACAAAAAAAATGGTTTCCTTCACGCCCCTCAAATATGCAATTGGTTTGCTTAATTGCAGACCCTGGTTGTGTACTATTTATAAACCCTACAGTATTCCCTATAGCCTTTGGCCTTCCATCAATGTACATCGTTGCTTCTTTATTTTGATCCTTGTTTTTCAGTTGTAAATAATTTGCAGATAATCTGTATCAACGCATACTCCATGTATATTGGACCAGTCGTATCCAATATTTGTAGTTGTAACAGGGTCCAACATACTCCATCAATTCAATACATCTACTGTAACAGACCTTTATTCCATCCATGCAAAACTACCCCAAACCATGTAATGATGATGGTGCAATATGATATATCCTCTCGTTCACACAAAAATATGTGTTTAGTTGAGGAATATCCTTCGGTACCCATTGTTTCACTAGATTTTTGTACCTCAAGGGCACCTTGATGTCGCTTATGGTCTCATCATCATAAGAACATGACCCCCATTTAGCGAGAAACATTTCCATGCATTTATGGAATTTTCTTTTGATATTTTTACATCTAGTTGATATAACCCTTGTAGACATATTGGATGTCTCACTTTCCTCTAATATTCCTAAAATACCCTCTCTCGAGGAAGACAAATATGAAAAATACTTGTTTGGTTCTACTTGCACCCTGGGAAAAAAGTTTCTCCAATAAATAAAGCACTTAAAGTACTTAGGCTTATTGACCTATGTAACTTGGGTTCCCCAACATTTCCATGGAAAACATAAGAATCAACATCAAGCTACTATATGGTTACCCTCATTATGTAGCCATCACGATCAATTCAAGAATTATGAAAGATATCAGATATGGGTAGCACTATGGCACTATCACACGTATAATATTTCTTACCTTCATATTCCTTCCAAATCCGTAGCAAACAACTACCTATGCTTAATTAAGTTTTATAGTGATTCACCTAAATAATATAACGTATGTGTGTCACTCTACAAGTCTTAATACCTAGAGTGTATATTAACCATAATCCCCACAAGCATGTCATGCACTTGTTTTTCTTCAACATATATCAACCATATATTATGCATAGTCTCAATAGATATGACCCAACTACGAAAAATAATATGCTTACTTTTATTACGAACATGGATATGAAATATTCATATCATGAGAAACATGTGTGATCACTAGAATCACACTTTGTGTGCATACAACTTCAAACAATCAAGTGCTTGAGACCATCCATGTTGTACATATATACAATTTCAAACAATATTGTGCATATAGACTTAAATCAATTAAATGGAGGTATAACCATCACTCCATACTAAGAAACCCTAACAACCATCAACATAATGATATAGAATGAAGGCATAGGATGAAATAAAGGCTCAAATTCCATTAAGGAAATATAATATTATTTTCAACCAATATATAGTTTGAAATAGTGAGGCCTTAACATCATCATTGATATTCCTTGTTAAGAACATCAACTTGGTGATTGGATTCCTCCATATCCATTAGTGGTTGCATTGAGTTGTGTTAATCCATGGTTCCTCCCCTCAAATTCCTCTATTATTTAGTCCAACTTGTGGTGAACAAAGATGAGATCGCTTAAAAAGATTAAGGAAACATTGGGATGGGAATAGAATATTTGGAACCTAATCTTTAGGCAAAGCAATTTCGAGTTTTTCATTAATGTATTGTAGTTTTTTTTGCTAAACCAAATTTTTAAGTACTATACCAGTTGGTTAAACAAATATATATCTAGGACACCAAGAATAGGTCAGTTTCTAGGCAACAATTTTGAGATTTCGGGTCTTTTTGACGAACATGTTTTAAACTGCATAATATTTTCTGTGTTAACTTGATATATGGAGTAGTTGTATCCAATTTTTAATACAAAGTATAAATTTTTTTGCTAAAAGTAAAAAATAAAGATATTTTTGGTAGCCAATGTTGTTGTTCTCTTGCATATAAATGTTTGGTTGTGGATTAATCTCTCCTTTCATAAATCTCTTTCTACTAATGGGAATGCACATTCTGACTTGTGGAATATTATCATGCTATTTTGTCCATTCTCACATATCATATGTCTTCTAGCATCTTATATGAAATAAAGAACTTATAAAAAATATGGAGTATTTTTGGTTGCCTAAAATCTATGATTATGCATATACTTTAGTTGGTGGGAAAATCCTTGTGCATCTATAAATGTCTAATCACATTTCATCAAAACTTGGGTTACTCACTAATTATGAGACATGGAAATGAACTTGGCAATTGGATTGTTTCACTCTAGGAGGATGTTGAGGTGGTTTGGTTTGGGTACATTTATGATAACAATGGTGGACTATTATCCCTCTTTTTATTGTGTTTCCATAACTTGTGTTTTTCTCCCTATTATAATTAAGTTATCCACACCTTGCATTTTGTTGCATATCATGTCCCTCATCCACCAGATCTTCATTTACATTTATATATTTGACATTGATTATTTTATATTATATTTGATAAGAACATTATATAATAGGTTAACTTGCATACAATAGTTAGTCCATAATGAAAGTACTTTCCATTTCAATTATGGGAGGGATAATTGGGCCTTTATTAGGGTAATATTGTGTGGTTCAAGAGGGTTAAAAAGCATGTGTCAACATTTCCCATTTAACCCTAATCACCATTATTCCCCCCTATTAAATATAATTGATTGGTTCATTAGGGGATACTTGGGCATATTAGGGGAAATTGGGGCTATTTGAACCACATAATCCCTATTTGGATCAATTAAATCAAGCTGACTAGTTCAAAAGGGGGAAGTTGTGGTAAATAAAACAATTGGTATCTTATATAATACTAAAATGTTTAAATCCCAAATGAATTAATTCATTAGTTAATGAGTAAGACCCAATGTATTTAATTAAACACTTATATCCAACTTTTAATCAATTTAGGTAAAATTTCATGAACTATTTTTATCCAAGGAAAAGCAAATGAAAAACACCAAGCAATGCTTCCCCAAATTCGTGAATGGAATCCCTAGTAAACTTGTTGACGCATATTAGTGCACCTAACACAAGGGGAGTCAAACAAGGCACTTGAACGTGAAACTGGACAGATGCCCAACAACATTGGAAACGAGTTGAGGTAACCCATTGGGATAATTTCATGAACTAATTGTGTTTGATTTTATTACATTAAGTATGTCTAGCAACAAAATACTAAGTTAACTGATAGAGAACAAATTTATTCCATTCAAGGTCTAAATAAACCAAATTAACTATTGCACCAATTAACACCATTTGAATAATTGAATAATTGATGTAATCGTTCATCAACAGAAGAATGGACAATAAAGGTTATACGATCAAGGTTTGAATTTGGATGAGTTTAGGAATACTTTAAAAGAAATGGTCGATGATAAACATTGAATCCTTGTTGGCTACTCGTGGGAATTTTACAAATCCATGCGGGAATTTGTGGAGCACGACTTAGTTTGTGTGTACGAAGAATTTGTTTAAACATAAGAATTAGGGAGTCATATCAAAAAGGGTATGATCAAATGCATTTTGAAACTTAGAATTGTGAATAAATAACTAGCTGGAACTTGATAAAATTATCCAATGTTTCATAAAAGTTTGGCCAAGATCCCTTGGCCCTACATCTAAAGCATATTTTTCCAAATATCACCAAGCCTTAACCCATCGAATTCATTTGAGGTCGTTATATCCTATTCAATATCACTATTATATGGGAAGGTATGGATAATGATATGAGTTTGTATTAGAAGCTATGTTCATTAAAATTGACATTGAAAAATCCTATGATAAGGTGGAGAGGCCATTCATTCTTGCTATGTTGAAGGCCTTAGGATTTGGGCCTTTCATCATTAAAGTGGTGGAAAATATTTTTGTTGAAGCCACACCTTGCATATCCTTTAACAAGATATATCATAAGAAACTAACCTGATCAAATCAATCCAGCAATGATGCCCCTATCCCTTTCCCACTATTTGATGGAAAAAAAATGGTTATGTTACCTAGTTCAACACAGAATGGCCCAAGGCCTTATGAAAGACATCCCCACTCCTAGCCCTAAGGATGTCCATATTGTGAATGGGTGTTTTGCTAATGAATCCCTTTTTATCATCCTAGAAGAAAAACAAATTGTTGATATTGTGGATTGTATGCAAATATTATGTAAAGATTCATGCCCTAAGTTACAAATGGCCAAAACCCAATTCTTTTGGCTATGTCACATAGAAGGAGGATCCTTACTATATTTCATATTAAAGGATGTTCCTAGATTTAGCTTCACCAAGTTTTCAAATTCCTTGGGATTCCTTTTGCATTCCATGCCTCTTCCAAGGGGTTATGGGAAGTGATATTGAAAACGGTTGTCAAGAACCCAAGAGGATTTTCAAGTCAATGTCCCTTGCTAATAAGTTTAATATTTTCACTAAGGTGTTGCGTGCCATGCATGTTTACTATTCCTCTTGTTGGGTTCCTTCAACATGATTTTACCACCATCATGAAAAGTTTCTCATAAATTGGTTGTGAGGTAATTGATTGGGAGTCAACCTAGACTCAATTAGTAGGGGGATTATTCCGACCTGATGAACAAATTGATGTTAGTTTTCAAAGGAAATCGTAACATATGATAGTAGCCAATGGTATCTATTGATACCAAACTCTACAGCATATTGGCTTACATTTTCACAAAATTGGCATCCAACCAAACTCTATATCACATTAGGTCAGACTCATTAGCATATTGTGAATGATATTTTGGACCCTCTCACAACAAGCAATATTGGTTCAATAAAATGGTAAATAAAATTGAGTATTGACCGATTTGTGAGGCATTGCAGCCTCTATGGATCCTCGACCTCCTCGATGACCTCCTTGAACTCCTTTGTTACCTCCTCAACCTCCTCAACTTCCTCTTCAACCTCCTTGACCTCCTATGCGACCTCCTCAACCTCATTGAACTCCTCTTTGTCCTCCTCAACCTCCTTTGTGACATCCGTGGTAACCTTTGTGACCTCCTCCACCTCTTCTACGAACTATATGACCTACGATGACCTCTTCAAGCTCCTCGACCTCCTCGACGAACTCCTCGACCTCCTTTGCGACCTCCATGGTAACCTCTGCAACCTCCTCCACCTCTTCTGCGAACTCTATGAAATCCGGTGACCTCTTTGAGTTCTGGAGGGAGGGAAGGAAGGTGAAAATGTGCTCTGGTGGGAGGGAGAGATCACTCAAAATGGCTCACGCGAGATATGGGCACATAGTTCGCAAACTATCAAACCATTTCAAGGGTGCTTCGATTCGGCCCATTGTTATTAACTTGGATGTCCCCAACTACATGCTAGGCCCTTTATTGTTTTTATTGTTGATATCACTTATCTATTAGTGTGCAAGGGTTATAGGTTATACAACTTATTAAGGGTCACAATGGTTAAGAATTGTGGGTTGGGATTATTTGGATTATGTGTTATAAGGATTAGGTGTTAAACGAGATATAAATTACATGGTTAATATATTATAGTGTTTACTAGTTAAGGAGTCATAAATGTTAGGGATTAGGTAATATACCTTGATATAAAGTCCAATGGTTTTTAGTCTATAATTCTTATAGGATCTAAACCTTCTTCTTTTCATTACGAGGAAAATGGGAGGGAAACATGTATCTTATCCCAATAATAATAAAACCATTACCTCTCTCTCTTATAATCCCACTAATAGGTGAACATCTATAATTAATCCCATGAATATACCAAAAAATAAACAACTTAATAAAATTAAGTCCCCCCAAAAGTTCCTATACAATCGTCTAAATAGGGGGCCTTGGAAGCTATGATGATTAATAGTAGATAAGTCCTATGAAAAATGTGTCTTGGTAAAATAGTTATACCCTAGGTATAAACTAAGTCTTATATTTAGAATAGAGTGTCCCTATTAGGAAGAGTGTAAAGATGAATAGGATTGATGAGGCCTAAATGAAAAAGAGCATTATCCAACAATACTACATAGAGTATTTGAATCGTTCCCAACATTTGATTGACATTAATGTGTGCTATTAAAAAATAACATCTCTAATGTCTAGATAAAGGGTTAAAAACCATAACCAATATCCAAGTAATGATATTAAACTTCTAACAACCAACCCCTCACCCATATAATGCCTAATAAAATATTTAACCCGTCTAGCCCATTTAACAATTTGAACTCTAATCAATATAAAATCCATGTAGTAAACCTACTTATAACTTAGAACATATTTCATTCTTAACATATATCATACCTAACTACCCCTACAGACCCAAAACTATAATGTGGAGCCATAAACCTTAATCATTACAACCCATAACTATAAATAATATAAATTATAACACCTACCACCCCTACCCCTCAAAACACGTGAACACTTAAGCCTAAAATTTATAACGTTCCTAACATTTATAACATTTAGTCCTATAATCCCTAACACCTACCAACTATAACTCTTAATCCTTATTATAATTAAATCCTAACCATTATTGTTGACAACCTATATCTTATATAAAAAATAAAAATATAAGTTATAACCACTTTATATAAACCCTAACCCTTAAAAATCAGTAAACACTATAAATCTTAACCACTATCCCTTCATATCAATACCCGTACCACTATAACACCTCTAGCCCTTCATATCAATACCCCTAACACTATCATGTAATCTTGAATGCATATAACCCTTAAACATTAAAATAATCAAACCTCAAACACTAACTAGTATTAATTTATAACCCTGAACACCTATCAATTTAAGCTTCACCTAAGCCATAAAACCTACCTTCAATCCATATAATACCTAACCCTTATAATAAGAATCACATATAATCTGTCATCCCTTACAACCCGTAACATCTACTACCACTAACCTTAACAATTATAGCTACTTTAAAGGGTGAAAACATGAAGTTGGGAAACAATTTTGGCTTGTTTTTGACAAAAAAAACTGCTAAATTTTATGGTTTTCAACTTCGACCTATTCAAACCCATATCTCCCTTAATAATTTCAATGTCAAGTAAACGCAAAGGTTTTATAGAATTGAATTAGCTTTCTACTTGTATTTTTTTAAATTTTTTTTATGGACATATCGTGGGACAAATTTGTTGTCAACATACAACATATACTTGAAAATTTTAGGTATGGATAATGAGTGACCTATGTTGACTTTGGGTTTTTGATAGATGGTTATTCATTTTAGGGAAAAAAATTGTAGACTCATAATCTACACACACTACACCGTGCATTGACTATATTTTGAGTTTTTTTAAGACTTGGGAACAATTTGTTATTATTTATCAAAACAACATATGTTCAGAAAATGGTGCATTATCGACACATGTTTTTGTCTTCGCATTTTATTTCAAATTTGACTCTGATCAAACAAACTAAAACCAACCCATTGAAGAGGACACTTCAAGGAACATCCTTGTGATTTTTAATTTTTTTTTGGCTTTGTCATTGTGATGATATTGAATTTTCATTGTGGCTGATTTTTAAGTCACTAAATTTTTTTATGATAAAGGTTAGTAAAAAATAGAAATCCTAAATGAAATTCAAAATTTTTTATATTATGAGAAAGTAGATTGAATGATGAATCTATCGGTATAAACTCCGACATGTAATTCTCATGTTTTGCAGTGTTTCCACCTTGTTAAAGTGACACATTTTTGAATACTGCAGAAATGGTGCTAGAATTTTTGACCAAAAACTCTCGGCCTTGAAAATGTCTCGGGCGAGAAGTTTTCTCACTCTAAAATTAACCCAGAGTTAATGTAAACGCTCGGCTGAAAGTTAGTTTAAACTCTCTTCCTAGAGTTTAAAACATTTCTCGATTGAGAGTTTTGTCACACAATGCCTCGAGAATATTTTAGGGGCTGACACATTAAATTCCCATTAAATTCCCGTGATATTCGGACGGGATCCCACAATTGCTCGGTCGAGAGTTGTATATAATATCTCAGCCTAGATAGTTTTCCAAAATATTTCATCTGAGAGTTCACATTAGCAATAATTTTTTCTATCGAGAGTTCGCATTAGCAATAAGGTTTTCAGTCGAGAGTTTGCATTAGCAATATAGTTTTCAGCCGAGAGTTCGCATTATCTGTTCTTGCATCTTGCTTCTAGACATTCCTTTATTTACAGGTGAAATCGACATCAATTGAAGGGAGGCCGAATTGCTTCAAGCTAGCTCAACGATTTGCTTTGTGGGAAGATTGTAGGGGTTACTCACATCCCCCATGGGCAAAACGTCTTCATCTTGATGGAGGTTTTCAATTGTTATTTTTCCATTGATTGATTTCTTGATATGACATGCTTAGATCTTATGGATTTGTGGATCAAATCTAACTTCATGTAGTTTGATTTACAGGTTTTCATGGGACGTCTCTCCTCCTAGGGCTTGGACGATTTTGGTTGAAGACAGTTGGATCAAGCTTGGAATTGTAACTAGGGCAAGAATTCTCCATATGCTAAGAGGCCGCAAGCTTTGAGGTAAGATCTACAAGGTACGTATTGATTTCGCTTGCTCTCCATACTATTGGTCAAAATCTCCATTAAAATCAAAACCCTCTTTTTCTATTTTCCTATATCTACTTGGATATAGCTTGGCTTTGGGTAAGCTATTGAAAACCCACCTCTATAGCATCCATGACAATTCGGATGTATAGTTTGGTGTTGATTGGGCTTCATTTGACACACTTTCCAAGGCACTTAGCCTTCCTTGGGTGAGGTCGCACTCCTTGGGAGGGTGATTTTTGCGACTTCCAAAACATGGGTAGGTGAGATCCCACTTGATTTGCACTCCTCTCACTTGATAACCTACCCCTAGTGCTTCACTTCTTTGATTTTTTCCTTGTTGGCCCCATTCCTCATTTTGAGGGTTGTACCCCACTTGGGTCATTGGGTGATGCAATTTCAACCTTAGATCTATAGAGATCTAGTTTACCTTGGGGCATGCCACTTAAGGCACTAGTCTCCTTGGGTCAATTCACACTCCTTGGGGATTGTGTCATGTGCTAGATCCCATATGTGGGTGTTTCCTAATCTAACTTGGATCCATAGATCCACATAATAAAACACCCCTTAGTGCCATTTCACTCCTAACTTCACCTTGTGGGTCCCATTTGGGTCATTTCCATACTTTAAGGAGGTGGGTCCCAATTGTGTATTTCATGGTACTAGATCTATCTCTTTGATCTCTCTAGGTGGCCTAACTCATTCATTGGTTGAAACACTTCTCATATCTTAAGCCTTTTCAACCACACTTAAACTCTTGGGCCCACCTAAGTTGCATTGGTTTCCGTAACTCAAATTACACATCTCCCTAGGAACCTTTGCTTTGGATAATCTTCTTTGATTAGCTATAGGGTCTCCCCCTTGGTCTTGATTTGTCTATAGATCTAAAGTGAAGAGTGCCTCGGTTGTCGTGACTCCCAGCGTGCATTGGGAATTGTGGCATCTCTTGGGTCACCTATTTAGTTTTCCATCTCCTCTACCATCCCGGATGGGATACCATTAACTCTCAATTCTGTACTGATTTCATATGATTTTTTCATGCATTTAACTCTCAATTCTGTTTTTTTTTTTCAGCATATAACTCTCAATTCTCATATCTTTTCATGCATTGGATTTTAGGTTTTTAATTCTTTAAACATGGGAAACAAAAGCAAACGTCAAAGAAAATATGATCGTAACAGAGCTGATGAAGAGGCAAGGAAAGAGAGAAGCCGTGTTTCTATGATAAATTTAAGAAAACAAAGAGCAATGGAAACAAACATGGAGGCACATGGCGGTGATGAAGAAATGCAAAATGTGAATGCACATGGCGGTGATGAAGGAGTGCAAATTGTCGAGGAACACGTTGATGAAAGAAATGAGGAATATGGAGGTGACGAGGAAATGACAAATGTGGAGCAAACTATGGGTAGCGTCTATATTGAGACCATGATTGGTGAGTAAATAATTTTCTATATGTTTAGGGTTTACTTTATAATACTTGAGTATATATATATTTGATTTGAAATTTCACAATCTTATAAATTTATATTTATTTTTATGCAGGGTCAACATCCAACATACAACATCCTACCACACTTACCAATTTACAGAGATTAACTAGAAGCTGCAATAATATCGTCATTGATGATAAGTTTTTGGAGAATTTGGATTCAAGTAAAATTGAAGAAATGGGACCTTCGATGCCTGATCATACATCTCATTATAGAGCAAATAAGATAGTAAAAAAATATTTTGAAGGTATTTTTGTCATAGAACAAGGTCAATTGTTACATAGTTTGCTAAAGCGGAAATGTCTAAGAGATGTAATTACATTATTGGGCATTCAAAGTGCCAAAGAGGCTAAATCAAATCAGATTGTATCACAAAATCTGACTAAGGTCCTTGCATCACTTGCAAGAAAACGATCTCATAATTTCATGGTTGCTCGTAAAGAAATTCTAACAGGGGTTGTGGAAAAAAACACTACAACCAGTCGTTTGTTGTCTATGACTACAAGAACGTTAAAAACATCAAGAAAAAGTTTATGGAAGCATAAAAAGATTAGGGTTCAGTTATATGAGGATGATGAAGTAGCATGTTGGGGTGTTATCTGTAGGCAACCTTATCAACATAGACTTCCAGATAATGTGAAGGACAGGGTGAAAGAGTTTTGACATGTAAACTCATGTGTCTTACCAAATGAAAAGGATGTTGTGATACGTCGTATATCGAAAGGAAACTATGAAACTCATTCCAAACACATAATAGAGATCACTCAAGTGGAAATGTTCAAAAATTTTATGGAGAGTCATGTTGATGTGAAGATTGCCATTAGCACATTTGTGAAGCTTAAACCATGGTATGTCAGGCCTATCATTATTCGTGACACATGTTGTTGTCGATACCATGTAGAATTCGAATTATATTATGAGACATTTCTAACTTTTGGCATGCAGTGTTGGACAAATAACCCCCCTCCTTCGAGTGTTCATGAATTTGTGTCTAAAATATTATGTGTGTGAGAGAATCATCAAGTATTCTATAAGAAACAATGTGTCGGAGGTAAAAAAAGTGAGGAATGTTCTGATTTGGCCCTTTTTAATGCTAACTACCCCATTGATGCAAACGATCCTCAATTGTCAAATCGCATTGTGAAATGGAAGATATATGTTTATGTTGATTATACTGCAGTTATAGATTCAACGACAACATCAAGAAAGCTTAATTTAGTTGAAAATGATATCTCTTTGATAGATTTTATGAATTTGTTCAGGGATCAAATATATAAATATATCAAGCACTCTCACTCAGCACGATGGCAGGACTTACAGTTCAAGAAATCACGAGATGTATTTCCAAAAGGGACAATATTATCCATTGTCAATTTTGCAGAAAATTACACTTTCACTTCGCAAAAGGAGATACAGAGTGAGTATTATCATTCAGATTAGGTATCTATACTTGTGCATATTACGTATAGACATGCAGAGCTTGATGTCGATGGTTTTGATAGCAATGAAAATAATCGTGAAGTGATTAAGGAGTATCATTTCTACATCAGTGATGATCGTACACATGATACATGTTTTGTCCAACATTTTTTTGGTATGCTTTTTAAAGAATTATCAAGAAGAAGGGTCACTTTTAAAGAACATTGGGTGTGGTCAGATGGTTGTGCTGGTTAGTTTAAATTGGCACAATCATTCTTATGGTTGTCTCACCTTCATAGAAACACAGATGTTCGCCACACATGGAGCTTTTTTGAAACAAGATATGGAAAAGGAGAACATGATGGTGCTAGGGCCTGCGTGAAACATGCACTTAGGATATATCAAATGAATCACTCTACTTCTCGCCTTGCAAATTCAAACAATGTTGTTAATTGGTGCAAACAAAATTTGAGTCATGAATTCAATGAAAGGATGGGTAATGTGAGAAGGTTTTTCTAGAATATTGCAATGGGCGATGTTGACAGATCAATGCCAGATAATTGTACTGCAATCCCGAAAACAAGGGGCTTACACTCCATTAGGAGTAAAAAAATGGAAAACATACACGCAATTGAGAAACGAAAGTACTCTTGATTCTATCTTGCATGTATTGATGATGTAGAGTCTTTGGATGAGTGTCAAAACCAAACTAACAAATTTGTGAAACCATGGAGACACCATTGCCCCCATTTGGAAATATCAGCGATGTAGAGCGCAGCAATGAAACGGTTGTGATTGACAAATATTATGATCGTGTTTTTGATTTGGTTAGAGAAGGTGATGTATTTGCAGTAATTGCACTGACAGATAATCCAGAAAATGTGCATTATTATTTATTGAGATTCACTAGGTCGAAAAGCACGTTGATGCAAGAATTTAAAGACCCGTCAAATTATACATATGCAGTGGGTTCAATGGTTTTAATGGGACATTTCTTTGGAGAAGTAAATAAATGTAAAGACCATATTCTTTTTCAAGTACAAGTCAGATGTTATATGTGATCAATACAGTCATTTGGTCATAGCAGCCCGATTGTAGTTGAAGGTAGTGAAGAGTAGGAAAAATTCCAAGCATCGACAATGGAAATTTTTGATAGAAGATCATAATACCATTCTTGAAAATATGCCACTGGCACATTTCATATGATTCAAGAACACATAAAGGTTGACGAATTTTTTCTTTGATTCTAGGGTGGGTGGGTGGGTGGGGCCAAATGAGCTTCCACCTTCACATGGTTGGCCTCGTTAGTAGAGAATATATATAATTCTTGAAACTAAGAGAAGGTCTTTTAACAACATATCCAATGATAACTCAAGTCTCATATTGAACTTGTAACTTCACCATTATATGACAACAATAGACTCCTTCAACATTTTTCCTTAAGCTATGTACCATTTGGGCACTATATTGTGCCATGTTGAGGATTCATAGGAGGATCAAATCCACATTAAAAGCATCATCATTGTAGGATATCAACCTGAATAAGTTTATTCTCTACTACTATAGGTTCATCAACCTTGGATGTTAGGAGTGTTCTCACTTCTTCTTTAGTTTCTACCTTAGTCACCAACTTATAAGCAATTTGATGCTGTTAATGGTTAATCCTAATGACATGCTCTTGCCATCATGAATATTTTTGGGTTTTTGTAGTCTGTTATTCTAAAAAGTAGTCTTAGATGAGAGCTTGTTTGTACCTTGTTATGATTTGGTACCCTTCAACTTTCTTATCATCAAGTATCATTCATATGAAATATTGTCACACTAAGTATATGACTACAAAGATCTTTCCCAAATCCTTGACAAAAGCTAAATTTGTTAAATTTCACACTTTGCTTGGGAGGGATAAAGTTATCATTGAGGAGGGATAATAGTAATATCCCTTCCTTGTTCCCAAGTCAAGATTAAGGGGGGGTGTTAGTGTTAAATAAATATAAATTTGACTTAGTGGCCAATATGTTAATGTTATTAATAAATTAATATATATTTGTTTGTGTAGCAAAAGGTTATTCCTTTTCCTCTATTACAATCGAACATAAACATTGGATAGATCCACAAAACCATAGGTAAAATTGTACCTTTTTAAATCAGTGCTTATTGTTGCTATAGAAGAGATAGAAATTGTGATATTGTTCTAAAAATAGACATTTTTAAATTGATCAATGTGTAGAATTTTATTGTAATTAGAGATAAAAAACTTTACATTCTCTAGGAATTTGGCCAGTACTTGGATATTGTATAGAAAGTGAGAAAAATATACATAAGACATAAGAAATACATAGGTAAAAGTGGCCTATTATTTTTGTTCTTTCCTTTCCTTTATTAATATTTTAGTCCTTGTATTTCATGTTGCTTAAGAATTGCCACATGTAGAAGCAAGTTGAGAAGTGAGTCCTTACTAAATTTGTAATAATAATATGGAGGACAACAATAATGAGGAAATCTTTCCTTCTAAAGTTGGAGGATACCATGCACTGACATGAACCTTGTTGGTGGACTATGAGAGTATGAGGAGAACTTTGAATAAAAAAAAAGAGGTAGGTCCATGAATAGGTGCAATAGGTGTATCATGATATGCATGAAAATGGAAAATATGTGAGCCTAGAACTTGATCAATGTTGTGTTGCATGGTGTGAGGATGAGGAAAACCACGAGGTTCATCAATAACACCAACATTATATTTCATATATAAAGGAAGGGATTTATTAATATCATATTCACTATATTTTTGTATCACAATAAGTGTGAAGTACTTATTGATATTAACTTGGTCCATTACTTTCTTTCCATAAAGTAAAGAAGTACTTGGAAAATAATTAGCATAGGTTAATTGTAGAATTTACAATTTTCTAGACCCTGCAGATGTTGCATTTCCCATCATGAGTAGTGTGTTGATTATATTGATAAGGATTCTCAAGGATGAACTTAGAATAGTACAATAGAGTTCCATTACAAAGAATATCTTGGAAATGCCTTGTATTTTTCCTTGGATTGAATATTTTTTGTTCATCATTAGAATGACTAAGTCTTGAAGGTGGAAGGGATTGCTGAAGAAGTAATAACAAACTTATATCATGAATTAATTTCAATAACTAGGTATAGTTTGCATGGATTTTCCAAATAATTGATTTCAAACATGGCTAGTTATTTCATGAGATTAGGAAATAAAATAGAGAGAACTTCAATGAGGGATACCTCTTTGGCTCTAAAATCGCCATCTTGACTTGAAGCTTGTTGAAGATACATATAAATTATTGATAGATTATCGTAGGATTTTTCATAGTTGAATCCATAATTCCAACAAATATTGTCAATACCAAGGAGAGGAAAATATTGTTTGAATTGTAGATTTGTAGCCATCCCATTAGGTAATATTTTTATCTTCATGAGCCAGTGAATTTTAAAGATTATGCCAACATTGATCTAGAAGTGAAATTAAAGAACTTTGGTTTTTGGAAGCTATTTATTCAATATTTAGGGTCTATCATTGGCATATCAAGCATCCATACAAATTCTCATAGCTTTGATTGGATCTTAGAAACCGAACAGGAACATACGGAACTTAAAAAAGCCTTGTGTTCAGAACTTGTATTGTAGCTTTTAGACCTATAACAATAATTCGAGAAAGAATTAGATTCATCTCGATATGCCATTGGGTTGTTCTTAAACAAGGAGGACATCATGTTGATTATCAATATAAGATCCCATCCACAACGAAAATGAATTACAATATTTAATAAAAAGAGTTGTATGATCTTGTTTAGAGATTGGAACATTGGAAACACAATCATAATACATTGTGAGTTGTATGCTCTTGTTTAGAGTGACTTTAAGCTAGATTCAAAACCCAAAGTGAAAAAATTTGAACTTGAGCTAATTGTGAGCATGATCATAGGATTCCGTAGCAAAAAAATTGTATAGTAGATTACTTAAAAAATGAAACTACAACGTATACAACCTATAAAATAAATAGAATCATTATATATGATTTATGCAAGAGCATCTAGGAGCAATTATTGGAATTGATTCATCAAAGGTGGAGTCATTGGGAATGTTTCAACAGAGGTAGAGTCATTATAAAAGCTTCATCATAGGTGGAGTCATTGAAATTGCTTCATTGGAGGAAGAGTCATTGAAAAATATTCATCGGAGGAAAAGTCATTATAAATGCTTCATTAGAGGAAAAAAAATTGGAAATGATTCATCAATGGATTTAATGCATTTGGAAAAATTGTTACACAAGGTTACTTGCAATTAGAATTACCTTGCAATTTAATGCATTTGGAAAACTGTTACACTGAGGTTACAAATATGATTCATATGCATATTCAGAAGGTTACACAACTCACATATCAGTGGAGTAACTTATAACATCTGCAAAATGCAAAAATGTATCCAAAGACAAAATTTAAAAATGCAGCAACCAGAAGTTGCACAGATTATCCTTCAAAAACTGTTATCTCTGCTTTTGGCTCCTAGCACAGATCTGATCCTGTGAAAAGTGGTGACATCCTTCTACACTTGTTTGGTATATTGAAGACATATTCATAGACCCAATTCATCATGTTCAACTTCCCAATTCATAATGTTCAACTTTCTTGCACTCCAGCCCTTGTTCCATCTCTCTTCCTGTTAAGAAATTGAGACTAGCACGTTGATTCAGGTGAGAAATTTGAGGTGTAGAAGATCAATGAAACAAACCATAATGATGTTCAAAGAGACGGAACAATATTAGTTTTGTTGCTTGTAAGATGAGACAAACTTTATTCATTTTCATGTCTCTTCAATCTTAAATAAAATTACAATAGGCAACTATAAAAAATTCAAATCCATACTTGCATATGCAACTGTAGCACCCGATGCCACTCTTCCTATAAAGCTCTATAAGCGATGAGGCCATTGCATCCCCTGAAAGCTAAATAAGAGATGAGGCCATTGCATCATGATGGTTTCCTCTCCACCAAATCGATCGAGTTTAATGTACCTCGATGCTGCTAAGACTATTTTCTGCATTGCACGACACCAATTTGAGTTTTTTCTCCATCCATTAAAATTGATGCTCCATTGAATAATCCCAATGCTCAAATGAATTCGTGGAGATCAAAATCCATAACAACTAAAACTGACGAAAATAACACCTAAAACCTATCAAATTAATTAATAATTTGATAAATAATTAGATTTCAAAATCTAGCATTTTATATTATATCTATTTGATAAATAATTGGATTTCAAAAGGCAATCAATTTTCTACACCATATCTTTCAGTAAGAGATTTTTATTATTTATATGCTTAAGTATTTCCCATAAATCAATTTTCTTACTCATATGAGCAAATTGTAAGGTAACCCCAAGAAATTACACAAGATACATGTGTTGCAAAAACAATGAAACCAATTATGCTATGTCGAATTACAACAACTAATCATTATTTACATTTTTCAACCACTGGAAAGAAGTCCTTACATTGAGAAATAGTTTCTTGTTATGACTAGTTGCAGCAACTGTGAGAACAGATTGTGTAGCACCAATAGTGTTGGCCATGCATCAAAGAGGCTCTTTCTATTCCATTCTTGGAGTTAGATCTCATACTCTTGAACCAATACTCATAGATCTCATACTTCTCGTGGTAAATTGACAGCACAGATCTAGGAGAGTCTCCCCAGTTCTTACCAATTGCATCACTGCATATAGGAGCGAAAACAGACTAGATTAGTTAATGAACGACATTATATAGATAGTAGAAAAAGCAGCAGCACAAGATAACAAACAAATTAGCATTTTAATAATAAGATTACAAACCTGCAAGTTGTCCACTTATAAGGAATTCCTTTAACATTGGCGTGAAGAGATTCCATTTTTTTTTTAACGTTCGATTTTTTTTGAGGGACAAATACAAGATCAAAATATTGCCATTCATGGAAATATGAGTACGTAATACTGTACATAGGTTTGATTTTCGGGAAGTCCAAGATGGGAAGTCAATGTATTTTCTATGTATTTCGGGCTTGTCCAATTGTCCATAAGGTATGTGGTTGAACAAGGATTTGATAATATGTCATCAGTAATATATCTCACAAGATGAGACTTAATACTAGATCACCAATCATGATATTATATAGCTTATACCTACGCTGGTTTGGCTGCAGTCAACAAGAATGCCTCTACTCTGGCTATGCCTTGTCGGCTTTAGAAACCATTTCCGCAGCAATTTCCTTTTTCCCAAGTCATATATTCTCAGCACCTGTCCAATTCCAACCAATAGGCGGCCTTCGAATTGACATAATCCAAGAGGTGCACTAGGTCAGGCTAGGTAGTCACACACCAAAAACGTGGAAGTGATGGCCCCCCTCTTGATAGATGGTGGATGCTCCCACGTCTTGATAACAAAATGGATACTCTATATAGAGCCAAAGGAAGCTACCAAAAGCCCATTTTTTAAAAATAAGATAATTTCATTTGTCCAACAAATGACCAGAAAAGTAGGTCAATGAACTAAAGAAGTACTATTAGTTTAATACAAAGTAGGAATGCCTTAGCAGAGCCTAGATCTAAGCTAACAACAATGAGTAAAGGAAAAAATATCTAAGTACGAAGCCACAGAGCTAAGAAACCAGTCTGGGAAGGAAAATAGACATATACATGAAAAGAAATGACTTTCGTACATGAGAAAGATCATTAGTAAAGCAAGCAGTTTGTTCAGTGTTTTGTACATCTGATTCATGAACCTGGATCATGATACAATATTTTCTATATTTGAAATTTGACCAGGAATAAAAGCCTACTTAAAAAATAGGAAAACCCAAAACAAAATAAGACCGGAATTCATACACACCTGTGCTCGGACAAAGCCAGAGAGAGCAAAAGTTGTGAACTGGCCAGTGTATATTCCGTTCTCATCCAAGTGCCCGATATTTAATTGCACCGATGCATTGTCCTTTGAAGTTATCAGTCGATTGGTGGCAGAGCTGTCAAATACATACAAATTCAATTTCTTCAAACCCCCAACCCCACAAAAACATAAAACAAAAAATACATTAAAAAAAAAAACTGCTTAAAAAAAATAAGAATATCAAGAGCTACCATTTTCTTGGAATGTAGAGATCGATATTCTGTCCTTCTTCATTCTGCATGTTGATGGTGAATGAATGACCCCTTCAAAGGCTTGCTACTTCTCTCTGCCTCCCAAATTATTCGAGTCCTGATACTCTCAAATGCAAACTATCTCAATAGTTTCTCTACTGCAAACCCTAAAACTCCTCAAACTTTGTCCTTCAAAAACTGTTATCTCTGCACAGATTGTCCTTCAAAAAATGTTATCTCTGCACAGATTGTCCTTCAAAAACTGTTATCTCTGCACAGATTGTCCTTCAGAAGTTTCACAGATTGTCCTCCAATCATGTACACATAATCCAACATACCCTCTCCATACAACATTAGATATAGATCTTCAGGTTCTAAAGCTCAAAGAAACTATTGAGGTGTTGAATTCCCAAGCAAATAAGAAATTCCCTGAGCAAAGCATTTAATTTGATCTGCAACTGGTGTCACAAAATGACATTGAATTAGCAGCTTGACATATTGATGTCAATTCTTACCTTTTACAATTAAGTCCCTGCATCCTGGACAAAGTTCCATAACTTTTTGGGAACCCAGTTCTCCAATTCTGTCACAAATGTGAGTCCTAGTAGATCCTCGTCTAGAAGATTTGGATCCATTTCCAAGATTTTATTGCAACTTGAATACATGTATGATCTGGATCTTCTGTATCTTCCCAGGAGTTAGAGATACCAGCCAATTGTTTGAAGAATGTTCGAGTTAGGGCATTGTCGATTTGGACCCTATGCATCAATGCCAAACCAATAACACGGCCGCAAAACTTGAAATATGACAGATGACCAGGATTCACTCGAGATGCAGTAAGAGGAAGGAATAAGATGATCAGATATTCGAGTAACCATACGGTTTCAAACCCAGGATGTGTTGATAAGAGAGGTAATCTCTAGAAAAGAGCACATTTGGGGATAGTTTATTTGTATTTGCCTTACATCAAACGATAGTTTTGGATCATATACAAGATTTCATCCAATGGACTGATAGATACATCCAATGGCCTGACAAAATTAAATCCCCTGAGTTCCCTCGCATATAAATAGGACAAGCATGAATTTCCAGTTACATTATAAATACATGACAAAAACAAAAGTGGTATTCCAATACCTACCATAAACAAATAATTTGAGTGCCAGAAGCTTCCTTAGTCACAAGGAAACTATGTTCAAGTAACCAAAAATGATCATCATGCCATTGGTCATTTCTTATTATCGCAATAAATGGTGACTATTGATTTACAACTAGAGCAGATCAATCTCAACCTTTGTACCAGAACACCAATGGCTCCTGGTTTTCTGTGGGCTGCAAAGTCAAAATGAAAGTTTATATATATATATATATATATATATATATATATATATATATATATATACAAGTTTGGGGACAAAATATATCAAAAGTAATGAGATTCTTAGGCTTAGAATTATATCCTGTGAGGGACTGCACTTCCTAAAAACATAGACTAGAATAGTAAAAAAAAAACTTTTCAACTCTTACACTGTTTTCAATTTTTTAGGGCATAAAGGATCTAATTTATAATTAGAAAAGAGTCTTGATAGTCTTTGATATGAGAGCATTTACCCTGAACTCTTTCTTAGTCAGCATTACTTTCTCCAGGACTCATATCATAGCTTTTAGGTATATATTATCGTACATTTCATGGTGATAATTTATTGACGCTTTTATACCCTTATATATATTTTTATATACATATAGTGTAATATCCCGATTTTGACCCTATTGCATTAAAATTGTAAATGATGTAAATATCGTTATTAAATCATGGTGAGGAGCTCAAGGCCAAGGCCTCACCATCGATTTAGCATTTTATGTATCGTCAATTAAAAATAGATGCCTATGGTTCTTGTGCTAGACAGGGACAATGTAAATTAAGACATCATGTAAATACGAATTTTAATGAAATACCCACAACTAGCTATGCAATGCAACAAAAATATGGGGGCATGATTTCACAAGGAATAGGGAGGGAAATTATTCAAACCCTTGAGCCAATGGTGTTAATCCAAATGTCATTGAGAGAACCCATAAACCACCAACTACGCATTTTGACTTATGCACCCAATCATTTAATTCTTCCAAGAGTTGGTTGAGGTAGTTAATGCCTTGGGAATGAAGAGGTATGGCAACCAATTTCGTGCATGGTCAAGCCATCAACCTGGGAAATCAAATTTTTGCTTCTTGGGCAAGAAAACACCCACGAAATGGTGCCCAAAGCCATCTTTCACCTGTGGACTTTGCTCTCTCACGCAGTCTGAGCTAGCTGGGGATTTCTCCTTCACGTTTTCCATCTTTTTCCTGCATTTTCCATGGCTAGGAACTCGTTTTTGTATTGCACAGTGGTTGGGAGGAAGGGAGTCACAATTTTGGGGTTTATGGAGGTCGTTTTTGTCCCTTGAATTCCCATAAACGTTTTTTGGAAATGATTTTGTTCTCCCAGGGTTGATTCCCTAATTTCCATTTCGTTTTTGGTTGCCCACATTTTTCTAAAACTGATAGGAACCCATTTTGGGCATCCCACTGTCAAAAACGTTCCTCTTCATGCCCAGCACTTGATATTTTGCTGTTATGTGCATCCCTGTTTTGGTTTGAACTGTGAGCAAGAAATTAGGAGTGGAAGTTGACCATAATTGACTTGATAAACCTAGTGAGGGAGGTAACCTCTCAAGAAGATCAAAGAGGGATGGTTACTCTTCTATGCACACCTTGAAGAACATTAGAATGGGAGGTATGGCCTGAGGGACTATGCAGTAGTGAAGGGAATACTTCCTTGTGATGGGTGTGTAGGTATTGTGGGGACCAAGCTAGGTATATCTTGTAGAGGGTATCCATATCTCTATGGTTGAGCTCACTAGCTTAGTAATTCTTCCTTTCCATTGCCTAGTAGCCTGATAAACCCAATTGTGGATTGGCTTGGCTTATTTTGGTGTATATCTGGTTATGTGTGAGTCTGCTGTTCCCTTTTTCCTTGTATAAATCATGCCCAGCTCGAGGGTGGCAGTTTTGTTGAGAGATTGATGAGCACAACTGGCCTATGGTTGGGTGGAACGTTGCAGTGACATAGCTAGTTTCTCGGGGCTACTTTGTTTTAAGATAAGTACTCTCTTGTGTTAAATTCTGCAATGTATTTATTTAATGACTTCATGAGAAAGTTTGAATGTATGTTAGATATGTAGATGATTTTAATTCCGCTGTGTTTAATTACAATGTGCATATGTATATGTCTTTTATTATCAATAAGTTTTTACTTAATGGATATGGGGCTATATGCCTGGATTTAGTGTCATGTTCTCTCCCTGGCTCGGTTTGATGGGAGGGGACTTGACATATAGTTGCTTAGACTTAATAATTTAAGTTTTGTTTTATCTTTGAATAAGTTTGACCTTCTCTAGCCGACATTATTCTTGGCTGTTTTTGTTGGGTTTATATATTTAGAGTACAATTCATTTATTTATAAATGGTGAAAATGATCATAGTTGAATGTGTGCATCTTTCTCTTATGGTTTCTTGATCTTTATTTCTGTCTTCCCATTCTAGAGATAGACCACATATTGCAGGTCTGAAATGTCGACATTAATAACCCTAATATTGTGTATCTAGAAATTGATAATAACAATCTCACACTGAAAGCTTAAAATATCAAAATAAATGAAAATCAATATAATACTAAGACAACAATGCGAACATTAATGGTAACCTTCTAAATCTATCGCATCCAGTCATATCTAAGACGAAAATGTTCTTTAAATATGCTTTCCAGTTATATCACACAATACAATGAATTTGAAAACAAATGCCAAATTTAATGCTAATTCCAACTTGGGTTAAACACTTGATTTTTATGCTCTCGATTAGGAGAACATTCCCTATATAAATGTTAAATATATTGGTAGTCACAGGCATGAAAACAACACATAATTTCTATCAGGTCAACATTTTCCACCAACTACATGTTTAGTTCTCAATTTCTTCTTTCCAAGTATGTGTGCCATGCTGTGGTTTTGATTCTGATGTTTTCTTTGTGCTTGCCTTTCGATGTCTTGACAATACTGTGAAAGTTTTGGTAAAAGGTGCAGATAGTTCAATGCTCAGTATTATGTCGAAAAATTCTAATAATAGCCCGGGTAACATATATGGAAGCAACATAGAACCATATGTATGAGTATGTGTCACAGGGTCTACAAACACTTGTTGTGGGAGCAAAAAACCTTAGTGATGAAGAACTTGAAGAATGGGAGCATTCCTGTGAGGAAGACATTACAACTCTAATTGATAGGGCAACGCTCTAATTGATAAGGCAACATTGCTTCAGGGAGCTGCAAGTCTAATTGAATGCAATCTCAACCTACTTGGAGCCACAGAGATTGAAGGTAGATTGCAAGATGGGGTTCCAGAAGCAATATAATCTTTGAGAGAAGCAGGGGTTAAGGTTTGGGTTCTGACTGGAGATAAGCAAGAAACTGCAATTTCCATTGGTCTTTCATGTAAGATTCTTACTCATAATATGCAGCAGATTATCATCAATGGCACCTCTAAAGAAGTTTGTGAGAACCTTTTATTAGAGGCAAAGGCTACTTATGGAATAATTCGAATAGAGAGACGAAAAAGCTTTTCAAAAAGGCAGAAAAGTGTTGATATTGCTCAGGCTGAGGGTATAGAGGAAATTGAGGGTATACAGGATTTTTCCGAGTCTAGGTCACATGTTATCAGACAGATTTCAAATATAAATGGCATCTCTAATGGCCATGGTATGACAAGTATAGAAGAGATGCATCCACCTTTGGCACTTGTAATTGATGGCACCAGCCTTGTCTACATATTGGATAGTGACTTGGATCAAGAGGCATGTGCCTTCTAAAACCTATCAAGTTTGTTTCCATTATCTTGATAGCATAGAAGTTAATATTGTGCCTATACAAGGAGATGATATATACAAAAAATACCATGAACCAAAAACATAGAAAATTTAGATCTCTGAATACATATTTCTCCACTCTCACAAATCGAAGTGAATATTGCTACGAGATAAACCTTATATAACACAGAATATGAATTGAGTATTCTGTATATAACACAAAATACCCATAAAACCAGGAGCTAAACCTTTTAAGCAAAAGATAAGACCCATGATTAGTAGACATGACATAGAAATATCCATACCTGCGTCCCCTGTGGAAATTGTGAAACTAGAATTTCCTCAACATGCGTATTGGTGCCAATAGCCTCTGTTTCTTCCCGGTCAATAAAATCCGTATCATCAAATTTGTCATCATTCATGAATTTGGTATACTACATAAATTTCATATAATTTATAGACATTAGATTTGGAGAATAAAAAAATTAGATTTCATATAATAAATTTCATATATTATAGCATACTTATGTACCATGCCTCTGTTTTGATTTTGTCTAGCGATGACTCGCTTACTAATTGTCTCTACAGTACGTTGCATACTTCTCAAGCGCTAATCGAGTCGTACTTTTCAAGCGATCATCAGAATAATTATCAAATGGGCCTTCATCCATACTGGTTGAAGATGACATAGTATTTAGGCCGATTTCTACCCCTGCCAATGTAGCCCCAACACACTTTTTTATCTCTTCCCTCACCCCTCTTGCTATTTGGGATGCCATTTCCAACTCCTCTGGAAAAACAACGAATCTAGGATGTGGCTGTACTAACCGAGGCATCAGACACCTATACTGAACATATCGTCATGCATCAGGTCGTTCATATGTACAACCTTTTCCAGCACCATAGAAACTGGATCCCGTATCTGTATAGTCGGGGTCTATGTGAAACTGGAACTCTGCAATCAGCATCTTAACAAAACACTGAGGAACCTCATCATTATTTGGGAACTTCCCATATGCACACATGAACCTGGAATAAATATGGGGTGCAATCAGTGGATCATTGAATCTTGCGATCTTTAGAAGTTTTTTCTCTTCAGGCCGTAAGTCAAAACATGAAAAGACCATTTCTTTTGTGACATTTTTATTTTATTTTTTCAAACTTGTGGCGACCCATCATTGACAATTGCCTCCTACGCATAATGCCATGAAAAATATGGGTTGATGGTCCAACCCCAAGATATGTCTTGATCAAACTATTCAGATTGTGCAAAACAATCTGGAGACACTGTTGAGTACCAAAAGAGAGATTTGAAGTGTCAAGTTCTGTCTGCAATCTTGAGGAATACTCCTTCATCTCTTCCACAATCAGCATAGCGATGCTGTCTTCCCAAGGAGTCTCCTCAGGAAAAACTCTAGGATGACTGTAAAGAGGATCATATCTTTCATTGTGAGCATACTGATGCACCCGACAACCTCTCCTTGTCTGGGGAGGTGGATTAGGATCACGAGCAGCAAATCCTGTAAGAAGTAAAATGCACGTGCAAGTATTAAAATCTATATATATAATTTGTCAATCAAATTATACACATTTAAATAAAATGTGTTCATTATAAATACCTGATGGAACCTATGCATTAGCATGAACATGGTATGAAATAGAAATAAAGTCTTCTTCCCCATCATTATTGTTAGAATGTCCAGAAGCCCCTGTAGGAAACCAATAATTGGCAATCACACGTAAGTTGACATGAAAAATCATGTAATTTTTCACAAATAAAACAGTCATGTCAAACAAAAATTATAGTAAAAATGTATGTAAACAATCTCTACCTAGCGATGGCGTATCTGAAGAATAAGACACTAAGGGTGTCATCTATGGTTGTCCAACGACCCCTGTAAACCCCCCGTTAGACAGACGTCTGTCATTGTGAGAGCCACCACCTGTGCACAACAAGATCTTAGAAAGATGTTTAAAATCATATTTATGTTTTAGACTTGAGCGTGGATTGAATAACAATTGAATTTACCTGACGATGACCTCAGGGAGTTTCGCTTCATACTAGCCAAGATTGCTTCACCTTGAAGTTGTGCCTGATAAGAATTTTCCACATATTAAAAAACATGTCAAACAAGAATTCTCGTTAGAATGTATGTAAACAATCTCTACCTGGTGATGGCGTATTTGAAGAATAAGATACTAAGCGTGTCCTCTGAGTTTGTCCACCGGCACCCGTAGACCCCTCATACATACATCTGTCATCGTGAGAGAAACCACCTGTGCACAACAAGATCTTAGAAATATGTGTAAAAGAAGATTTATGTTTATATATACTTGACCATGAATTGAATAACAATTGAATTTACTTGATGATGACCTCACGGAGTGTCATTGCATAGAAGCCAAGTTTTCTTCACCCTGAAGCTGTGAAGCTGTGCATGATAAGAATTTTCTACAGATTAATAAACATGTCAAATTTAAATTTACCAAATTTAACAATGTGCACCTATGCATGATGACAAATTCTCACATTAATTTCATGTCCGAACGTGTCAAACAAGATAAATATATTTCAGATTAACAATCGAATATACTTGACTGCATCACATGTCTTCGTCTAGTACTGATGGTAGATGTCTCTGGACAATCCATGCGTCCTTGTTAAGACAAAATGAGAAATCAAACATTTTATAAATATCTCCAGGAATTAGAAAATGCAGCAAAATAAACTACAATGTAGTATCTCTATTGTTTTCAACAAATCTATCACATTCAAGAGACAATAACAACCACGATTCAGAAGCAAAGGGCATTTAATAATATATGCAATGAGAGCAGGAACAGGTGGTGCTGATCTACTACAATTACTACGAGACATGGAACAACACCTGTGTATAGGGGGGCGATTTCATAACATATTTACAATCCAATAATATAATTAGTAAGCCATCAGGACTCTGCTTTGAAACTAGAATGGACACAATAATAGCTACCAACAAAAGATCTTGAAATTGGTTTTTTTCAAACCCTGTTTCAAAGGAGGTTCCCTTCTTATGCTTGCAAAGGATCTCAAGCATCATAAATGAAACAAGAGACACTTTATTCTATGAGACATAAAAAAAAGTAGAGAAAACATCTGCTCAAATTCACAAATGAGCAAAAAGAGAATGCATCAACTAGTAAAGGCATTTTGATGAATTAAATTTAAAAGTAAAACCAGTTCAATAAAGAGCATTGCAAACAATTCTAACAGTTTCATCAGTTAGATTTTAGCAACATTATAGAGTGAAAGTAGCTAACTACCAGTAGTGACAACATTGTTGATCTAAACCAATACGCCATTGTTACAAACTCTGGCAGGCATACACAATCAAATGAGACTAGCATGCCAAATTATACCACATGAGCATATCTTCCTATCTAGCTAAAGCACACACATTGCTACCACTATTAGCATATACAAACAAAGACTCATAACTACAAGAGTTGATTCTTGTCCAATGTTTGCTTCAACAATTCGAGACTACATAAACAAAAAAAACAATATCCAAATATCAAATCTAATGTATGTGTTTAAAAGTCACAACAACTTTTCATATGCAACATGTAATAATCAAAGAATTTTAAAATTCAGCTTAACAAAAATAAGACTGTCGCCTATGGAGAACAACGACACACACATCAGACATTTGCACAACTTCTCAATTGAGCAAATTGAAAATGCACTAAGCAACACAGGGATCTAAAATATATGCATAATTCTAGATGCAAGAGGCACACGAAGTAGATCTCGAAACTGAGATTGCCAGAACAATAGCAAAATGGCACTAGGAAATGGTATTTAGCACTAAAAGCACAGGAGCAGAAGCCTCTTGTCACTTATGGAAGACCACGACACACACAATAAACATTTGCACAACCACACAATTGAGCAAAAAAGAAAATGCACTAACTAGCAAAAGGAGACAAAATAGACACACAATTGTACATCCAGCAGGCACACAAACAACATTAAAACTCCTAAATCTAGTAGCTATTTAACCTTGACAGAATATTCAAATGCAACATAATATCACAACTATCAGTTAGATGCAATTAACAACAACACCATGAGTATAGACCAAGCATAAAACCAGTGGAGTGACATGCCATTTTACCTCAATAACAAACAACATATGCATAATTACCTAACCACATAATTTGTAACAATACTACATGCAACATGCAACATGTGTTACATGATTCATATAGCATGGCTCACCAAGATTTACTGTGTGTGCAAGATCACAAAAAACACAAGAAACTTTTGCACAACATCACAATTGAGCAAAAATGAAAATGCACTAACTAGGAAAGGGAGCTAAAATAGACACACAATTCTACACCGAGAATCTAATAGCAATTCATCCTTGACAAAATAGTCAAATGCAATATTATCAAAACTATCAGTTAAATGGAATCAACAACAACACCATGAATATAGACCAAGATGAACACCATTGAAGTGACAAGCCATTCTACATGGAGTAGATGCTGCATAGGCACAAATAGCTAAGCGCAATTTGCATAACAACACTAAAAGAAACATGTGTTACATGATCCATATAGCATCCTTCGTGTTACATGATCCATATAGCATCCTTCACAAGGCCTTTGCATAGCATATATGTCTCAATATGCTATCAGGACTCTGCTTTGAAACTAGAATGGACACAATAATAGCTACCAACAATAGATCTTGAAATTGCACCAGGATGAAATTGGGTAACCATTGAACAATTAGAAAAGAGGATTGGATGCAAGCTGTCAATTACAAAAGCATGGTCTTGTTGAATGTATTTAATGCATTGACCATGTTGGTTGATGATGAATAAGAAATGGACTACAACTCCATCAACCCTTAATGAAGGTATTGATGTGGAACATTCGGGTTACCCCTCACCCATGGTTCCCAAGGCTCAGATCTTATTTTATTTATTGATTTCCAAAACTAGGGTTCTAGTAAGTAGGAGGCAATGCAAATTTTTATTTATGGGTCCAATCTTGGAAATCATGCCTCAAGAGATAAAATGGACATCTAGAACTAAATGATTGATGGTAGAGATGAATATTGAGTGATGGAAATGATAAATCACACATCATTGTTCCAATCGTGCTCAAATTTTTGAATATAATAATTATGGTTGAATAATTTTTGAGAGGTCAATAATGTGAAACAAGTGCCAAAGATCAATATTCTCAACTCTTATATTTTTTAATATTCCATCAAGAAAACTTTCCTCATAAATCGACTCAATAATAAAATCAATTTCATCATAGCATAGATTGGGTGTAGTGTCAATAATGGATGCTTGAAACTAAAATACAATTGCTCATGTTGTTAGTCCACACAATGAAATTTCTTATAGCTAATTATTCTATTTGCTTATGTAATTTTCTATCCATATTATGAGTTGTGTATGAATTGTGAATCGATGTTAAATAATGACATGGGCATGGTAGAGTGACCTTTTCTATTTTCTATTTGGATTGACCTCTTTACTTCTAGAGGGATATATCTTTTTTTGTCATATGATTGTTTAATTAAATGTTTGGAATTACCTTCAGTGTTTATCATGGGTACCATCATCAAAATGAGCTAAAGTACCTAAGGGATTTCCTAAAAAATTGTAACATGGAAAATGAAATTATATAAAAGAAATTATGTTTATCAATGGAAAAATCTACTATTGATTTAATGCTTGAAAATTTTGATGTGAAATGAGGTGTGGAAGTGTTAATGGAAATTATTGAAAGTAAGCAAGTGACTGGAAATTGTTGGTATTCTTAGTGTAGTTTTAATATGTGACATATTAATCCAAGTAACACTATTCAAATAAAATAAACAATATCACAACATCATAAATAAATATCAAATAAACAAAAAGACTGATATAATAGAGAAATCTATGTATCTATATTTAAAATTGGTCAAACTGTACATATTTTTGAAATGGCTCATCATCCCTAATATACAAAGGGGAACCTCATGCCCAAACATGAAATAATACCACCTCATTTCCTAGACACAAAATGGCACCTTGTGCACAAATATATACTAGCACGGATAATATACACAATGCATGGGTGATTAAACCTCTCCACCCTCGTTGATACACACTCCATTACAGGGGTAAACTTGAGGTTTTTTCTACTGTTGGGCACAATTTTAACTGGCGGCAGCATCATTTCTCTTCAATCTATGCTCTAATATCAATTTGAGTTGAAGCAAATGTTAGGATATTTAGACACTTAGGAGTTAGTTAAGATCAACTTGTGTAATAGATTCATTAGGTAAAGTGTGTTTCTTTAGTATGCATTAGTATGCATTTGTAAATACTTAATCCGACGGTCATGATATGTTCCTGACATAGAGTGATCTGACGGCTCAACTTCTCTTAGATCATACCTACCCTTGATCCGTGGCTTAACACCCGATTGGTCCATGATCTCTATTTAAAGAGCATGGAGGGTCATTGGAAAGTTGATCGATTATGAGAAGCTCATTTGTAACTTTCTTTCTTTGCATAATAAATTGTCCTGTAGAAGCTATTTGGCCAAGGTCGTGGAGTGTTTCCCTCACGAGGGTTTAAACCATGTCAAAACTTCGTGTCTGCATATGCTTTTTGCCGTGCACCTTGCATGATCTTGGAAAATCAGAAACAGAAAGGGAAAGGGTTTTTCTTGGCTGCATATGCTCTTTGCCATGCACCTTGTGCGGTCTCAGCAAATTAGAAACAGAGAGAAAACGTAGACTTTCCAGGAAAGCTAACGAGATCTAACTCCAAAAGAGTGGGAAAGTTTTTTTTTATTCGGTTTGTGGTGTGATTTACAGGAAAAAAAGGCAAGCACGGAAACCGAGCAAGAAGAGAAAAAAAAAAAAATCCCCCTTTCTCATTCCCATATTTTACATACCTTTTAATCTAGCTCACTTGGTTCAAAGTTGCTTTATTCCTTAATAGGTCTTGAGTTCAAGTCTTAGGAAGTTACTTTTAGAAGGCAAAGTACATGCAATTTCTATTTTCAAGTTACTTTATTGTAAAAGTGCATCTCACTTAAATAATAAAAAATAAAAATAAAAAGTGAGTCACTTAAGTTCCTTTTTATTGTTGCACTATTTAAAAGTAATATCATTGTAAAAGTGAAATCATTTATTTTACAAAAGTGATTCACTTAAAGCAACTTTCTTGTAAAGTGATTATCAAAAGGTTCATCTTAAGAAGGGGGGGGTTCTTTTTTTTGTTGGACATTCTCTATCTGCCACGTCACTATTTGGGACATCTTCAACAGTTTCTTTGTTCAATCATAACTTCATCATTTTGAAGTCAGTTTTTAGTGCCATTTTTTTTAAACTGCCTTTTTTTTCAAGCTCTGCGCATCCAGACAATTGGTTTTTTCTTTTATAGCCATTAATTTACAAATATGGCCGCCCATTGTGATATTATACTTACCAGTTCCAACTATTTCTCATGGAAATATCGTATGGAGGATGTTCTACGAAGTAGGGGACTTTTCAGAATTACCTCAGGGAAAGAAACATAATCCACTGATGATGATAAGAAAATAAAATGGTCAAATAGATGTGACGAAGCTCGTGGATTGATTGGGATGTCAATATCTACTGATTTGTGATTCCACATATCTGGAATTGATGAACCTGATGCTGCTTGGGACAAGTTGGAATCTGTGTTTGGTAAACACAATGAAATTCGAGGTCATCAACTTGAAAATGAGTTGATTTCTTTAAATCCAAGTGATTTTTCATGCATTCAATATTATTTATCTAAGTACAAAACTCTTAAAGTCTTATGTGCAGAATGTAATATTAAGAGGGAAGACAAACAATGCATCTATCATATTCTTTCAAAACTTGGACCTACATATTCTGTTTTTGTATCTGCATTTTACTCCATGAAAGAATCCTTGAATGCAACTAGCTATCAAGAGCCTAGTCTTGAATCCTTTTGTGATTCCTTGATTAGAGAGCAAGATAAACTCATCCATATTGGAATAATCAACAATGCAGATACATCTGGGAAAGCCTTATTGTCCCAATAGAAAGAAAAGTCCAAGCCTCCCAAGAAACAAAATTTTCACAATAATAAGTCAAACAAGGGTCCCAAACCCTCTCAGCCAGCTCCTCTTTGAAAAATGACAAAGGAGCCAAGCCAAAAGGAAAGAAGACTGAGTGTCATTACAACTATTGCAGGAAAGATAATCATGATGAATCTAAGTGTTTCAAGAAGATGGCAGCCTTGGAAGCAACAATGAAGAAGCACCACATCAGCCTAGATTCGCCTTCAGAATCTACCTCTCATGGACATGCACTTTGTGCTTCTGGTTATTCTTATAATGCATCTTTTTCTTCTACTTCAAATGAATGGCTCATTGATTTTGGAGCATCTTATCATATTGCTAAGGATCAAGCCATCTTATCTACTATGCGTGAATGTAACACCAAACAAATATTTGTTGGGGATGATAGATCTCTAAGTGTTGTAGGAGCTGGAACAATTCCAGTAGATAATGGTCATTTCAGTGATGTACTATGTGTTCCAAGAATTTCCTGCAATTTGTTATCAGTCTATCAAATCACTCATTCTGGTGAAGGTAAAACTGTGACGTTTACACCTCACCAAGTTGTAATCAAGGATTTTAAAGATACTCAACAGGTCCTAGCTACTGGAATTGTTGATGATATCACCAGGTTGTACAAGTTTAACAACTTTGGGTCATTACCTTTTCCTTTAGTTTTTGTTGCTCATAGTGATAACTTGAGCAAACTTTGGCATGAGCGATTTGGTCACTTAAATTATCGCTCATTACAACAACTATGTAAAGACAATATGGTGATAGGTCTTCCGATGGTATCTTGCAAGGATGGTGTTTGTTCCGGTTGTGTACTCGGAAAACATCATCGGGGAAGTTTTGACAAACGTGCCTCTTGGCACGCCTTGGTTCCCTTGGAGCTTGTGCATAGTGACTTGTGTGGTCCTCTTCCATCTGCTTCCTTTTCTGGTTTCAAATATTTCTTAACTTTCATTGATGATTACACCAGATGCACTTGGGTTTATTTCCTAAAACTTAAGAGCGAAGTATTTAACATGTTCTTGGCCTACAAGGCCCTTGTTGAAAAACAATCTGGTCATCAAATTATTAAGTTAAGATCTGACAATGGAGGATAATATGTTAACAAAACGTTCACTACCTTCTACACTGAACAAGGAATCCAACAACAACACACTGTTCCATATACACCACAACAAAATGGTGTAGCTGAATAGAAGAATCGCACTTTAAAAGAAATGGCTAATTGTATGATCCAATGTAAGGGACTAAGTCTTCAATTTTGGGATGAAGCCATTAATTGTGCAAATTACATAGTTAATCACACCCCCACTAAAGTATTACAAGGTATCACACCAGAAGAAGCATGGAGTAAAATTAAACCAGATGTAAGTCACCTCCGTGTGTTTGGTTGTGAAGCATGGGCTCACATTCCGGATGAAAAACGGAAAGCATTGCAGCCTAAAAGTGAAAAGTGCATATTTGTTGGATATTCTAAAGATGTAAAAGGTTATAGACTTCTTCAACCACATTCTCATGATGTAATCATTAGAAGAGATGCTAAATTTGATGAAAATCTCTTGGCCTGCGAGCCTAACTTGACAATTGTGCCATCTTTGGCCTGTGAGCCTGATTCGGCGATTATGCCTTCTTCTTCTTCTTCCAACTTCCTTGACAGGTTTCTAACTCCAGTTTCTGATGATGACAGTGAGGATGAAAATCCACCTCTGCCTGCTCATGTTCCTCCAGTTGCACCACCACAAGTGCTTCCTCAATGGGTCCGTTCAACATGTGAAGTAGCTGGTGATCTTGCCGGTGATCCTAGAGATCAACGTCCAACGCCTTCTCAGTTTCATCAAGCCTCTTCTCTTTTGGATCAATTTTCCGAGAATCATGATCCAAAAACCTTTGTAGAAGCTTCAGGAAATCCAGATTGGGATGCAGCTATGGATGAAGAATATCGTTCCTTAATGGCGAACGATACTTGGGATTTTGTACCTCTTCCAAAAGGAAGAAAACTTGTCAGATGTAAATGGGTCTACAGAACTAAGTATGCATCAGATGGAAGTGTTGAAAGACTTAAGGAAAGGTTAGTTGCCAAAGGTTTTTCCCAAGTTGAAGGGATTGACTACAATGAAACCTTTACTCCTATCACAAAAATGAACTCCATCCACCTTGTTCTTTCCCTTGCAGCCTTACATACCTGGGAAGTCCATCAAATGGAGGTCAAGTCTGCCTTCTTACATGGTGATTTACAGGAGGAAATTTACATGGAACAACCTCCTGGATATGTTCAGAATAACTCTAGCCTTGTCTGCCGCCTTAAGAAATCCTTATATGGCCTTAAGTAAGCTCCTAGAGCTTGGTATGCCAAAATGGATAGCTTTCTCTTTGACACTGGTTTTTCTAGATGTCGTTTTGACCCGAATGTCTATACCAAGATTGTACACTAGCCCCTTCTCCCTTCCAGTCCGGAGTCAAAATTTCTGCCACTTGTCCTTCAGCTGAAGTAGATGCCACCTTGTATCGTCAGCTTGTTGGTAGTCTCTTATACTTGACTCATTCCCGTCCTGACCTTTCCTTTGCCATTGGTCGTGTTGCCCATTATATGCAAACACCTCATGAAAGTCACTGGAAAGCAGCTAAAAGAATACTTCGATATATTCGAGGTACAATTCAGTTCAGGATTCATTACAGTATAGGGGGGAAACCTTTGTTGGTTGGTTTCACTGATTTTGATTGGGCCGACGATCCTACTGATTGAAAGTCTACTGCAGGTTATGTTTTCAGTCTGGGATCTGGACCTATTACTTGGGCTTGTAAGAAACAAAAATCTCTTGCTCTTTCTTTAGTAGAGGCAGAATATTGAGCCGCAGTTAATGCTAGTCAGGAAGCTTTATGGCTTTGACAGATCCTTTCAGAGTTTGGATTCGAACAGCAGTAGCCTACTCCACTTTGGTGCGACAATAAAAGTGCCATCAAGCTTGCTAAAGATCCAGTCCTACATCAGCGCAGCAAACACATTGAGTTTCATATGCACTTCATCAGAAATCTTGTTCATGATCATTTTCTTGAAGTACTCTTTTGTCCTACAGATGATCAAGTTGTAGACATCTTCACCAAGTCTCTTATAGAAGCGAAGTTTTCTAAACTTCGATCTATGTTAGGAGTTCAGGAACTTGTCATTAGGGGGGGACAGGCTCTAATGCCTCCTTCCTTCTCCTAATAGTGTCACTTTTGTAAATCCTTCAGTCCTATCCCAAGTTGTTCTTAAGGGGGGATGTTAGGATATTTAGACACTTAGGAGTTAGTTAAGATCAACTTGTGTAATAGATCCGTTAGGTAAAGTGTGTTTCTTTAGTACGCTTTAGTATGCATTTGTAAATACTTAATCCGACGGTCACGATATGTTCTCGACATAGAGTGATCTGATGGCTCAACTTCTCTTAGATCATACCTACCCTTGATCCGTGGCTTAACACCTGATTGGTACATGATCTCTATTTAAAGAGCATGGAGGGTCATTAGAAAGTTGATCAATTATGAGAAGCTCATTTGTAACTTTCTTTCTTTGCATAATAAATTGTCCCGTAGAAGCTATTTGGCCAGGGTCGTGGAGTTTTTCCCTCACGAGGGTTTAAACCATGTCAAAACATCGGTGTATCGATCCGTGATCTGTTTATGTGAAGTGGTTGCTCTAGGTGTTCGGTATTTTGGGAGTACCTTGTGTATCCAAACAACAAATGTTTGTTTGTGATCAATGGTGTGATTGTGCACTTAGGGTAAGACAGGATGGGAGAGCCATAGCTAAACAAGTGTACATTGATTGCGTTTGGGAAGGAATGCGAGAAGTGTGCATGGTTAGTGAACGTTTGGTACAGGTTCTCGCTTGGTTGATGGGGATAAGCACATAATGGGCTACTTGTATGAGGCCATGGATATGGTCAAAGAAACTATCCAATCTTATTATGTGGACAAGGGCACACTCGGATATAATAGATACATGATGATTTTGGATTTGATTGATACTTGATGGACTGAGATGCTCCATCAATCCATTCTTGCAACAACACTTCTTCTCAACCACGCCTATCCTTACTCATGTGGCTTTCATTTTGATGGTGAAGTGATTGAGGGGATCCTAACATGTCTCTAGAGGATGGTACCTGATGTTGACACTAACAAAATAATCAATCGTGAGATGGAATTTATCGAGAGGCTAACGAACTATTTGGTTTTGTCAATGTTGTCACTAAAAGGAGTATTTTGATGCCATGTCAGCCACTATAACTAAAATTTTAATAATGTTTTTTATTTGAAGGTAGATAGAAAGTAGAGGAATTGAATCTGGACTCAGACCTATTAGATGTTAAGCCAGCCAAAGCTTGCTTCACTTGGACCAACAAGCAAACAGGCCCTAGTCACATAGCTGCTTGGTTGGACAGCTTTTTGGTTCATAGTTCCTTTTTAGTCACATGCTTGGAGTTGTCTTTTGAAATAGTTCCATTTGGGATGTCAGGCCACAAACTGTTAACACTAATCATTAAGGAAGATGTAGATCTTGGCTTAATTCCATCCAAATTCATCCCAGTATGGATTCAATCACTGGATTTCATGGAAGTGGTCCAACAAGCTTGGAATGGACAAGTTAGAGGTTCCTTCTTCTTCGTATGAGAAGAGAAGCATAGACGTGTTAAAAAAAGCCCTGAAAGAATGGGCAAAGGCACAAAAGCCTCCCGCCCAAGACAAGCAAGAAGCCCAGGAAAAATTAGAAAAACGTCAATACAGGGATAAGCTCAATACCAAGTTTACCTATGAGAGGCGGGATTCCGCAGACAACATCTACCCCCTTCACTCCCCAAAGATTAGTATGGATTAATCTTTCACTTATCACAATTAAAGGAAATGGGCATCGAAGGGGTCCCTTTTGGCTCATTCATTTACAGGGATAAGCTCAATACCAATTTGTTACCTATTACTGATACTGAAGCTCATATCCATTGCTTTTATTGGATAGTGTAATTTTACAGTAAATTTCCTACTGTAAAATTCTGAAATTACCTACTGTAATTTTCAGAAATTACCATGATATACTTGTGCAAAGAAACTATTTGGAAATTACCTATGCAAATAAAGGGTTCCCTTTGTCTTCGTGTGTGCCAAGCCATTCCTCCGACTTCCCTTTGTTGCAGTGGCCGTTCCCCTAAGTTGCCATGGCCGTTCCCCTCTGCGTTTGAACGACGGACAACTCTGCGTTTGAACGACGATTTGCGAAAATTGTTGAACAATGACACACAATGACTGGCGGGGGAAGGGTTTGTTTGCGTTTAAAACATTTCTCGCTCAGGAATTTAAAAGGAATCTAAAATCTCGGTTGAGAAACTTGTCTGAGAGTTTCATATCAAAAAATGGTTATACTCTCGGACGAGAAAATTAAATATTCTAGGGCGAAAAATTATCTAAATATGGAAAAAATCTCGGATGAGAGAAGTTTAACCGTGGTTAATTTCTCATTCGAGAAACACAACAACTCTCGCACGAGAAAATATGTTGACTTTTGTCGCGGGCGAGAAACGGGAAATTAGAACAAAGAAAAAGCAAATTGTCACGAAATTGTTTCCCAGCTTCGCGTTTTCACCCCTAATCAATATAGCCCCGTCCCTAAATTTTTAAATACTTAACCCCCAACAATTTTACCCCATAACTTCTAGAATCCATAATACTTAACCCTTTACAATGATAAACCCTTAATACATATTACTCCTAACCTCTATCACTCCTATATTTCCTATTACCTCTCACATGTAACATATTAACCCTATCCATCAACACATATTACTAGTAGTTCACAACACTCATAATTTAACTATATTAATAATTATAATCCATAAAACATATAATACATAACCCCTAAATCATATAACATTTAATCCATAAATCTATGTTATCCATAACCCATACTACCTAATTTTTATCACTCCTATCAATTAACTTCCAACCCCTAACCCTTAGAACCCATATCACATTTCAAACCTATCACTTATATTTGATAAGTGTTAACACATTAACCATGTCAAAACTAACATATTTAACCAGTACCCCTAAACCTTAACGCATCTTTCGTTAATACCTAAGCCTTAAACCTTAATCACTATAACCCCTATCTATAAACAATTGTAACCCTCAATTCTCATTACCCTTGAATATTAATCCTTATCACCATTCCCTAACTATAACATCTTATCTATATAACACATTACCCATATAACACATAGAATATAACCTCTCTCGCCTATCATGCCTAACACTTAAAATCAATTATCCCAGAAACCTTAAAAAATGCTAGTGAATAACCATTATAAACCTTAACTAGCCACCCTTATAACCCTCAACATTTATTTATCATAACCATTATAATCCTAATCCTAAAAACCTAATGCTTATACTATCTAACATGTACTGTCTCTGTTACTAGCCTCCTCTAACACATGCCACAAATAATCACTAATAGCTAGAATGTTTAACCTCTATAATCACTAAGCCGTAACAAATTTAACCCCTAAAAACCATAGTTCCTTAACCCATACCATGATGATCCCTTATTCCACAAATATGAAGCCCTAAAAATTTGAAAATCTATAAATCCTAACCATTATAATCTCCAAATCCTAGTAACATTATCTTTAATAAATCTTTCAACATACATTAGTGTATCTCATCCATAAGAATTTTAACTAAAACACATTAACATGAAAGTAGTGAAATGATTGAGCCAACCTTTAAACTAATCCACACTCTAAACACCTATAAAGATAATGTTAAATGGCCATTTATTATTACAAAAGAATGGGCATATGACAAATATGTTGACTTGAAAATCAAGTGAATACAAAATGGAGTGTGATAAAATGTATAGAAATTCAATTTTTATGGTAAAGCTTAATGAGGGAAATTTTGCTTTGATTTAATGTTTTTTTAATTGAAATGATTTAGTTTTTTTTAAGAGATTAATTTTTTTAAGGACAAAATTTTATGATCAAAATTCACATCAAGTAAATAAAATTATAATTTATATCAAAATTCCTATCAAATTTAAAAAGGAATTTTGATAAAAAATTATTAAATTTATCCACTTTTTAACTTACTCTAGTACTTAAATGATCTATTTCAAATAAACTCAAATAAAGTAAAATAAACTTAAAACACTAAACTTGTGGCAAATTTAATCACAATAAAAAAATGTCAAAAAAATATAAATAAAGCAAGATAAAAACAACATTGACACATATTGGATGCAATAATGCCAAATGACTAGGCATAATATCATGTTGAAGGCGAATTAACTTAGCACCAATTTTGGAAGTAAAACAATATCTAAAAAAATATGGTTTAACTATGTTGTATTAAACAATTTGTGACGTTTATGGTTTCCATTAAATGCATTATTAGTTGTTTCCTAATTTTTTAAGAACACTTAAGCATTATCCCTATGACCTTTGATTGGGGAGGCATTATCTTAGAGGCCATTGGTTACCAACTTAAAAATATAGCAAATACTAACCACTTCTTTGCAATAGCCTATTTGATAGCTTCCTTGATTTTTGAAACTTTGAAACTTGAAATTATTATATAATTTTTTTTTTTGATTGTCGAATTGTTTACGTGAGTCATGTTTGAGTCTGGAAACCCTCCCAAACAATCAACGCATGCGTTTAGTCTAACTATGCCAAATTTCAGTCCATACAAGCACAAATTGAAAAAAAATCAATGTTGGTCCCATTCAGTACATTAATTATTCTATAGGTTTTTTGTTTGATTGATGAATTGTTTGTGCGATTCATGTTTGAGTTTGGAAACCCTCCCACATTGTCAGTGCATGCATCTAGTCTAACCAAGCCAAATTTCAGTCCATACAAGCACAACTTGAAAACATTTCAATGTTGGCCCCATTTAGTACATTAATTATTCTATAGGTTTGTTGTTTCTTTCGTGAATTGTTTTTGTGATTCATGTTTGAGTCTAGAAACCCTCCCATACTGTCAATGCATCTGTCTAGTTTAACCATGCCAAATTTCAGTCTACACAAGCACAACTTGAAAAAAAATCAACGTTGGCCCCATTCAATACATTAATTATTTTATAGGTTAGTTGTTTGTTAGGATAATTGTTTGTGTGAGTCATGTTTGAGTCTAGAAACCCTCCCAAACCATCAATACACACATCTAGTATAACCAAGCCAAATTTCAATCCATACAAGCACAACTTGAAAAAATTTCAACATTGGCCCCATTTAGTTCATTTATTATTCTATAGGTTTGTTGTTTGATTGGCGAATTATTTGTGCAAGTTATGTTTGAGTCTAGAAACCCTTCCATACCATAAATGCACGTGTCTAGTCTAACCATGACAAATTCCAGTCCATACAAGAAAAAATTGAAAAAAATTCAACGTTGGCCCCGTGCAGTACATTAATTATTCTATAGGTTTGTTTTTTTCTTGTTGAATTGCTTGTGTTAGTAATGTTTGAGTTTGGAAACCATCCCACACCGTCAATGCATGCGTCTAGTCTAACCATGGGAAATTTTAGTCCATAAAATCCCACACTGAAAAAATTTCAATGTTGGCCCCATTGATCACATGATAGTTATAATATGCGGGGTCAAGTACATGAGCAGGAACGCCTTTTGGGTTATGAAATATAATATAAAAATGAAGGTGAAATATGTAGCATGATAATTGAGCATTTCTTTACTGATCTTTTTTTTTTAGAATAATTTAATATTATCTACTAAACCGAGCCAACCACGTGAAGTTGGAAGATCATCTGATTCCCCCCCTCATGTCACTCTCAATTCCCCATAACCCGACAAAATCTATGTACAAAAAAAAATTTATTGTGTTTTTGTTTGCACTTAAGAAGCAATGTATCTTATAACATATGCCAACATACAAGAAAATGGCAAACAAACTTAAAAATAATTAATTTATACGTACCAATACAAGTCAATAATTCTATCGCAATATTAAATCAACATATACAGGGTAGATATATTAATTTATACCTCGTACACTTCAATGTATTTCATCATATTCTTCATCCAATTCATCATCTATATCATCCGATCTAGATTCAACATTGTAAGGATTGGCCATATCATAATTGTCATCGATGTCAGTTTTGATCATCATGTCATTGTCGATATCATCTTCATGGACATTGTCTTCTACATCATTTGATTCAACTAATTCTCCGACATCTTCCTATGGAACATGATCATCTAACTCATGTTGATCATCCTCAACATCATATTCTTCTTCAAGACCCTCTTCATTATCTTCCTCTATATTATACTTTACCATCCTTCCCCTTGGATCGTGTCTCACAACAAATGAACAACCCCCTCTACCTAGAACCTTAGAGTAAAATACCTGTTCACATTGTCTTGGAATAACATAGGGATCTGTTCTTTGCTCAAACAACCTTGTATTAACCATGGTAAATCCATTATCATGCTCAATAATAGTTCTATCAGGATCATGTTAATTCAATCATAACCTATACCATTTGACAACGAACATAACTAATTTGAAGGAGTTAAAGTCACACTGAATAATATTTTCCAAATATCCATAGTAGCAATTTTATTAGATTTTTGGATGTCTGTCACTTCTATAGGAAACATTGGTCACCTCAAAGACTACGGTTATCCCACAATTGGTCTCTCAACTTTTTTATGCTAAATTTATGACCATTGCACCACATAGCCTTATGTTGTTTTACCCGCAAAAAGCCATACACATAAAGATTACATCTTGAATTGATCATGATTAAGTGCATGTTTATGCTCTACACAGGAAAAAGAACAAGGTGTACATAAATATATTTGAAAAAAAAAATAGTATGGCTAATTAATATGCTTGCCTACTTATCTTTTAAACCATATGCTAAATCGATTTCCCTTTGTGTAACATTGGTATATCCATTGCGATGAGCTGCTTTAACCAATGAAACCACACCTTCTCATGGTATTCCATGACCAGATTGATCACATCGTTCAATCCATACCTTCATCCAATCAATATTGTTTTCGATGTATAAATGAAGTGCATCCCACTCTCGACCAACTGTTTGATGAAAATAAAATTACAATTCAGTACAAATGCATATTCACTTAACACGATATACACTTTTAATTGATGCATATTGAATATTAAAAATGAAATACGTATGACATATACATAAAAATCAATAGTCAAATGTACTGTAATTAATATCCATTAGCTAATAATTACCTTTCACCTTCCTCGATCTACCTTTTCCCTTTAGGTACTCCCCTTTGAAATTTTTATTGGAGTCCAGATCACAAATGCAACCTAAATTGAGATTTGATGCTAATTTAGGAATATATTCACTAATATACATCATGTTCTGGTATACCATATATCCCTCCACCATAGAACCCTTAGGACGTGCTCGTTGTCTAACCAAACCCTTCAAAAGAGTCAAGTGCCTCTCAACCATCCACATGGACCTTGAGTGTACAGGTCCACACAGTTCAATCTCCTCAACTTGGTGCACGAGGTAGTGTTCTTGTGCATTGAAAAATGCCGAAGGTATATGATTTTGAATTTCACACATGAGATGAGGAATTTCTCTCCGCCAATACTTTATATATTCTTTATGAATTTCTTTAGATGAAAATAATCTACAAGTGATGCAAACAAATCATGAGATTTAACAAAAATAAACATTATATTACATAACAATTAGTAAAACAAATGTCAAATATAAGTTCTACAATGAATTAAACAAACACTTTATGCATGCAAAATATTGTACTTACCTCATGTATTTTCCAAGATCGTATATAACTTGTTTGACATTGTTGTCGAATTTTTTTGGGAGAGATAGAGGTAGAACATACTGTAACAATATAAAAATTGTTTCATTATTTTTTACAAAAAATAGACGAAAAAATACCAACAATATGCACTAGAATAAAAAAATATAGCAATATATATACCATAATAATTACCTTGATGAATATATGCCAATCATGCATTTTCACCCCAGCAAAATCACCTTTCTTTGATATGATATTCTTCATGTTCGAACAAAATCCGTTGGGAAATTTATTTTTCACATGACTTCTTTTACACCATTGCTTTGTTGCTCCGTTAACAACCATGGAAGTGAGTTTATATTAATTTGGTCTCCATTGCTATGTAATTGAATGACATCTTCCATTGCATGATTGGCTTCCTAAATGTCATTGCAAAATTTGACAATTTTTCCTTTGTCACTCCTTCCATCCAATATTCGCCATAATGTTTCAACCACATTATTTCTGATATGCATTGTATCAAACATATGAGAAATTTGTAGGTGCTCATAGTAGGGAAACCTACTGAATTGTTTAGGATAACTATTCATTCCTTGTGGAATCCCATTAATTCCTTCATGATCACGATGGCCATCATGAATCATAGTTTATAAATAAATTACATAAATCAATGTCAATTACAGTAAAAAACAAACAATAAAAAAAGATTCAAAACATTTCATATATGATGATAGATAAACAATTTGATCCGTACGTACCTTGACGATTTCTATTAAGTTGCAACTTCCATAGGTGAGGTGTCATTGTCTATGGTTTTAATGCAGTCTCTTGCTTCCCATTGAATATATGTTTTCCGGTAGTTCGATACCTATGATTTTTAGAGAGGAAGTGCCAATACTCATCAAACACCTCCTTTCCTAAATTTTTTGAACGACGAGAATTGATCTTAGGACCACAAACTGGACATGTAAATTTTCCCTTTGTTTGAATACCTACATAAAGAGATGGATTAACTATGTCAATTATAATTATATAAAATGAATGGATTATTTAAAAAAACATGCATGCATAATATATCAACTTCATGGAATTAAATATTATTAAAGTGGATGTTATAATTACATACCGCAAAAATGGGTTAACCACACTACAACATTTTGACCCAAAATCCGACGGCTGTATTGTCGGATTTTTGACATTTCCCTGTCGCATGTACGACACTATGATTTTTTTTAGGCGTCGCTGGATTATCGTCGGTTATCCGACAGCGCTCCAAGCCGTCGTTTCAGCGACGGTTAATCATCCCGTCGGTTAACCGACGCCTAGGAGCGGTGTCGGTTAACCGACGCAAATCAAGCGACGCCTTGAACAATTTAAAAAAACAAACCGATGGCTTCTTACCGTCGATCAAATGCTCCAAGGCGTCGGTTAACCGATGGCCTGTAGATATTATAGGTGTCGGTTAACCGACAGTCCGTAGATGTTGTAGGTGTCGATTAACCGTCAGTCTTTGGATGTTATAGGTGTCGGTTAACCGATTGTCGCTAGATGTTATAGGGGTCGGTTAACCAACAGGCTGTAGATGTTCTAGGTGTCGGTTAACCGACAATATGCTAGGTGTCGGTTAACCGACAGGTTGTAAACGTTTTTTAAAAAAAATAGCAGAGCGAAAAATAGGACATTGTACATTTCTGTATGGGTATCCATTTTCCGCTGAGATGTGACGGGTGCTATGTGGTTGTCGCTGAGTGGAAGCGGAAAATGGATACCTTTACAGAAATGTACGATATCCTATTTTCTGCTGCGGTCTAGATTAACATGATAACTCACAGGTCTAGGGTATTAATTTTTTAAGTAATATGTCTACAGGGACTAGGTTTCACAGGATCCAACGGACAAAGGAGTGCCAGGTGCTATAGCTTTCTGATATGCATGCGGGGTCCAACAATAGTACTCAGCCCAATCTATCAGGGCACTAACTAAGGAGGCTCCATCGTACATGTTACCGTCAAAGACCACTGAAAGACTGTTTCCGCTATTTCTGCTCGGAGATCAAGGTTCGATTGGTTTGGCTGCTATAGATACCAGATATACTATCAACATTTCAACTGTGAGTAACTACAGTCAGCCCTTACCCTCAGGTACACAATTTCTGAGTATTCCTTTGTTGAATTACCTGCTTTCACCATGTTTACCACTGTAAAAACCTTAGATTCCTCCGAAGACCTGATTTCTGACCGTTTCTGGGATGTATATGACCCAATTTCACAACCCATTGATATCATTACCAGTCACAATGACCTCAGTACTGCTTCCCTTTACAATTCCAAGTTCCATACCAAATTGTACAGTACTTTGATCCCTTCTACATTGTATCCTTTACCTAGTTGCCTGGAATTTGTATCCTTATGTGCTGAACATTTTTCAACCTCAGAGGGAGTAATTATGAATTACCAGGGTGACCAAATTATCTGCAAAGTAGACCCTCAAACCCTTAGGGAAACCCTGAAATATTCTGTTGATTTCGTTTCAATTTCTATCTCTTTTAATGAAGCTGAAATATCCCAGATTTACAAGAAAGTTTCTAGTGAGGATAAAGAACGAATGTATCAGAAGGTTTTGTTGAAACTAGTGGAGAACCTGTCTGTTCCTTTTTCATCTAAACTTTGTTTACCAGTTATTGCTGCTGCTGTAACCCTATTAAGTCAAATTTTAGGGTCAGACACTAGTTCGGAGGTAACTGAAGCAATGTTAAGAATTTTCCTATACCTAGATAGACCTGGAACAACACCCCTTAGGTTTGATGAATATTTTGCCAAAGAAATGTGTTTTGAGTTGTCCAATTTCTCCAAAATCTATCATTTCAGGTATCAAGCATACTTATATGCTTTGATAATTCATGCTAAGTTAGGAGCACTAGCCATTACAGACTCAGAAACCTTCAAGAAATGGCCTCCTTCTTCACCATTTTACCATGCCTGGTCTTATGCCAAATTCATGGATTTGATCGTACTTAATCTGTTCAGAGTGTTTAATCTAGAGATCAGCAGAATTTCAAATGACTTGAAAGAAATCCTAAACCCTGATTTGATTGGAGATTGGTTCCTGGCAAAAAACTTCTCCCTTGTCAGAGTCTTTGGATTCACTGGATCACCATATGTGTTGCCTATATTTTTAAATACCAGTGTATTTGCTTTAGAGGTAATGAGGCAAAGGATCTCTGCAGATAAAGAACATTTCACTACCCCATCATTGAAAAGGAGTTCATGGATAAAATATCCTATAACTGTGGGAAATTTCATTTTAAAGAAGGAAGCAACATTACCCATTATTGAAGAAGTTATGAAGCAGCTTGATTTCCCTCAAGTACCACCTGTAAAATATGACCCTAAACATGTTATTTCACAAAGGAGACAGGAGTATGGTAGAGGTATATTTCAGCACAGTCAGGATGAAACTTGGATGGGAGAGGCCAATTCTCTTATATATGATCAGATCTGGATCAGTGAGCCTTTAAAGGAGATTGTAGAGGCTAGAGATCATATAGATTTTTCACAGTCAAATACTGCACAGGGAAAAGTGGAGCAGATATCTACCAAGAAAAGGTCAGAACCAGAGGCCACAGAGATGGATACAAAGGAACCTGAGACATCTAAAAAGAAGAAAAATGCCATGGTTATAGAGATCATTGATGTTGAGTTGATAAGGGAGCTAGTTATCACCCCTACTATTATTCAAGAAGAAGTATCACAGACCAGAGTTGAAAATACTATTGCAAAACCTAAAGAAAGCAGTAAACTACCCCCTGTACTGGTCCTGCAATACAAGAAATATAGCTATGCTGCAGCTGCTGAAGGTCAATTTCAAAACAAGCAGAGTCTCCTCAAACATTACATTGATCAGAGAAATCAGTCTGTGATGCAAGAGCAAAAAAAATTGAATCAACTCAAAGAAAAATCTGATATGAAGACAACATTGATGATAGTGAGGGATTCAGCAACTGGATCTTTAAGTTTGGCCATCACTGATGATGAAAATGCTTCTGAGATTCGTTTAGAAATGGATCAATTACCAACTCTTGACAAGATTTGGTTCCACAAACAAGCCAGTGAAGTCCTTTATGCTGACTTAACTAGGGAGACCTTGGCACATAAGAATGCAGTGCAGAAAATAAAAAAATTGGAAGCTCACCTGAAGCAGGAGAAAGCTGCAAACAAAGCATGGTCTACACAGGTGGCTTATTTACAAACTGAGCTGGCTTCATATAAAGAGTTGCCACCTGCACAAGGGGCAGAAACCCAGCCAACAGTCAAAGTCAAAACTGTTAAGACAGTTAGAAGGAGGGCTAAAGGGGTAAATGTTAATGTTGATACTACACCTTCACCTAATTTGGTTAAGTTGCATGAAGAGATAGCTGGTTTGAATACAAAGGCTGTGGAAGATAATGCCAAAATTCTAGTCCTTCAGGAGCAGAAAGAGGCATTGGAGAAAGAGAAAGGGCAATTGCTTCAAGAAATTGAACAATTGAAATCAAACAGGGGAACTAGTCCTTTGTCACCAATTGACCAGATCATACATGACATTGCAGATATGTCTGTACATGAAGCTGAAATTGAGAATTTCAAGGAGAAGGTTTCAGACTTACAGGACACAATTTCTGAACTTAAACTGCAGATTGAAGAGATTAAAGCTCAGGATCCTAGAGAGCAGGAAATCATCAAGCTCAAAGAAGAAAATGATAAACTGAAAGATAAGATTTATAAGTTGAAAGAGAAAACCAAGGGAGTTCTTCCACTGGAAGGTGCAAAGCATTTTCTTTGGGATGAATTGATAGCAAATATCAATGCTTTCTGGCCTCAATTGATCATTGTGGAGGAGCATGAGAAGGCATTGGGAGTAGCATGCAACAAATGTAAATTAGCTGAGGAAAAGTTAATTAACAGAACTCAAGAGGTAGCTCAAAACGCAATTATTTTCCTCAGTAAAGCTCTTGCTTCTGAGTTACAGGTTTTAAAGGTGAGTAACAGAACTGTTCTGTTAGTAGATGCCAGGAGGGTGTTGCAGAAATATACTCTGTTGAATTCAGTCAGAGGAAAGATGTCCCAGATTAAAAAGCAAGTGCAGGAGTTCAAGCAAGCCTTTTTACCATTGATTGGTTATGGTTTACCATCCTTTTGGGATGATGAGAATATGCCAATAGTATGGCCTGAATATAAAGAAATGTTTATTAAAGCCAGATCAGACCATAGCAAATTTAATGATATGGTAAAAGGACTTAAAGGCATGGTGGTAGTAAGCGAAATGAGGAAGGACTTAGAACTTCCATTACTTTTCAGGGAGGTTAAATCTAAATTTCCTGTCTTTACAGAAGGTCTTTTAATAGAGCTTGATGTGCTGATGGAAGAATTATTTGATGCTTCTGTTCCAAAGGATGATGCTTGGAATGAAGTATTCAGGGTGGGAGAACGAGTTCTTATACCAAGTTCAGGTCCAGGAAGTTCCAGTTAGATGTCCGTGAAGAATGAGTAAGTCAAGGTTGTCATATATTTGATACTGTTGCTAAGAACTATAAAGTTTAGATCCTGCAGAAGAAGTTTTAGGGAGTCCATGATGCTAGCTTGTTGTCTGCAGTTACTACAGTAAGCAACAGTCACACAGATACTTTATTTACAGTTGTTTTGGAAATATTCAGAGGAAGATGACAAGTTAATCAAGCGAGCCTGAAATCAAGCGAGCCTGTTCAGACAGTATGCGCCTTTGAAGGCTAAAATTATCAGAAAACATCAATGATATCTCTTTCCATCCTGGAAATGAATAGGATATTGTTGATCCTAAAAGGATTATCGACCTCATAAATATTCATACAGCTGTCATTTCTTTTTGTAGAGTTGGTTATGTAATAAATGGTCACTATGCCATCTGTTTTAGAAGATAGGATTTAAGCTATTTTGCTGGGTCATGATCCCCACGTATGTAATTGTTTCCTAGTTTTTTACATCTTTCCTTTGAATAGATTAACTACAAATAGACCCTACTTTGATAGGGAGAGGGTTGGTCTTTGGTCGAAGAAATTCATATTGTAAAGAAGAAAAGACTCGTGTATCTGGGATTTTGTGAACTTCAATGAAAGAACAGACATACAGGTTTTCTCATGTTTAAGATTCCTTCCAAGTTTTGTTGCAGAATGTCTTCTATGTGAAATTCATTCATCTGTGTTATTTCCTCTTCTTTACTGTTAATTTAAATCTTTGGAATTCATGTTTCCATGCTCCACAGTATTTACAGTAAATACCATTGAAAGATAAACTGTAATAGAATTCATCGTTGGTGTTCTGGTGCTCTATTATAATTTACTTTTCCCTGTCTTTCATAAGTCTTTCCTGTTTATTTAAGGAATTCATAGTCACATGCTCCTGAAAATAAACAATCACTTCTCTACCTTCTGCTATCACCTTTAAAGTTTAATGATCTGTGCCAAATGTATGCAAAAGGCCTTAAACCTCTGTGACCTGATTTACTCTTTCATTTCATTTAAGCCTCAATCCTTGACTCCATTGCCTAATGTTCTTTACTCTTGAACTTTCCCAACACCTTGATCACCATTGAAAACACTTGTTACCTTGAGAATCTGGCCTTGTTTCTCCTATTCCTTGATACATTTATCATATAGTGACAAAGAGAGAGCCCTCTCTGGTTGGCTGAGTCAGATAGTCATCCTAAAGATTGGTTGTAGGTTACCTTTGGGTTTCTTGAACACAGCCTCAAGAAATTATGGAGTGATAACAACACCCATGAATTTGAGAAGAGGAAGGGGGGGGCATCTCATTTCAATCCCTTTAAACTTTGTGGGACAAATGAAGAATGATGTTCAAACAAACATGAAGAATAAGAAATTCTTACTTTGATGCCATTCCAATTGGATGTCCAGATGGTATAATCCCAATTGCAAACATGAGAAGCTGTTGGAACTTCCCTCAAATACCTTGAAAATACACTTTTGTTACAGCTATAACTAGGAGAATATCAACAGCAGAGGTCAGGAACAACAGAGTTCTACACGCATAGCAATTGCAAGAGGAAGCATACTACACATATAGTACACATGTCATCCATTCATACCAAGCCCTTACATACATAACTACATATGACAGAATATTCAAAAGCAGGTCTCAGCTATGCATAAGTTAGTGTTATGGGCAATTTCAATCAAAGCCACCACATATATTAAATTATTAATTTAAAAATAGGACAAAAATACAAGACTTACCGTATTGTATTTCTCGATCATCACAAGTCCTCAATGGGTTTGTTGACAACATGACCTTGTGCTGGTTAACAGGATATTCTAGGGTCTTCTATACCCTGGGATAGATGAAATGGTTTAAAGAATGACAAATCACCATTATTTAGATTTGCAAGCTCCACCTTATGAACGTCTAATGACAACCCACTAATCATATTAGCAAACCAATTCCAGATTATCAATGTGAGAACTACCATGAAATTTACCTTAGGAACTTCGTTAGTTGCAACACACTAAGACTATATAAAACCTCAATACCTTTGCTACAGGCCTGCTATTCATCCACTGGCTTTCATCTATTTCTTGGGAATGATTTACTGAACCCTTCTTTTCTACTTCACATTGAAAAATCAATAGAAAACCTAAATTAAATTGAAGGATGGGTACCTCTTCATATTTGTGGATTTGGAGCTGGATGTAGAGTTTGCAAAAGATGTTGAGGTATTGATGCACAGAATGGATTCCAATGATCCTCATCCTGAGACTTTGAAGATCTTCCAAACCAGAAAGCTCCAGCCCATCAAGATTCTCACTCTGCAGTTTAAAGAAAATGCATGTCTATAGTTAGCTAGAAGAAAGAAATAACGTATCTGGTCATAAGAAAGAAACATTGTAATAATGCATGCATTTTACCTTATTGAGCTCCTCTCTATTTCGAGAATAGTTTAATATTCTCTACTAAACAGGGCCAACCACGTGAAGGTGGAAGCTCATATGGCCCCTCCCCCCCCCTCACATCACTCTCAATTCCCCATACCCAATGCACATGCTTGGAAATAAATGATCTTTTGTGCGAACATCGTGAGTTTCTTGTCTTAAAGGAATTACGTGCATTCGATCATTAATTAGTTTATAGCATTCATTAATTAACTCATTCATTCATTCGTACATAGAAAAAAATAAATAGTTGAAGACATTACTCCATAATATCAAAAATAATATCCGAGGACAATGCATAAAAAAATAATGTAATAGTGTACTTATTACAATCACTACTTTTTTTGACGCTTTTTTCTCTCCACAAATTCTCTAAGTGTGGCATCCTTTTCTACCAATTGTTTTTTGTTTCCTATGCCCTTTGTAGCTGCCTGTGATCGTGTTTGTCGACGGGTCGTGTGCTCATGACGTGTATGCAGCTGCTGTAAGGTGCCAGGATGTACTGGAAAAATGAAGAAATATTAATTGCTTGATGTGTTTTTACTATTATAATCATTGTAAGTCCTTCATTAAGAAAAAAACATTAGAGCGGTGCTTTGTACCTGGCAACTCATGGGTGACATGAATTTCCTGCGTTTGATCTTCTGCTGCTGCCTCAAGTTGCACATGAAGACCCTCTACATTAAAACATCAACACTTACAACAATATAGTATTTGCAATTTAATATTTGAGACTTTAATCCATGCTAGTTTTTTTTTATCACTAGCATATTTATTACCTAGATTTCGATCAACATGAACTTCAATATCTCTTTCTCCTCCATCCTCTGGATTTTCTCTACTTTCGTTGTGCGGCTTAACACAAAGAGACTCAATATTTTATGTACTAGTTTATTAATGAATATAGAACACAATGAATCAAGCTTAAATAGAATTTGTTTATTGTAGTTACCTATTCGCAGGATGGATCACTGGAAGAATTTACTTGGCTACCACGGCTGCTTGTTCGATGTTCAACAACACCTGAAAACCCGCATTGGTAGCCGATCCTCATGTCTTCCTCCGTTGGCAAATCGTGGAATCTTTGAGCCTGTAATTTTCAATTAGATCATCATTGTTGTTGTTATATCATCATGAAAACAATTTTAAACGCAATCTATAATTTCTATACAATAAAATAATTATTGATCATACTTACGATTCGTGCTTGCAGGTTGGAATATCCACCAGGGCCAAGCTTGTGTTGCCCATGTTTTTCTATTCTTTTCTGGGTGGCCTTCGACGTATCTGGTAGCCTATAAAAGTATTTTTAAATACATTAGACATTGCAAAAAAATGGAAAATAAAGTGTAATAAACATATAATTGCATTGCTGAAAGTATTGCATACCTTCTAGTTGACTCGGGTACTGGCTTGCCCGCTATTTTCGCAGCTTTCTCCCTTGCATCATCCAGCAAGCCTTTCCACTCCATTGTTGGAATCATCGGAGGGCGCTCATACTTTGGATTATCTGCTAAGTTGTTCTGATATTGCTCCCGTACATAATGTAAATGTTGGCTAGCTTTTTCAAGAACCTTTTTTTGGTTGAAGGTTTCGGCACCAAAAAACCCAACCAAGCGAGCAATAAGCTCATCTTTCAAAAATTTACTCTGCCGGTTCCACCATGTGCGGATAGTGGGCCCAAACAGCTCTAAAGACCAATCATTAAGATGTTTATAAAAGACATCATTTCCTACAAAAACGAGTATGTGTTAATTAGTGTAAAAAGAATGATGCATAATTACATTCCAATAAAATTATAATATATAGTTAAAACATTTTGTAAATAGTACCTGGAATCTTCTCCATATTGTAGGGAATGAGATCTTCGTCCACCAAAAAAGTAGTCTCAAATGTTCCCATGCTAGTGACACGGAAAGATCCAGGAAATGCTGGGATGGCAGCATCAAAGTCATGCTCTTCTCCATGTACTGGCCCCTGATCCTCATCAACACTCGCGTGTTTCGTCTGGGGTGTCTCATTTTGTGTTTCCGACTGGCCAGACGGCAACAATACATGATCAGTGGCGAAGGGGGTGTCAGGCTCAATGGTACCAGCATGCCTCTCACCGGGGAAAAAATATTCCTGTAGAAACAAATAATATTTTAGCTACTCATATACGAATAGGAAAAAAATTGCATTTGGAATAGACTTATAATGAAAGAGTTTGCTGCTTACATCCAAGCGCTTTACTTTAAGCAACACACGATCTATCTTTGCTTGAGTCTCATCCTGCGTCATTTGCATATTCGATATAAGCAGATTGACCACCTCCTGATTTAATTTTGTTTTTGCTTTTTGAACTGCATCCCGGATATTCTTTGAATTCTTGAGGTCAGCATCATCAAGAATGTGCCCCAAATCCATATCTTTTGGATCCATCTATAGATAAGTATCATCCGACATAAAAATAGAAAACATTAATATCAATTTGAAATCATTCATATAATTAGATAACATAAATATGTATAAATACAGTTTCTGAAATTCACAACGTGCTATATACCTGCTCATGACCCGATGAGCGTGGCGTGCTAACATTTGTCGACATATCATCTGTCATGGGGCTCCTACTTCGACCCTCAGCCTACAAACAAAATATTGGCCACGTTGATATCATAATTAAACAAATGTACTTTCTAAAGAAGCAGGTAAGTAAAAATGTGGTATATATACCTGTTGCCTGTAGGGGGGTGTCGGCCTCCCAGGCTCCATTGGGGACTTGCCCCGATCAACTGACTACAACAAAGTAATTAAAAACATTAATTTCGCACTAAAACCAATACATGAGGAAAATTAGGGGCGGGGGGTGTTGAGATATCTTGGCTAATATTCACTTGTGGCCATGTGCCAAACCACTAGGTAGGTAATTGAGGCCCTTAATGGGTGGACCTGTGGGTGGTTGTGGATTGTAATCATCTCATTCAATTGAATTATTCATCAGCCCAAGGGCATCCTATCTATTGCACACTCTCTTTAAGTCTTTATATGTGTTTATGGTGTTAAGTCAGTAATTTGTTCCTTCAAATTTTGTTTGATTTGCAATTTATTATAAGTTATTTATTTGCACTGGTTTGATTTCTCCCTCTTTTAGGAAATTTTCTTTAGTTTTTATATGAAATTTTGGGCTTGCTTGTGAAATTTTCAAGTTTTAAACTTTAGGTTTGTTTTTGTTAAGGGGTTTAAAAGTCACCATATCAAATAATGGGTTCATAAACCATACTCTAAGTATAGTCATGTATAATCATCACTCTGACAGCTTTAGAACTCTATGCAAAATGACAAAAAGCTGTGAAAAAGCACCAAAACAGTGTTAAAATTATTCTTGTAGCGCTGGAGCTCAAAATCACCAAAGGCGCGCTACAAGAATATCGCGACTCCAAAATTTCTTCGATTTTTTAGCAAATTTTGGCACGTTTGGAATGATGAATGACTAATTACATGTTTTAGAGAATTTGTTACGTGCTGATGCAGGGAACATCATGATTCTGATGTAGGGAACATCATGATTCCAAGTGGTTACACATTGTGAGGAAATCGTGCTCATCATGAGCCCAGATGTAATTCCTTTTGACAGGTAGCAGTATGGTTTGAGGTAAATGTGGGATGAGTTTGTCATGTACAGGCACATTCAAAGACGAAGGACTTAGTGGAGTAGCCATAACCACTAAAAAACCGGACATTGTCGCTGCTGAACAAAGGAGAGGTTTTGATGGCTTCACGGGAAGTTAGGGCTTCCTAATTTCATTACTAGCAGTTAAATTGAACATTGGAGGACCTCTGTACATCCAAGGTGACTCATTTGACAACTCAAGTCGTGATTTTAAATAACTACACTTGAGCAATTTAAAGGTATTTCCTGAAAAGCCAATATAACTGCCGATTTGGGTTTTTTTTCGCTGAGGCTTACTCTGTCAAAATTGATCAAAGGAAAGGTTAAATTGTGTTTTTAAATGCAATTTTGGCCAGAGAAATAGTTATTTCTGATGCTCTGAGATGCCAGGCTGAGCGAGGGTTGAAGATAGCAGTTTTTTTTATGAAATATGACCCTGTAAAAGCTAAGGTTGTAGTGATGTGAGGAACCTATACATTTGATAGTATTTTCAACCTCCTAAATTGATCTTCTGCTTGAAAACAATACAAAAGGATACCGAATATTTGAAGTTGTAGGGAGAGCTAGTGTGCTAGGTATTGGAGCTTACTGTTTTTGGAACCAGATAGAGGCAGCGAGGAGCTAAAGACTTGAGAATCATTTTGATACTAAGATTCCTGAGAGCTAAATTGGATTAAATTTAAGAATCCTATAAGTTATTCAGTTTTCAGTAATTGAAGAAGAATGGGCAGGAGTGGTAAGATAAACAGAGCCGAACCTACTGATGTAGGATGGATTGAAAAATTCCCTGGGTGTGCTGAGCTATTTCAACAAGCTGGTTGGATGGACTTTTTCAAGAAGATAGATGGGTATAATGCAGAAGTGTCCTGTAAGTTTTCTCAGGGTTTTAAAAATGACATGGTGATCTTTGATACTCTTAAATTCAGGCTGACAGTAAAGCTGATTTCAGAAGCTACAGGGATTGAGAATGAGGGTGAACCATGGTTTAAGAAACTGCCTTTTGACTTTGATCCACAAAGATATCTTTTACCAAATGTCACCCCTGATTGGAATAAAGGCGTCCTTATTCAAAATTTCAGAAAGGAATGGGTTGAGCCAATCAGAATACTGCAGAGCTATATTACTTGCGAGGGCAGATATGCTTATGTATACAAGTACCACTTCAGATTCTTTCAGCACATGGTGGGGTGTCCAAGATGAACCTGCCATTCTTCTTTTTGAAAAGTTTGCAGAAGATGTCCAACAGGGTGAAAGGGCAGATAGACCATTCTTCTTAGTCTATCTTTCACCATGGGCTAATTAAGTTGATTATTAGCACTGTTTTGTAGCATGAAGGGAAGACCTGGGACTTTTTCATCTTTTGGTCTAACTTTCAAACCAAAAAAGAAGATCAGAAACCTAAGAGGCAAGCAGACAAGGGTAAGGTTTTGATGAGAAAATTAGGTCAGAAGTCTAAACTTGAAGATAAGGAAGAGGTTAAAGTTGAGGAAGCATCAGAGCATGTGGAGGAAGATAATAAGCCAAAACTGTTCTCATCCAGTCTTAAAGGCAAGTACTCACTGTTTGTAGATGAGAAAGAGCAACCTGAACAGTATTTGGCACCTGCAGAGGATTCTCATGAAGTGAAAGCTGCTGATATAAGAGAGGTTGTTGTACCTAAGGAGGAGATTCAAACTCAACAGAGAAGCCCTATCACCATTCTATCAGATGATGAGGGATATTTATTGGAGGAAGAGCAGCCCATCTCCAAAACAGAAGTCAAGGTTGAAACAGGAAAAGAAATCCCTACTTCAGACAGCAAAACAACAAAACCTAACAAAAAAAAGGAATAAACTTGAAGTAGTAGAGTTGGCTGCTATCCAGCATCAAGGAAAGGAACTAAAAATGATGGGAGAAGCAGCATCACATTGGATGCCTAAAACCAGGTCAAAGAAAAAGCTAAGATTGAACATGAAGAAATTACTCAATCCCAGATTAAATACAAATGACGTTACTGTCCCAGATGAGGATTCCATGGATGATAAACCAGAATTAGACAAAAAGCAGCCACAATCAAAAGAAGAAACTCCTTTAGTTGAAGCAACAGGTGAGGAAAATCCTAGCATTGAAGACACCCCTGCAGACTTGTTAATTGAAGAGGCTGAAATCTTCAAAAAACTTGATATACCTTGGAGACCTGATGAGGAACAAGATCCTACAATAGACAAACTATTTGACTATGACAGAGAGAATTTGTAGAAAACTGTTAAGCAGCACAAACATTAGATGAGTTACATGCAAGAGGTCAATGATGGATTAATGATGGCTAACAGAAGGTTGAGAGAAGACCTATAGGATGTAAATGACCATTTTCAGGAATTGATAGCAGAAGCAAAGGAAGCACTAAAGAGAAAAAGAACTACTGACATGCATTGCACAGAATTGGAGAAGACAGTCCAGAACCTGCAGCAGAGAAACGAGGAGCTCATCAAGAAGATAAATGACATGGAGCAGGAGCAGAAGAAAGCTAAGAAGAAAGATCAAGCATCAGATGGTATCGCTCTGCTGGCTGAAGCAGCAAAAGATGGATAAGTCAGTTGTTCATTTAGTTAGTGGTCACTAGTTGATAAACACGTCTTAGTGATTTAATATTTTTAGCATATTTTGTAATTTTGTAATATTGTACATTTCACTTTACCTCATCGAATAGATGGAAGGCAGTTAGGGTTAAATCCCTAACTGATTTTGTAAAAATTAATATTTAGAGAGGTTAGAAAGTCATGGAGAGGGTTTGATTTTTGGGAGCTTTCAGGAGGTCTTCAAACTCAGTTGGTTTTCAGACTTGTTCATGAGTTAAGTACAAAACTCTTGTATGCAGTTGATGATGAAATTATGAGATATATGTGACTTTTACCCTTCAGTTTTCTGTGTTGGCTTCATTTTTCAGCTTGTCTAGTTGCTTAATCGATATATTCATTTACTGGTTTATGTTTATATGCTGGTAATGCTTGTCATTTATGTATGAACCTCAATACTTTTTCTGTTGGATCTTGTTAGATGTATTATGCATCTTTATCTTCTTTTGTTTATGATTCAGTAGTTATTTAGCTCATGAATGCATTCCCTGTGTGTTCCCAAAGTTCACAACCAAAAACACATTACAGAAACCTTTAAACTTTGTTTTCTTTATTGAATTTTGTTTGAGATTGTGTTGGCTTGTTTCTCTGGCCTTGGAAACAATTTCTGGCACAAACATATGGTATGCGATACATCTATCTTGTGTTTATCTTATTGGGATAGGGTATTTATTGAATTAATCACAGATCCTCTATCTCATGATTTCTAACACAACTTTGCTGCACTAGTCACAAAGTCCTTAGAGATCATTTTGGAAGGATGTGATGGCATCGGTATAGGGTGACAAAAGTGATGCAGGAGCATAGGCTCATGAAAAAGAAGTCACCCATGACTTCATCAAGGTCAAGAGAATTCAAAGAGACCTAGGGTCTCACATTTGTGTAAATTGTTATTTTTGTGAAAAATTTGAATAATGGTCAAGGATTCTAGATCCTTTCCACTTGTAAAAGATAAGACAGGGTTTGTTAATTGTTAGTGAGTCAATGATGACTCGTAGGGGTCAGTTGAGGTTATTAAGGACTATGTTCCTTAATCATAGGATCTGGAAACAGAAATCCATTGTAAATAAATGCAGTCTTGAAGTGTATAAGGGTGTTCCCATGAATATGGGAAACACTTGTTGGCAAGCGAAGGTCAAGAGTATGCTGAAAAAGAGTTCGATTGAGATTTAATTAAGCTCTCAATCAAGATTTTAATATATCGATCGAGGGCTTAATAAAATTCTCGATCGAGTTCTTTTATCAGCATACTCCCGCCCTCCTCTTGCCAAAAAGTGTTACCTAGGGATCAATAAAGCACTCAATAAATCTTATTTCAAAAGATCGATCGAGCTATAGCTCGATCGAGGATTTATCAAACTCTCGATCGAACTATAGATCTTGATTGAGGGTTATAAAACCCTCGATCGAGAGCAAGAAATTGATTTCTCAATTGAGAGAATCCGAGGATGAAATTCCCAAACCAAAAGTCCTCGGCTTGGAAGGTGCATGTGGAGTTTACAAGCTTGTTCGAGCTGCATAGCTCGATTGAGATTCATAGCTCGATTGAGACTTATAAATATCGATTGAGATCTTGACCTGTAATAGATATAAGAATGGAAAAACATCAAACCTTGACTTATTTGAATGCATCTATTGCATAGGAGTTTGAACGAGGAGTATAGAGCGACTGTGTTGATTTGACCACGGACGAAAATTGCCACCATACACCACTTTTTTCTACCATGGCCTCAACAGATAGAGGTAGGAAACTCAAAACACCTAAAAAACAGTTCTTCTATGGATTGATTGAAAGTGTCGAGTTTTTTAGGAATTTTGTGAAATTTGTTCAAAACCTCAAAAATCAGTTATTCTATGCATTGATTGAAAGTGTTATTTTTTTAAGAATTTTGTGAAATTTGTTCTAAACCCTAACAAATAATTATTCTATGCATTGATTGAAAATGTTGTATTTTTTTGGAATTTAATGAAATTTCTTCAAAACCCCCCAAAAATCAATTATATGTATTGATTAAAATTGTTTTATTTTTAAAGTAATTTTAACCAAAAAATTGAAATATTAGAAATTTTTATTGTACATGTGTAATCCACACTTTAGTTGAAAATAAACTAACATAGATCCATATTAAACCTACATCTATCAAGCACCGAGAGGCATCCAATTTCTTGAGGTGTAATTTAAAAAAATAAATATTAAACTCAAGAAGTTTGATCCTTCTCATGCTTGATATATTTGGGTTTAAGTTTTAATTTTGTTACTTTTTAGGTGGACATGGATTTTTTGAATTTCTTTTAATAATAATTTTTTTATGAGCAGATATGCATTTTTTTTTAATTTTATGAGGCCACATGTATTTTTTAAATTTTTTTATAATGTAACGTTAAACATTACATTACACTATTAAGAACATATATTGGTGGGGAAATCAATTTATAGGCAGGGTTTTCATAGAGTATTTATTGTCTTCAAAAGATAACAGACATACGGTTTATATTCATTGTTTTATGTAGATCATTCTCTAGAGTAGGGTTCTTCCCCCCTCCAAAAATCATGCCCATTAAGAGGTTATGGTGTTGTGTCACCCCCCCATGTCTTGACCATAGTCGTATGTGAACTATTTATATATATAGTTTTTTTATTGACTTACATAAAAAAATGAATTATTGTATACATGTAACTCAATTTTTTTTTTTTTGCTTCTACTTTCATAGGAATCCTGCTAGCTAGACTATTTGGTGATCGTGTATTTGTGAGCATCGTGGCCAGTATCTCAAATGCTAGTCACAACACATTGACCTCCTCAGATCACAATGAAGAGGTTCTTCATCACGTAGGTACATTCAATTCATATTTATATATTTTTCAACTACTGTTTATCGATTTTGTATTAACATTTTGTACTTTGACTGATACATATATTTTTATATGTTTATTAGGTTCTCATCCCACTTCTCCACCTCCTTGGGAGGATTAGGTAAAAGGATCATGATCGAAAATATTACATTGCAACTTGATTGGTTGCGCATCTAGTTAGGGGCCATGTTCCTTGATTACCCATCCAAACAGTTGATCAACATGATGATCGATGTGGTTAATGGATTGTTGGAGGTCCACTAGAAGGAAGGGCCTTTTAGTGAAATCTAGAAAATTGCTTTCCAAAGGAGGAGGGATCAGGTATTGGGTCTTGAAAAATGGGAGGTTCTGAAAGCCACAAAAAGAGGAAAGGATGTCAAGGGCATTTTTTTTGAGATCCCTCCTAGTCGTGCTCCTGGACAATTGATCTGATTGCGAGAGCTTAGGATTGAGTCTATTGTGCCTCATATTTATGATAGGTTTATTGGAGCACGGGGAAAATTCCCACACCATGATTAGGTCCCATTGTACTTTTCCAAACATGTGTATGCAAATTTTTTGCTACACATGCGTCCTAATTACACTAGTATGCCATCATCATTTTATGGCATTGAGTGGGGATTTAGTTATGAGTGTCCCAGGGCTTGTAGAGACCCTACCACTACTACCACCTCCTCAACTAGTTCCCATTCCCAGTCGGAATGTTATTCTGTTGGATGATGTTGTTGAGCCATTACAGCTCCAAGTTGAGACACAAGATTGTATGGAAGGTGCCATGCACATTACATTGGACAGTGCTACAGTGGCCATGCTCGAGGACAGGTCTAGACCATGCCCTGGACCTACAAATCCCAATTTACCATGGGTTGACAAGTTGATTATTCCGGTGCTTGACCATGAGTCTCTACTTACGTATGCTATGAGTTCTCGAGATGCATACTATCATCTATATAAGGGATGTAGGCCATCATCGATAGAGCAGGTATATTTATGTACTTAATTTTCTCATCATATGTCGTTAAATAATCATCTTTAATACATGTACATAAAAAGAGTCAATTGAGTAACAATGATTTTCTTTGTTTTTGTTCCATGTAGAGGACCACCTTTATGGATTCTCTCAATGCCACTTCCCCATCGGTTGAGCATCCAACCTTTGTCCCCGGTGATGTCTCCATGGTACACATTCTAGTTCCCTCATATTAAATTTGTTAGTTACATACATGTGTATAATTGCAATTATTTTATTGTAAATTTATTCTTGGTCCTTGCTCAAATTATATAGGGTAGAGGCAATGAGATTGCACATGAGCAGGAGATGCATTCTCCCTCAAGTTATGACCATCAATTGTTAGTAAATGAGGTTCCGTAACATATAATGCAATACAATAAATAATTCAATCTGATGTTTAATTTATAATGTTAATTTATTATTCTTTTATTGGTTACATGCATGATCTCACCATATAGAGGCTCAAGTACAGCTGGGGGTTGATACTGCATTAATGCTCACAGAGGAGTGGGAAAGGTTGACTCTACATCATCCTAATGAGGACCCATTGACTCAACATCATCCTGGAGATGCCACCCAATAGGATTTGGACAATCTTGCCATGGATTCAAGTTAAGTAAGTTGATCCACCCACTTAAAATTTTAAAAATTTGTCATCTACCTAATTTCAAGTACTAAAAATATGTTTTGCAGTCCCCATCTTTAGACACCAGTTTCAATCACGTATTTCCCTTTCACTAAGGGCATGGTGCAGGTGGTACTAGTAGTGGGGATGACCACAGAGCCCACTAGGGTCATGGTCCAAATATTTGACGAGATTTGTTCATCTTGCACTATTTTTATTGTTATGCATACATACATGTTTTTTATGTATACATATATGCATGTTCTGTATTTGTTGATATACTTGAAGGACTATTTTGTATCATATTTTTTCTTCGTGGATATACGACGTGTGTATGTTATTTATGTTTATGGGCATTTATCTTAATCAAATATGTTTATGTTTATGTAGGTATGCATGTTAGCAATTTAATAGTTCATTGATTAAATTTACAAATTTTAATTACAGTAAGAAATTACAATTCATGATGCTAGTTTTAATTAACAATAACAATCCAATAACAATGAATAGATTTACATATTACTGCTTACAATAAAAAATCACAACTTTCATAATGTCATTTTCAATTAGCAATAAAAATTAGAGTTACAATTTACGATTACAAAATTATAAAATTCAACAATTACAAGTTACAATTGTTCAATTACTCTTTGAGAAATTACTACTTAGACATGGACACATTACAATAGTATAATTCATTTTTAGGAAATTACTAATTAGACATGTACACATTCCAACTTGCAATCTCACTTTCAATTAAAATAAGATAGATAATATGGTCATTGATACCATGTGAAATATTGATACAAAAGAAAATAGTCTTAAAATCATTCTTCTGGCCAATGCGTTATAGGAATGCAACCTAATAACAATGAATAAATTTATAGATTACTGCTCACAATAATAAATTACAATTCATAACGCTAGTTTCAATTAACAATAAAAACTAGAGTTGCAACTTACGATTTACAATCTACAATTATAGTTACCATTGCAAATTACAAATTAATAGAACATATTACAAATTAAAATATCTACAAGTTACATTTAGAGTTTCATTTTACAATATACAATTTACCATTGTAATTACAACTACAAATTACAAAATTTGACAATTAGAAGTTACAATTGTACAATTATTCTTTAAGAAATTACTACTAAAGACATGCACACATTACAATTGTACAATTCATTTTTAAGAAATTACTAATTAGACATGTACAAATTCCAACTTGCAATCGCATTTGCAATTAAAATAAGATAGATAATAGGGTCATTGATACCATGTGAAATATTGATACAAAATCAGACAGTCTTAAAATCATTCTTTTGGCCAATGCGTTATAGGAATGCAAGTCTCTATGATATGGTCATGGTCAACGTATGCCATTTTCCATTTCTTTGGTTTACTAATATTCACCTTGATTACCATGAGATGTGTCTGAGCTACCACCACCAAATGACTGTACTAACAAGATATATAATCAGGCATATAGTCTCGGTAAAAAATATAATTGCCTTGTTTTTTCATTTTTTTGAAAAAGTGGCCCATGAAAACTAGGTCGCCAATTTGGTAAAGTGAAATCACCATCTTGATATAGTCGCACCAACCTACTTTTAATTTGGGTACATCACATTAAATAATATGAAACATTGTCTTCATTTCTAGGGGGTGCAGTGACATCAAATACATCACCTGCCATAAAAATTAAATTTTGTTAATCAAATGTATATACATTCAAGCACTACTTTGGATGTTTGAACATTCAATCAAAGATTCCAAATAAAATCATATGATATATTTAATGAGTAAAATTTGGTTTATGTTCAGTTGCATACCTTCCCTAACCACATCATAAACTCGATCATGATCTAATGATACTGTGGAATTTTTAGTGTGCCTCTCTTGCCATGTAGGAATTGGATGAGGACCCTTTAGGTTAAGAGGGACATATTTCCATGGTTTCACATGTCGAAAATTTTGGCATTTATCAAGGTTGCAACCATTTGTATAGATGCAAAACTCGCAAAAGCAGCATATTTTCTCATTTATATGGAAAATATTTCACCCATGTCCTTAATCCATACAGAGTGTAATTCCCTCATCCTGACTATTGTCTCACAATGCCAAGGAATAGATCTATTCACATCGATAATGGAAAACATTCCAAAATAACCCACATTGAAATAAATGTACAATCAAATACATAAGTATTCAACTAAGACAATGTTTTAAAGAACATTAAAATGTGATCTTCAACTACACACTGTACCATCTTACCTATGTACCAGCCTTTCCTGTTCGTGACCTTTGTGTCCCAAATGTAATGTGCACCATTCAACTACTTCTAAAGATGATTTGAGTTGGGTTTCACCATGACTCATCTGGTACCTTCTGAGTGCCCATTTCAAACATGAAATTGCACCATCATGCTCTCCCTTCCCGTTCCCTGTTTCAAAAAAAAATCCAAGTATGTCAAAATCTTGTCTCTTAATGAAGGTGTCTCAACCAATAAAAAGAGCGCATAGATTTGAACTACATTGCACACCCATATGACCAAATCCAATTTTTCGTAAATGACACTCCATTCTTTCTGAAAGAGTCATAAATCAACCCAAAGCAGTGTTGAACGAACAATGCATCATGTTCATGATCATCACTGACATAAACATTGTACTCTTTAATCACATTGTGTGACTGGGGAGTGTTATCCCTACCATTAATGCTCATCTGAGCATGTCTGTACAAAACATGTATGAATATTGACATTTGGTCAAAGTGATAGTACTCACTCTGTATCTCAATTTGGGGAGTAAATGTGTAGTTCTCAATGAAGTCTACCAATGATAAGATTGTTCTCAGCTCAAGTACATCATGATAATGCTTGAACTCAATAAATTTCCACCTAAATTTGTGAGAGTGCTTGATATATTTATAAATATGATTTTGGAATTTCTCCATGAACCATGGAATAGGAATTTTGTCCTCAAGCAAGTCGATCCTTTTATATGGTGCAATTGAAGAAGACGATGCAACCATGGTAACATACTCATATATTCTCCATGTAAATATGACATCTGATAGTCTAGAGTGTGCTAGATTGAGTGTGAAATGTCTATGGAACAATGCCAAGTTACCACATTCAGGGCATCTTCTTCCACCTACACATATTTTGTTGAAAAACAAATCCTTAGGATTCCTTTTGCATAGTATAGTAGAAACAAAATCTCACATCGTGGGAGGAGCTAGTTCACCCTGCCAATGAGTTTTACAAAAGTCTATAAATGTGTCATAATAGAGTTGAAATTCAACATGGTATCGACAACAAAAAGTGTCACGAATTGTGTTCGGCCTAATATACCATGGTTTTAGCTTATCAATCATGTTGATTGAGATCTCAACATTGAGATTGGCCTCTTGAAATTACTGAGAAAATGAAACTCATATCATTTCCATAACATACTTACAATGCTCAACGTAAATCCATATGGATAAGCATTCCCACAAAACATGCTTTCGATCTGGTATATCATGTGAATGGTTGTCCAAAAAATCTACCACCTTCTCTCTAATGCCTTCAAAAATTATATCATGATAGGGTTTCCTACAAATAATATCCCATCAAGAAGCTTCATTGTTTTTATCTATACGGACCCTGAATTTAGTACATCTGTGCAATGTATTTCTTGAAACATGGAGGATTTTTGACATTATTTCCAACATTCAAATTCTTGAGTTTGTTGGTGCCACAACAACAATTGTAATTTCCCTGTGAGCATCTTGGATATCAGTTTTTCTTGATTTTCCAAATGAGTATAACGCTTTTGTGACGTTTTCTTCCAGGGTTTCATGTGCCATTTTACCTTTAGCATCTTTAAAACCCAATAGGTTTGTGGCATATTTAGGTATTTATGTTTAGCAATCCATGTAAGATTTGAGCTTGTGTGATAACTAAGTGTTTTTCAAAATGCAACTTGATGATATTGATAACATACTCTCTAACTGTCCAAATAGGACTTGGGTTCCCAAACTCTTCTCTTGCGGCAACATCCATAAGTTCTAAACATTCTCCACCTCTTACAAACCCACTATAGCTCCCAATTACTCTTGAATCCATGTGATAGGGAATGGGGCCCTACGACTGTTGATTGGGATCTATCCTTGCATATAGTCCAATTAGATTTTTGAAATTTCAACTCTAACAAAATAAGGGACTTTTTTTCGAATTAAGAAAAAAATAGAGTCAAAGCAACAAGCATTCAAATATTATGGTCTCACCCATGACTAGATTTCAAATGCATTCAAACATCAGAAGCAAATTTAATTTTTGAAATTTCAACTTTGACCAAATAAGGGACTTTTGTTCGAAATATAAAAAAAAGTAGAGTCAAAGTAAAAAGAATTCAAATACTATAGTCTCACCCATCAACAAATTTCAAATGCATTCAAACATCACAAGAAATGCATGAAATTTTCTAAGGGTATTTAAATATTTCAAAAATTTATCATATAACGTAGATCTGCAAAATAAAATGTAAATAGGTCCCTATGACCTAGCATACTTCCACTCAAATTGTAACTAGGCCTTCCGAAGGATCTCGTACCAATGGTTGTGAACGCATCGGAGATGTTAGCCCGCGAAGGTAACAAATGATTGGTTATAACAGTGAGCACTGAGATCAGTATCAATGACCAACAATCTATAATCCAGGTACCATTAGCATCCCACGACAATAACCTATAGGGTATATATCCTATATTTTGGCCAATAAGAACCTTTTCCAAGTGGGGGGGAATAAGTTATCCCTCAAACACTATTGTGTCGCCTCTTTTAAATATGTGGTGCGTAGCCCCCCTGAGAGAACATAAACACATTACCTCAATTTTTACCTCCTCTGGCACGGTGCCTCTTTCCTTGGGAATTCTTTTCCACTTGATGATGAGGGGTTTTTAAAGATTCTTTATAGACAACAACTATTTTTCATATGAGAAATGATTGATAGGAATTATTTGGATGCCTAACCCAACAATCCTACCTTATACTAACAAATTATTTTGTGCCCTCCCATGGATAAATTATGTTGGTTGGTTTAAGTTGTTGTGGTTGATTTTTTAACGGATTTCTTCACTTAGTGGAGTGAGAATGAACCTGATAATTACTAAAAAATAATGGAAATCCAATTTAAATTATACATATTATGTACATGTGCACATGTTAAATAATAACTAAATATGATACAAACTTTTTTAAAACAAATTTCAAAAGAGTGACTAAGCATATTTATTTAATACATGCACACTTTCAATTTAAGGTTGTGAGATGGCATTTAAAGAGACTTTTAATCTAATAATTTCTATGAACATACATGACATTACAAATTCATACTTTTCAAAATGTAAAATAATAACATTTAGTACTCTTCATTAAATGAATTTTTGTCTATCCCAACATCCATCCCAAGGAAGTAATTTACAATAGATGTCTAATTTAATATGTCATTTTATGTGTGAAATTGCACGCTCATCTATATCTCTAGCTTAATGAGAAATCATATACATAAATAAACATGAACCATATACATAAATAAACATTACCTCTACTTTAAGGATTTGTTTTCTTCATGTGTACATGCACATATTTGAATTTAAGTTGAACTATGGAGTGTTTATTGCTATGAATATTTGACTATGAATTCCACTAGATGATATTTGAGGAATACAATTTAACACTATAAGGGAAATTTTGAAAGTTCACTGAATTTTTCACTATATCTAGATTGATAAGTTGGTTGTACACTAGCATGCAATAATATTATCTAATAACACTCAATGCATATACATGAACATTTCACTACATTATTTAGTATATAAAAATTAATTGTGACCAATAAAAATCGTATTTAATATCTTGAAAAACAATTGATGACTACGAATCAATCAACATGATAATTTTGTAACTAATTTTGACATGATAATTACATAATTAATTTTGAAACATGCGAATAGAAAGAATGAGGTAAGAAGTAATAATTAAAAAACATATTTGAAATAATTCTCACTCGAATAATGAAATAAGAAAAATACTGATATCGTCCTCAAATTGAATTGGATCCACCAAGGGTTGATCTTCATCATCTTCTTGTTTCTCTCTCAATGTTGTTCATTGTCGCTTCATCCTTTCTTTGTTCTTTTCTCCTATCTCTCAATTAATTTGATCTCAATCATGTTTCCTACTTCGACGTTTTTTTGTATCCCATCTTAATTGGTGAATAAGAAATGAAAATGTCCAATTTTCTTTGAAATCCTTAAAAAAGAAACACTTTGATAGACTCAAGAGAGTAAAAATGAAGTTACAATTCATAATTTTAAGTTTACGTACATGTTTTATATATTTATGTATACAATATATTTCAATTAATATGGAATATTGGTAGCTAGTTCACAATTTGGGTTGGAGAGATGGAAGGAAGCCGAAATGAATGAAAAGTTGCTAATGTATCTCGATTGAGCAACTGAAAGCTTAATCGAGCTTTCAGTTAACCTTCGATCGAGCATTCAATTAACCCTCGATCGATATGTTTTGAAAAGCCACACAAACGCTCAATTGAGCTATTTAAAAACCTCGATCGAGCTAATAAGCTTGATCGAGAGCATTAAAATAGACTTATATCCCCCTTCCTTATAATTTTTTTTCTATGCTCTGTTTTCCAGACCTAAACCCTAATATAGGATACGCCTTAGATGGCGGACTTCATACCAGTGGATCTATCAAGGAATCGTCTATTCATTGAAATACAAATTTCAACTTTCTAAGTTCATATGGTATTTTTTGTTATTTTCTCCTAAATATTATACTTACAAAATCATGTCCACAAATTTGAGTCAGCGCAAAGATAAATCAACAACATAAAAAGTACACAACAAAATGTTTAAAAAAAAATACATGCGCCCAAGACCAACATGTACTCTTCAAAAGGGTACTTTTTTATTTTTCGATTTTTGTAACCATTAAAAACAATGTTTACGTGCACACACATGTATATGAAATGCAATTAAAATTTTCCACGATTAGTTTTGAATATAAAAAATATATAGAATTTTCATCATAAATTAAAAAAAAAAGCTGCACCCCAGTGCATTTTGTGTAGATTATGTTAATATATTTTTTTCCAAAAATTAAAAATTTATCATTAAATTATTTTACGTTCACACAAACCACTTGTAAAATTTTGCTAAAATTTACAAGAACAACCCTATCATTAAATGCAATTTTGGCATATTAAATAATTTTATTGTTTTTAAAAAATATAGCTGGAAAGATGACATAATTCCCTACAATTTGTTTTTTTTACGTGTCAAAATTCACAAGGCATATATGAGTTTTGAGGGATTCAATTTAACGAATGACTAAAAACTTGAATTTTCACCATCACTTTTGGCCAAAAAGTGTTACCCATCTTCATCGATTCACCCATAAGGAACAATGTTTTGATGTTGAATACTATGCTTAGATAAATATGCATTAAATTAATGTTTATTGAATTCCCCGTTATCACCAATTCTCAAAGTCTCAATAATTTTACCAGATTCATTCTCAACCATGGATTTAAATTTTTGAAAAATACCAAAGATTTCACTTTTATGTTTCAAAACCAAGATTTTTGACTATTACCATCAATAAAAGTAAGAAAATAGACTGCATGAGACAAATAAAGAGTTTCAAGAGGGCCACAAATATCACTGTGAATTAGTTGCAATCATGTTCTTTAGCATGAAAAGCTTTACCTTTATCAAACATTTAATTATGATGTTTGCCAAGAACACAACCTTCGCAAACACCTTTAGTGGAAGAAAGATGGTAAGCCATGTACCATTTTAGATAGCATTTTCATTTTTCCATAATGCAAGTGACCTAGTATTTCATTCCATAAGTTGTTTAGTTAATCAGTGTGAGAAACATAGGAATAAAAAGGTTGATACCATGTTATAATATTGAGAATATGAGAAAATCATACAAGAATACAAAACATGCATGGCATGAGCTATTCTATCCTTCTATCTAATCAAGTAACAAATAATATGAAAAAAATGGAGATGAGAGAATAGACAAGAGAACAACATATATACGTGGTAAAACCCAAAATGAGAAACATACACATGAAGGAAAATATCATCTTATTCCATCTATCCAACATTACAACTTGAGCTCCACTCCACATATGATATCCCAGAGTATTACAAATATTATCACAAAGATACAATGCTTCTCAACTTATGCCCAAAGGATCCCCCTCATCTCTATTATATACCAAGAGGTATGGAAGAATAACATCCCAAAATACATGTGGGATAAATGATTTCCCCTTTATATAATGAATGGTAAAAAGAGTATTTTTCTCCATTATAAATGTGAGATAACTCAATATTATAATATTAAGAGTTATTTTGTTTTATTTTGTCTATCATTGCTAGTTATGACATCTTATGACAAAGTAGACATCATTACACATGTAATTATTAAAATTACACATTCCAACGGATGAAGCTGGAGTGGAAGTTGTGCATGTAGGTAGAAAATGAAACAACTTGTTGAGATCTGTATAGTTAGGAACATCAATGAGAAACATGTATAGTAATTTGAAAAAAGGAAAACTGGGAAAGTTGAGAAGTACGTACATATGAGACATGAATATTAGAGGAGAAATGGTGGAAACAATTTGGAATGAAGGAATGCCTCTACTTGTTTCCTTCCGATGGCATGGGGGTTGTCCTTCATTCTTGTGAATCAATCAAATGTAAAAGAAAGAGAGATGTGAAGATATTTAAGGGAAGGAAGGAACAATAATGTAGCGAAGGTTAGACCTCGTCTCTCAAAAGTACCAATGTCTATTGTAGCTTTTGATAAGGTAAAGCCCCGTGATTTATGTATTCATAATGACCATGCCATTTTTAATTGGATTTGAGTGTGCCCAACCCTTTGTATAGGTGGAATTGGAAAAAATGTAGGATTGTTGAGATCCCATGGAGGGCCAATGTACTTGTGGAAGTCAATAGCCACAAATTTTGGTATATGTGGAGTTTTATGGCCATCTTTGTAGAAAATAGAGACTGTTTGGTCGAGTGAACCATTAAAGAGGCCATCCAAAACCCATAAATTAGATGTTAGATAATTCTTCAACCGGTGCAGACCAAGAATTTTTTATCCAATTTTTCATCTTCAACCATAGAGGGAAAATGAGTGTTGGTATGCTTGGTGATGGAAAGTGCAATTGGAATGTTTAAAAAATTAAACTTATGATTATTATGAAGGGTGTCTAGTTTGTTGGTTTCAAGTAAGTGAATAGAAGCATGGAAAGACAAACAATTTATTTTAAGAAAGGAATGAGTTTGTTCTTGACATGAGAAGTTCCCAATCCTCAAGAGAAGGATCTGTATTACGGAGGTTGCAGAGGATGTTACAAAAGGTGATTTGTGAAGGTTTGTCTCCATGTTGATGAAAGAAATTTGCTAGGGTGATAACTATGTCAAAGGTATTCTAGAATGTGATTCCATGCGACGATCGAACATATAGTGGAATGTCCTTTACGGAGGACAATTGGGTGAGGTATCTGAAAAGTATAATTGAACGACCAACGAAAGGGATGTTTCTATGACGAGGGAACGTTTCTCTAAGACATTCGTCTATGTAGGAGAAAAAAGTTGGGCCTAAGAATCTCATTTCATCAATGAGAATGTATTGTATATGCTGAAGCTCTTCTTGGAGGCTTGGAAGAGAGTTTCCTTCTAAAGAAAAGCAATTTTTATTGGAATTCGAAGGACATAATGGATTGCATATGCTTGGATGTTGAAGGAAGCGACACTAGTGAGAGAAATCAATAGTAATGGGATGTGAATGAAAGTAGTGTTTGATGAAAGAGTTTTTTGAATGCACCCAATCAAGTATGATTTTCCAGTACCTCTTGTACATTGTATGATCATTCTAAGAGGAGGGTTGGTATCTATGTTTGTGGAGTGGTTAACTACAATGGAGATAGATTTCGTTTGAGAATGGGAAAGTGTTGTAGAAGTGGGTGTATTGGAATAGGATGGTTGTGGAATTTGGTGGTGTGAAAAAACATTTTCTATGAAGTGGTTCGTAGTTTCTTGCGAGTTGAAGGGGATAGAAGTATCATTCCAATTATGGTTGTTGTCAAGGTCATGAAGGCCTAGCATGGTTAGGTCAATTATTTGGATGCCATAAGTAGGGTGGAGTTGGGAGAGGATCTCCTATTCATCCAAGTCCATGGGATGTGGGTTTTGTATTTTAGTAGTCAGAATGTTTTCTTGGGTAATAGGGAGAGGATCAAAGGGGTTGCAGTCAACATGCCAGGGAGTGTATGTTTGTTTGAATGCTTCCTAATTGATATTTATTTCCTAATTAGAAGTTCCTATGTCATCTTATATATTATGAAAAGGTTTTTATAGAATAAGTTCACTCCTACAAAAATCTATGTAAGAGGGTGAATATAGAGTGGGTGTTGTAAATTACCATGGGAGGACACAAACAATGACAGTAGGGTTTCTTAATTTCCATGGTTGTTCTTTGTGGAGAGCAGCATACGACCATGGCATGAAGCATTGTAAGGGGCATGGAATCCAAAAAGTGAGGGAACAAGGAATATGCGTCAACAAAGTTAAACAATTGTAAAGGGATTGTGCTAGTTGCATGTGTTAAGCGATATCGGTTTACATTCAAGGAGAAGAAAGGGTGAATACTAATTGTGATGGGTAGTTTTTAAGAAAGTTACAACATCATGAGTTAGCATCATGAGTCATTCTCCAAGTCAATATTGTGTGTCAATATTGAGCCTGGCGCACCAATGTAGTGCCTTATAGGATCCTAAGTTGGACTCAGGAAACTTGGAGAAGAACCTTAAGTTGGAATCAAGAATGGTTAAGCTTCATGTGTTGAGGCAAGTGCTTTGTATGTCAAAGTATGATTTTGTATAGTATTGCTATTCAAGGATAAGGTCTTGTGTGTCAAGACAAATGCCCATGTGTTGAGGTGGTGCCTCATGTGTTGAGGTGGTGACTCATGTGTTGAGTTGATGTTTTGCATGTCAAAGCATGTATGGTGTGTGATGTACTACTAACCATGGTTGAGATATTAAGTCTCCTCTAGAGGCTGACCACCTTTAGAGTGAATTACTTTAGCATATAACCACTTGGAACGATAGTAGAACAATATGATCACATCATTGCGAAAATATCCTTAGTATTGTTTATATGATAATTAAGATGGCACATGTGGACCATGCAGATAAGACAAGAGATAAAGATAAGATTTGATAAGATATGAGAGAATTAAAATTGCACATAAAATAATTGATTAAGAGAGAAATTTGAATGGTTAAAATTTAGTGAAGACTTCAATAAATCAAGGGAGAATTTGAATTGATCACTACAGTGATGTTGACAAGAAAGAATTAGTTAAGAGAGTTAACGAAGTGATAAAAAATAAGATATAGTTAACTAAGTGTTAGTGCATGGCGACACTTATGTTAAAATAAAAGACGACACTTATGTTAAAGTAAAAGATGACACTTGATTTGCGACACTTGCATGATGACACTTAAGTTAGCCACCTAACTAAGTGGGAAAGCTTTCAGTTAAGGGGCGAGTTCATCCTAAGAATGAATTCAGTGATTTAATGCACTACATGAGAAGTGGGAAACACTTCTTCATGCAAGATTGATGCATGTCCACATGGAGGGAGAGTTCGTCCTGAAGTCAGAAGATAAAAATAGAAGCCGATGCATGTGGAAAATGTATAAATATGTTATACTGGATTGATGAATTCAATACGAAGAAAATTCTCTTCTCTCTTGAAGGAAATGCGCTTCTCTTTATGAGGGATATTATTCTGATTCTCTCTTCTTTATCTTTCTCTTGCTTTGTAATTGCACCAGGGGTGATTCATGTAAAAGACATTCTCTGCTATCTATCAATATTCTAAGTTTTTGTTGGGGTTTTCTCCCTCAAGTCATAGAGGTTAAATTCATGTGTTGAATGTGATTGCTTATGTGTGTGATTGTTATTTGATTTCAAGTATTATTGCTGCTTTGAATTAAAGATAAAAAATTAACATGTTATAAGAGCTCAAGGCATGAAAGAGCTAAGTTCATCAATCAAGCTTGAGCCTATGTAGATCCTGAGTGTGCACAGTACTTGAAGAACAATGGCCTCAATCTCAGTGATACTGGAAGACCATCTTGAAGGAACTTCGAACTTCAATACTTGGAAGGCGAGGATCCTGAATATCCTGGAAGATCATGATTTAGATGGATATGTATCCAATGTTATTGAAGAGCCTACTTCTAATGCAGGGTGCATTACCTTCAAGAAGAATCAATCCAAATAAAAGAGAATCATTTACGATTCCATGAAAGACAACTTGATGCCCATGATTACTCCATTGAAGACCGCAAAGGAATGCTTTGACACTTTGACAAATAATTATGAGAATAAGGCACCCAGTCAAAAGAGAGCATTGGATAAAAAGATTTGAAATATTAATATGGAAAAGGATGAAGTTGTGGATTCCTTCTTCACAAAGATCTCTCAAATAAGATATCAACTCATGAGCATTGGTGCGATGGTTGATGATGATGAGCTCATACATATCGTTATCAATGGCCTTCCATCTTCATGGGAGACATTCTTGGCTGCAGTAAATGGTCAAGAAGTGCAACCTAACTTCGAGATACTATGGCATGATTTCCTACAAGAAAAAGGGCGAATCCATAGCAAGTATACTTCCTCCAAAGAAAATAACTTTGATCTCGCAGCACAGATGAAAAGAGGTAAGAAAAATAACTAGAAATTCTCTCATAAAAAGGAGAATAATTTAAAGAAATTTGATAAGTCTAAAGTTAAATGTTTCAATTGCAATAAGAAGGGTCATTCTGCAAGAGAATGTTGTGGAAAGCAAAGAGGAAATTTCAAGGGTAGGTTTCATGCTTCTATTTCTACAGAAGATGAACCTACAAGAAATAATTCATTCGATGATGAAGAGATGAGGAAGGAGTACTATCTTGTCTCAACCCTTTATAGATCCATTACCACTAGTGTTGAGACATGGTTGGTAGACAATGGCACATCGAAGCACATGAATGGATATAGGAGCGCTATCACAGATCTAAAGGAAAATAAGTTTTCCTATAAGGTGGAGCTTGGAGATAATACCACCTATTTGATCCAAGGAGTTGATCCACTTCCTTTCAGTTGGATTTAGGAAATGTACTGCATGTGGATGAAATTCCATTTTTCCCTAGATTGAAGAAGAACCTTCTGTCTATTTCAGTTCTAGAAGATAAAGAATTCAGATTTATCTTTATGGACAATAAAGTGCTCCTATGGCCTAATCATGAAGACTTGAACTTTGCATCAGTGATTAGAGTTAGAGAGGGAGCTCTCTACAAAGTTCATAGAAAACTAATTCAAGCCATGATCCATGGAATAATTAGTCTGTGTGAGTTGTGGCATAAAAGGATTGGTTATCTCCATTTCAAAGTGCTACCTGGATTCTAGAAAATGGTGAAAGGTATGCCCATATTTAAATATGATTTTGATAGTGTTTGTAGAGGTTGCGCTCCTGGAAAAAACATTAAGAATATTTTTCCAAGTAGTTCCAATAGATCCAAAGGGGTTCTTGACTTGATTCATTCTTATCTATGTGGTCCTATGTCTGCACCCTCCTTGAGTGGTTATTTATATTATGTTCTTTTCATAGATGACTTCTCTCGCAAGCCATGGGTTTATTTTCTGAAAGCAAAGAGTGATACTTTCAACAAGTTTCAAGAGTTTAAAGCACTAGTTGAGAATCATAATGGAAATCACATTCGTGCTTTGAGATATTATAATGGAGGAGAGTTTGAGTCGCATGAATTCAATGAGTTTTGTTGAGATGCATGATTAAAATGACAACTGACTGTATCCCACATCCCCTAGCAAAATGGGGTTGCTGAAATAAAGAACAGAAGAATATGTGAGGCTACAAAATCCATGATGTGTGATCAGGATCTTCCAACATCGTTATGGGATGAAGCCTCCAACACTGTTGTTTATATTCAGAATAGAATCCCTATTTCTATCTTGGGAGAAATGATCCCTGAAGAGGTTTTCACTAGTGAAAAACCAGATGTTGGACACTTCAATATTTTTAGTTGTCCTGTTTAAATTCATGTACCAAAAGAGAAAGGACAAAGATGGAGTCATCCAAAAAGAAAGGAACATTTATTGGATATAGTGAATCCTACAAAGCTTATATAATCTATGTTTTAGGAAAAAGAAAAATTGAATTCAAAATAGATGTAACATTTCATGAAGAGGTTGCTTTCAAGCGCTCCAAAGAACTTCAGTTTGATTCCGACATGGAGGAGCATGATACTTCTATGATGGATAATCCAGTTTCTAATTCTCCCATTTTAGATGTTGAGGAGGAGAAGCCATAAGAGTCTGTATATCCGCTTGATCCTAAAGAACCAGAATATATGATAGAGAGATCACTTGAGGAACCTCCCAGTTCTAAGAGGATATCCGCATAGTGTCAAGACATTATGCAAGAGGTAAAAAAACATGGATCACCTCTAGGATCATCTAGAGAGTGAAAGAGACCTGAAATATTTTTAGGATATGTAGCACAAATGAATCACATCAATGATTTAGAACCATCTACCTATGAGGAAGCATCAAAGAAGAAACTATGGAAATATGCCATGGTAGAAGAATACAAATATATCATGAAGAATGATGTGTGGGAAGTGGTTCCTAAACCTGACAGGAAGTCCATAGTAACTTCCATGTGGCTTTATAAAATCAAGCATGTAGCTGATGGAAGTATTGAAAAGTATAAAGCAATATTTGTGGCCCATGGCTTCTCACAGAAAGAAGGGATAGAATATGATGAGACATTAATTTGCTCATATGGCTTGGTACTCTACTATCCAAATGGTAATTTCCCTTGCTTGATTTTTGGGTTGGAAACTTCACCTAATGGATGTAAATACTGCCTTCCTCAATAATGAGGTTGAGGAAGATGTTTACATGTAGAAACCCGAGGGGTTTGTAATTCAAGGGAAGGAGTTCCATGCATGTAAAATTAATAAAAAATTATATGGGCTTAAGCAGGCCCCGAGGGATTGGTATTCAAGGATTGAGAACTATCTTTTGAGCTTGGGATTCTCCAAAAGTGAAGCTGACCCCAACTTGTACTTCAAGGTTGTGAAAAACCATACAATGATCTTGGTTCTCTATGTTGATGACTTGCTCCTTATTGGGGATGAGAAACAAATATATTGGTACAAGAGGGATCTCACTTCTGAGTTCGAAATGAAATACTTACGTCTTATGCACTATTTTCTTGGTCTAGATGTTTGGAAAAGGAAATATAAGATCTTTCTTTCTCAAGGAAAGTACAAAGTTGATTTATTGCAGAGATTTGGTATGATGGATTGTAAGTTCATGTCTACTCCAATGGTGTCTAATCTAAAGAAGATACATGATTTAGATTCCAGATCGGATCTAGTGGATCCTACCATGTCTAGATAGCTCATTGGTTCCTTGATGTATTTGGTACATAGTAGACCAGACATATGTTATGTAGTGAGTATCTTGAGCCAGTTCATGTCTGAGCCAAGACATAGACATTGGATTGCTTCCAAGAATGTTCATAGATACCTTCGTAGTACTATTTCTTATGGACTCATATATGCTTCCAGTGGTGGAGTGATGTTACTTGGATATTCCAACTCCAACTGGGGTAGTAGTATTGTTGATCTGAAATTTGAGGATCTTTTTCACCATTTAAATTGCATGTAAAAGTTTGAATGTTTAACCTCTTTAAAATATTTTTAAATGGAAAATTAAAGAGCTTGAATATCACAAGCCATAAATTGTAGACAACATGTGGTAACGGATTTGACCCCTCCCGGGATACATCTTCGGGCCACTTCCAATGGAGAGATCGATCTTATTAAGTCTTAAAAAATATTACATACATAAGTTCTGGAGTCACTTCTGAGTTTTGTTTGTCAAATACAAAAACAGATTGCAATATTGTATTCTTCTAGAAATTCTGAGAAAAATGAGTATAAAATTGACTATATTTAGCTTATATCTCCCCTGGCACACAATATGAGACAACATCTTCTTGCATTGTACGAATCTGTACAATTTTCCCACCTCGGGATGCATGCACACCTTCAACCTATACCTCCTCGACATCAAACTCTATTTCCCGTCGGGGCTCAACACTAACGTTTAAATAGTAAAAAGGGGGGGCAGAGTCACGAGCAATGTGACCCTTTTTTTGTTTTAAAATCCGCAGCAAATATTTAAAAATATCACACTAGTTCTTAACAAAGAACTGGGCTATGCCCCATTGGTAAAACATTGCAATGGTAGAGAGGAGGTCCCGGTGTCAAACCCATGGTCCTTACCTCTATTTTAATATGGTAAAATATTATATATATGTGTGTTTGTGTGTGTGTTGGCCCTTCAGTAGCCAGCCACTGCCGGTTCTATGGATACATTGTACATTACAATGTTTAATAATGGAATATGGGGTCAAGGGATAAGCCCTTGGCCTCACCATTTCCACAAATTACAATGCCTTCAACTTTAAATAGTAGTCAATACCATAAAGGTTAACAAACACCAATGAGAATCTTGGACAGGGATAGTGTGGTGAATTTGGTGGAGATGGAGGTCAGGGGTTCGATCCACCCTGACTGCAATATTTTTGGTAAATGATATTACTTCATGGCCAATTAGATCACCACGTGGAAACCTTCGATTGGACCATGTGTCTTCCAATTGGGTTCCAATTGTACTATGAACCTGCCACATGGAAATCTGGGACTGTGTGACATAATCACAACTGATGACTATGAATGCCATGTGGGATCATGTGGGTGTGCCACGTGGCCCCATTTTTTTTTCCTCTTTTCCTATTGAACCGAGACTTTATAACTTAATAACTTTCTCATCTAGAGGTCGTTTTGCTCGAAATGAATGCCATCGTAAAGCTCTCATCGAGCCCCACGTAGTTGCAAGCTTACGTTTTCATTTTGAATACTTTAATTTTGTTTGATCTCGTAGATCCTCCTAGAAGAATTGTGGAATGAAAGGGTACATATGGATTTTGTTTTAGATTGGGATCAGCTATGATATCTTGGTCCAGCAGGAAGTAGGGATCCATAGCCCAGAGTACTAAAAAAGAAGATTGTATTGCAACTAGTACCGCATGCCGATAATTGTGTGGGTTAGGAAGCTACTTATTGGGTTATTTGTTGAGAAGCTTGATACTACTGTCATTCATTCTGACAATTAGAGATGCATAAATCTCTCAAAAAACATTGTGTTTTATGATAGATCGAGACACATTGAGATGAAGTATCAATACATCATAGACATGGTCTAGAGAGGTTCCATAAGACTTCAATACATTTCTACTGGAGAGAAGATAGCAGATATGTTGACTAAGCCTCTATCCGTGATGAAGTATAGGTACTTCCAAGACAAGCTTGGCATTGTAGGGAATGCCTCTCTCGCTCAAATGGAGTGTTAAAGTTACAACATCATGATTCATTCTCCAGATCAATCTTGTGTGTCAATATTAAGCCTCATGTGTTGAGGTAGTTCCTTATAGGACTCTGAGTTTGACTCAGGAAACTTGGAGAAGAATCTTGAGTAGGACTCAAGAACGGTTAAGCTTCATGTGTTGAGGCAAGTACTTTGTATATCAAAGTGAGGATGTTGTACAGTATTGCTAGTCAAGGTTAAGGCCTCGTGTTTCAAGAAATATATTCATGTGTTGATGTGGTGCCTCATGTGTTGATTTGATGCTTTGCAGGTTGAAGCATGTATGGTGTGTGATGTAATACTAACTATGGTTGAGATATTAAGGCTCCTATAGAGTCTGTCCACCTCTAGAAGGAATTACTTTAACATATAACCACTTGGAATGATAGTAGAACAATATGATTGCATCATTGGGAAAATATCCTTAGTATATTTGATATGATAATTAGGATGGCACATGTGAACCATGAAATTAAGACGAGATAAATATAAGATGTGATAAGATATGAGAGAATTCAAATTGCACATAAAATAATTAATTAAGATAGAAATTCGAATTGTTAAACTTCATTGAAGACTTCATTAAATCAAGGGGAAACTTGAAGTGATCATTACAATGATGTTAACAAGAAAGAATCAATTAAGAGAGTTAACCAAGTGATAAAAAATAAGATCTCGTTAACTAAGTGTTAGTGCATGATGACACTTATGTTAAAATAAAATGTGACACTTATGTTAAACTAAAAGACGACACTTGAGTTGTGACACTTGCATGAAGGGCTGTCATGCAAGTGTCGCAACTCAAGTGTCGTCTTTTAGTTTAACATAAGTGTCTCCTTTTAGTTTAACATAAGTGTCACCATGCACTAACACTTAGTTAATAATATATTCTTTGTTATCACTTAGTTAAATCTCTTAACTGATTATTTCTTGTTAACATCACTGTAGTGATCAATTCGATTTCTCCCTTGATTTATTGAAGTATCCACTAAAGTTTAACCATTCGAATTTCTCTCTTAATTTAGACACCTACCTAAGTGGGAAAGCTTTCAGTTAAGGGGCGAGTTCATCCTAAGAATCAGTTCAGTGATTTAATGCACTACATGAGAAGTGGGACACACTTCTTCATGCAATATTGATGCATCCACATGGAGGGCCAGTTTATCCTGAAGTCAGAAGATAAAAATAGAGGCCGATGCATGTTAAGAATGTATAAATATGTTATACAGGATTAATGAATTCAATGTGAAGCGAATTCTCTTCTCTATTGAAGGCAATGTGCTTCTCTTTGTGCATGAATAATGTGGGGAAGGCCATAAAGAAGAGTCCCTCCGTGTTATATTCATTGATTGGTGACTCCAATCCAATAGTAAGTCAAGCAATTGAAGTTTTTTTTTGGAACTCTAGAGATTGCAAGTATCTGTTTATTTTATGAACCTCTCTATCGGAGTTAGGGACAATGGCTACAAAAGATGAAGTATGGCTTTAATTTCTCTCATCAACAAGAGTGTGGGTGTGGTTTTGATGTTCAAGGAGATGGGTGAAAATTGGGGAAATAAATGGTGAATGGAAAATCAAAGGGGAAACATTAGTAGGGGAAGGAGGCAAATATAGAAGTGAATTTTGGTAAATGTGGACATCCTTATAATAGGGGTCATTTTCTAGTTTGTATTCCAAGGAATATAAAACATGGGATCTACTGAAAATGAAATCGTAAGAGAGTTGGTTGAAGCTCTTATGTGTTACAATAATAATGTTGAATTCATGGAGACGACAAGGAAAGCAATTGGAAATAGATGAAATGTCACGAGGGAAGCTTATTGTATGGCCACTATATTTGTATTGACCACCACGTGCATGGGTTACTTGCAATATCATGTTAACATGTGCTATTAACATACCCACCACCTGTGTGAGCATAGAAAGGAATGGCGTTGCTCGCTAGGGTCCATGTTGTTGTTCCAAAGGGAGTGACAGTGGTCATTTTTCTCAGAAATGCATCTAAAGAAAGTTTGTTGTTCATTGATTAATCGAAAGAAATATCTAAGATAATATTCCTTATTGATTTAACATGAATGCATGGATGTGAGCTTGTCTAGCCTTGAACAAAATTGGTGGTGTGCTTGGGGTATGGTATGGTCAAAGAAGATATGGGGCATTGAGGGGGTTTCATGGATGCCATTGTGGTTGTTTGTTTGAGAGGTTATTTTCAAAGTGGGATGAGTGGTTGATGATGAAGGATGGTTGATATGAACATGCGAAGTGCTAGCATCACTATGGATAAAGGGAAGTATAGATTCTTGGTTTGGTTCTGGAAATCCATGGGTATAAATATGACATGGGTTGAATGAACCATTTGAAGTGCAATTTCGATTGTCTCTTCATTGGGTTTTGATGGAATCTTTGTGTGCTCGATACATATGTCGTCTGTGTGCATTCATGAATTCTTTGTTAGCCACATGATAGGTGCTATCCTGTTCCTTTTTGCTAGAAATAGACATATGTAGAAGTATTTGAGAGAGAGTAAGTACACCTACATATGCAATAAGAATATAATAGAATACATGTTGTAGAATTACACACATTGAATAAATGCCAAAGGACACTCAAGGTATTCTCCAAATATTTCATCGTGCATTTGGGATCACTTCTTCCAAGTTTCCCATGTGCTCTAGGTGCTCCCATTCTTGGGTGCTATTTTTTGTCACTTGTTTTCCAAACCTTCACTATAAAATGGGGGTACTTCACCTCAATGCTTTGGGTTCTAAGCATTGTACTTCCTAGGTGCTTCTCTGCCAGCTCACATTTTTTTGGGGCATGTTGTTGCGATGTTTTGGGCACACTACTACCTATTTCAACCTCCTAATTATTCTACAAATGCACTTTCGAAACCCTATTCCTGGCACTTTGTGGTCTCCAGTGCAATCCAACTCTTCAACACAAACATGGTGAATACCCCACAACATCTAAAGCTCTAATACCAACTATCATGGAACCAAGGATCGAACCCTACAAATGAAGTCATGTTCCCTTCCTTGGGTGTGTGACACTCCCCAAACACATCCTCCGGCAGCCAAGCCAATTCAGATGTGTTCCCAACAAACTATGCCTAACCCACACACACCTTTACCGATACTTGTTGCAAGTAGTTATTGTTTACCGCTTGTTGACACTTTAACACTTAGCCAAAAAAATACCAACACAAGAACATATGTGCTTGGTGAAACCTCAATTGGGTGTACTCAAAATATATTATATAAACACGAGAGAAGTACAATATCAGGAATGCACCTATAGAAACCTCTTTCGAGAGCGCGTAAAAAATGGAAGCGACTCTATTTAAAAGGAACCCTAATATTTTCCTTCACATCTTCTAGGCGATGATCTTCTTGTTTGTAACTTCCCTTGTAGCATCCACAATTTTTCCTCCTATGGCATCTAAAAATAACCCACACTAGACTACCATGCACCACCTCTACCCAAGTCTTCCTTTTCCTGTAGCATGTCCTTCACCCAATCCAACCAACCCTTGTAGCATCCATAGTTCTGCCTCCCTTGGCACTTGAAAAGAACCCACACTAGAATACCATGCACTGCCTCCACCCAAGTATTCCTTTGTATTTAACATCCCCTTCACCCAATCCAAGCAACAAGAGGGGACATTAACTGATTTCAAGCTCACAAATTTCACCCCAAATCCATATTATGAATTCCATAATATTTAAAAGATGTGTGCAGATGCATAAAAAACATACAAAGTGGAAATAAAATCTATCCACACACATCTAGCATGCATACACGAATTCAAACATTATAGGCATTAGATAAAAAACTTTCACACTAAAATAGGAAAGAATACTTATATTTATCCAACACAGATCCAAGAAACTAGCTATGTAAGAGTGATTTTCCACCCAACCATAGGCTCTTTGTCCATCATATACTCTTTTTGTTGAGAGGCCACCCCCAAGTTGGGCTATGAGTCCACCATGGTGAAGGTAACACCTACATGCTTCTCTCTCTTAGCCCACAACCTTTTCTGCTATATGTGCTTAGCCAAATTCTCATATAGAGCTCTACATGGATCTCACTCAGCCATCATAGCCTTGGCTTCCACAATACCTTCCCCACACAAATCCCTTATGAGCTCAACATCCCCGTCACTAGTCCACGGTTCTCTTTGGTGATCCATCTTTCTAGGTTCTTCTAGTGTGTGCATAGAAGAAGTCCAATATGATATGTGTTATTGGAGAATCACTTGTAGCTTCAATTCATGGCTTCTCAAGCACCTATGAGTAGAAACAATTTCTATGTAAGGTTCCTATCTTTCCAACCTCTCTACTCATCTACATCCATCTATTTTTTCCTTCAAATTTGTAGCTTTGACTCTAAATTTTAATTTCTAGTTTATAGAAATTTTGGTTTAATGTCTTGAGAAGCAATGGGGAGCTATGCATAGTGTATATCTGCATGAGTGAATGAGGGTTGAATCCAAGGGATATGAGAAAATGGTGAAAATACAACTGACATAGCTTATGAATATAGAAGAAATGACTCATGGAAACTACAAAATAACTTTTGGTAGCTGACAAAATTAACATAAAAGTGTAGTCAACCCCATGCTTCAATAACTGCATGAGATTACTTTTCCCACCAACCTCACACATGCATTCAATGATTGGAAAATAGTCAAAAAGGAGGTAATTGGCTCTCTTAAATCACATGGCAAAAATAGGATGCTTTCTAAGGTTGACACTTGGTAGCAATGATTTAGTCTCCCATAGGCCCCCTTTCCACATCCCCTCTGGTGGAATCATAGCCCCTCTAATGCTCTTTACAAATCCATGTTGGATCATTTTATTATTTATGCACATAATATTTACATATGTTTCAAGTTAGCATGACAAGCCAATGATACTGTCAAAATAAAATATATACATCATACATGCCTGGCCATTCACTAGTCAGGCCTTGGCCTTGAGATTTGCACTAGGAATACGTACTATCATATTTACATTATTTACATAATTTTGGTTAAATACGTTCCAAGTCAAAAATAGGGGTATTACATTGCCTAACATGTTCCCAATTCCCTGTGCAAAGTGGTCTTGTCTCTTGTGTCCTTTGACTTCTCTCTTAATTTCCTTATGCTTCCAGGATCTAACTCCTCCTTTCCTTTATAGGATCTCAATCTATGTTGGAGTGCACCTAATGGTTGCAAGATTCCTAGGCAGGTTTCTTCCCACACTGGGGTGTCCATGGGTGCTTCATGCTAAGCCCCTTGCTGAAGTCACTCCAACCTCCATGTTGGATGCTTCTTCCATGGGTTGTACATGCACGATACCTTCAATGCCTTCCTTCTGAATGGTCTCTTTCCCAACATATCCATCCTTGGCATGGGTGCTTCGTCACTACATGCCCAATATCTTGGATAACTTGTTGACATGCAAGTTCATGAGTTTCCAACCCATGTTGTTGGGTTTGTTTACACTTCATTGGCTTGACTTGCACACTTACCACTTCCGCATGTTTCATGGGTGCCCAACGAGGGTGTGGGTGTATAGCAACCATCTCACACCATGGAGTGTCATTCGATACATGATTTGTTTCCTCGCCAAGTCTATTGAATCTATATCATGAGTAGGGTGATACCCAAGGTACCTATCATGCCAAGGCCGTGAAATCTTGCGTTTTTAATGGTTAAGGCCTATTTATTTTGTGTGAATAGTGTTGTGGTAAGAAAGTTTATTTATGAGGGATTTCCTTCCTGTTCTCTCTCATATTTTTCAGCCTCTTTATTTCTAGATCTAGTGTGCTGGGTCAATGCATATGGTGCTATGTATCACCCACTTTTTTGTCGATGAAAGTGTGATTCCATGAGAAGGGTTGTGTAGTGAATGAATGGCTTATTGGGTTTTCCTAGAAATTGGTTATGGGTTAACTGTAGGGTAATCATCCCACATATTTCCTTTGTATGACTTGATAATGCATGAGTTGTAAAAGTGGTAAATATTATCATGGGAGGTTCTTTTAAGGATTTTTGTGGTTCCTTAAGAGGGATTATGTCTACATAATTTTGTGGATTTTCCTCCAAGCTGGTTATTGAGTCTAGTGGTTTTGCTTCAAAATTTTGTGTGAAGGATGTTGTGATGAACGAGTTTCTTGTCGAGACTGCTTAAAAGTTAGTCACATGTCAATAATAAGGTAACCAACGCTCAACTTGGCGCCATCTTGCTTAATAACACATGAGTATTTGAGGGAAAGATCATCATGGGAGGCACTTCCGAGGATTGTTGCATCTCCCTGAGAGGGATTTTATTTGCATGATTTTGTGGATTTTTGTTAAAGTTAGTATCCCATGGCCAACTAGTAACAAGTGAAGGTTGTGGCCTTACTCCATTTCCAGTCTAGCCACCAAGGAAAGGTGACTAGCATCCAATATTAAGATGCAAATGGTTTGGGATGAGACCCTATATTCAATCCACAATAACCATATCATCAAATGCTATTTTTTTCTTAAGGTTAGGTCATGAAAGACACGTATTTGTTGTCAAATTAAGTATAACATTGGTAGAGTGAATTCCTAAGTGAAAGAGATTCAAGGATGAGAACCAAGGATATAAAACCAATGGCTTTCCCTCAAATAGGATCAATGGAAACTACTAGAGGAAATTATCATTAAATGAAAATCTAGTTCTAAGAGATGACTCTTTCTAAGAAATGAATGGTTTGAGTGCCTCCCAAGTATTTTACACACTCTACATAGAGAAGGTTCTCAAAATAATTACTTTTGAAGGGATTGACAAGATATTTTGAAATGATATTTTTCCCAAAGGGTTTAATACAATGCCTAAGAAGGGCTTTTCAAGCCTTCTTGCCTTGAAGAAGCTACATCCTAAGATGAAGCTAGGAAACCATTATAAGCAGTAAACCACGATGAATAACATGTTACACTTAGATATAGGAAGTAGAAATGTTAAGTATCAATAATTTTGTTTAAGTGTAAAATCTTTGGCGAATTTTACTAATTCTTAATTTCCAAATATATGTTTGGTGATATTTTTTTAAAGGTATTCAAATTTATAAAAATTTTATATAGCTTTTGGATAATTTTGGCAAAGTTTAGAAAAACAAATTATCTTATAGAATTTGGGTGAACCATTTAAAAAAGAAGAAGAAATTGACGAAACTTTTTTTGGAAATAAAAATGAAACTAACTTATGAACTAAATTTCTCCATGATTTTTTTCTCGGATATAGGTAATTAAATACATAAAAACTTGGATGTACATAAAAATAAAAATATTACGTATAATGAAAAGTAAAGTGATCATGATAAATTTTAATCATAACAAACTTGAGAAGGAGATGACCAATCGAATTCCATATCAAGATACATCTCAAGAATACAAAGGTAAATAAATACTTATATCTAATTCACTTTGAAACCTCATCATAGAGAAATTCATAAGAAATCTTGAATTGGTAGTCCATAAACATCATCAATATACACACAAATTAAGGTTGGCGAATAATAATGTGAAATAAAGCCTTACCAAATGATGCAAGATTATATTTTCTACTCTTGCTTGTTGTATAAATATATTACTGAATATTGGGATATAACTAATTGTTAAAATTTGAGAAATTTTGTCATAAATTAGTTCTCCAATCGTTTTAGTAATAACTACCTTATGTAAATAAATGAAATGTTAAAAATAACAATTTTGCATCAATTATTTTCGACATTTAAAATTTCTATATTGACACGAATCATGTGTCTTTTTAGTAAATATGTGTATAACATATACACATGCATGAAGGTTGAGCTGAAAATGACTTCATACATGACCTAAACTGGACAAATATAATAATTGTTCTCTTTATTGGTATTTTATTGAGTGGAAAAATAGAGTTGTAGTTTTTAGAGGGCCATACTAGGCTATAGATTAAATTTTGTATTTTGGTGTTTTAAACATTCAAACTTAGGTTTAACTTATCCACTCAACATTATTCTTCTCTGATGATATAGAAAAATATGAAAATGGATATGGATTTGTAGGAGTTATTCCTCCTTAAATTTAATCATTTCATTGGCTACCACATTACCAATAAGAAAACATATTAGATCCGTTATTCACACATGTGAATATGTCCATGTCTAGTTTTCTAAGAATATAATATTGTGTCCAAAATACTAACCTTAATTTCTTATTCTAATTACAATCAATATGGGTCAATCAATATTGTGTCAATAAGGGGTTCCATTCTTATTATAGTGTTTTTCTATTTTATAGATGAACTATGCAAAGAAATAGAACAATATAACATAGAAAATGATGAAGGTGACATTGTCACATTATAGGATAGGACACAATAACTATATGAACAAATAGTCTATTATTTTATATAGTTTGTATTGTAAAAATGAGAATAATAAGAGTGAGTGACATTCTTTAATTTTAATTGGAGTTTTTCCCTCAAAATTTCCAAAGGGTAAGTCTAGTGTTCATGGTGTTTTGTGGTGTGATTTTACTGTAATATAACTATGATTAATATTTTGTTAATTTAATTAATGTGTTCATATGCTTTGAATATTATATCCCAACTAAAGTCTCATAAAGTATCACCTTAAATACATGTTTTTATTAATTCTATATTAGAATGCTCAATTTTTTTTTTTTCCAAATTGTGCCCTTATTTACATGTCTTCATAAATAAACATTTCGAGAACAACTATAAGGGAGAATCATTCTACAAATAAAAGTAGGATGCTTTCTTTCAATTGTGTACATGATATATAAAAAAAGATGAATATGAATCAATGTTCATTAAGATTGATTAGTATGTATCTAGACTTAATGATGAAGTTATAAAGTATAAAATATATAATGACAGGTTCAACACATTAAAAGAAAAAGAACTTCTAGCAGAGGTTTTTACTAAGGATTTTAGTGTGACAAGATTTGGAAAAGTTTTCAAAAAAACCTCTATTAGAACCTCCATTGTTGGTAATGGAGGGATTGGTATAAGTTATAATGGATTCACATTATAACTAGAAAACAGGGCAACTTGAGGTTTTAATGGAGGCTTTCTATTCAATTCACTTAAAACAATAACATGCACTTGTGCAAAAATATCTAATATGCATCGATGCAATTTTTAGAAAGAAATGATGCTCCAAGGACATGGGGCCATCAATGCTCTAAGGCCATTTTGTGCAACAATTCTCCAAGACCAAATGGGGGCACCAATGCACTCATTCCTAAAAGAGAGGCATTGATGCACATATAGCTTAGAGAAGCAATGGTGTACACATAGATTATAGGAGCATAGGTGTGCCTGTTTCTTAAAACAACATCAATGTGCACATAACTTATAGAAGCACTAGTGCGCCCATACCGAAAAGATAATAATTGATGCACCCACATAGATGTGAAGCACATATGTTAGTGCTCCACGATGAAGTAAGAGCTCTAGTGTTCCCAAACCAAAGTGAAGCATTGATGTCAACAGTTCAGGATCAACAACAACACCAATGCCCCAATGATTTAATATAACACTAGTTATATGAAATAATAAAAAAACTTATTTATTATCAAAATAATGTTTGTAAGTAATCATTTATTAATATTTTTAGTAATTTTTCTAATTAATTTGTTTTGTATAAAATATTTTTCATTTCTACTTGATATTTATCTATTCAATTTAATTAATAAATACATGATTATTAAAAAGTAGTGATAAAATAACTTTTATTTTAAATATTTCATGTATTGGTTCTTACCCTTTTCTACTTGTCAATCTTTGATTTACATTTTAAAAAACAAAAATACTTGCAACATATTTAAAACCTTTTTAATAATTTTGATCATTTGAAATAAAAGAGTATAGTTGGAAGCATAAGAAATAAGAAATTATAAATAAATACAAGAATAATATTATGAAAATGTATAATAACTAACATTCAAATGATAAGCATTACTAGATTGCAATGGTAGTGAAACCACTTATACAAAACCATTGTGAGTGTCAAACAACTCAAGACACTTAATAAGTGGATCTATTGTAATTACAAAATCACTCAATTGTTACATAAAAAATGTTGGATGAAAACTCTCCAAAACTACTCAACCAATGGAAGTAATATGACCAAAGTGGAGAATTGGTGCTCGCAAACAAAGGAAGAGAACAAGTATCTTTGGTGATCTAAGAAAAAAATGGAGCTTTGGTTGTCCTAGAAAAAAGGGTAGCACTAGTAATCCAAGAACACCATGTAGCTTGAAGAAACTCATGAACTTCCATGGAAAGGGAGGTGAAAACCCCTTTGGACACACACCCATGTTGTAAAAATGTGTGTCCATTTCTTGATTGATTTCAACCTTCATTTTCTATCGATATTCATTGTTGTAAAACCAAGTAAAGAAATTCACCATTAACCTTCAAAAACAAGGAAAACTATCCAACGAATTACAAAAAAAAACAAAAAAAAACAACTAATAATAATGAACGATATTGATAAATTAAAAATGTCATAAATAAAATAATTGACATAGATATTCAACCATGTTGCACAAAAATGTACCCTTTTCTTGGTTGAACTTGCCCATCATTTTCTATCGATATATTTTGATGTAAAATGCTAAAGTAAATCCACCATTAATTTGCAAAATAGAGGCAAAACCATAAAAGCTTAAAAAGCACATAGAAAAACTAGCTAAAAATTAGGAATAATAATGATAAAAGAAATAAAATATAAATAATATCAATAAAAGGAAGAAATGAAATAATGAGGAGGCAAACAAATGGTTACTTGGATCCAATACTCTTTATCTTTCCCTGCATTCATGGCTATTCGTATTGCATTCTCATGTAGAGGCACCTCCCTTTCCTCTCCACTCAAGTCAAATGAAGAAATCAAATAAACCCTCACTTTTTAATATTTTTAAGTCATCTATATGTTTTTCCCACTTATTTGAATTAATTTTAAAATATGTGAATTATTGTTGATGCTTTGACATATTAAGACCATCAAAGAACCCATACATAAAGAGGATCATCAATACATCCACAACTCACAGGAGCACCAAAACGTCAACACCTTAAATAAGAGCACTCGTGCACCCATACCAAATAGGAGCACTAGTGTTCCCATATATAAGAGGTTCACTAATGCTCCAATATCATTAAGGAAAAATATTATGTGGCATAGATAAAACTCGTGAACCTACAAATAAAGGGAGTTGAAAACCCTTGTGGATATTCATCCATCATGGACAAAATTGTACCCTTTTCTATGCCAAACTTGTTTTTCATTTCCTAGCTATATATGTTGATGTAAAAACCTAAAATAAATCCACCATTAACATAAAAAAAAGAGAAAAAAATACTCAAACCAACAAAACAAAAGAAGCAAAAATAGGTAAGAAATTAGGAAAAATAGTTAGAAGTGGTAAAAATAGAAGATAAATAAATAATGCGATGAAATGAAATAATGAAGAGGAAGAAAAGGGGTTACTTGGTTTCAATAATATTTGTCTTTCTATTCATTCATGTCTATTTCTATTTCATTCTCTTGTAGAACCACTACCTCTTCCTCTTCTCTCCTGTAGAATCATATGTAACGAAGACATGGAACAAGCCATATCTTTTTCCTCTACTTAAAAGTCATATTTATGTTTTCCCACATCTTTCAATAAGTTATACGAAATACAAATTAATGTTTGGTGCACTAACATGTTAGGAGCATCAATGCACCCATACCTAAATAGGATCACCAGTGCACCAAAACCTCAAAAAGGAGTAATGGTGTGATCATACAAAAATGAGCACTAGTGATTCCACACCTTAAAGAGTAGAATTGTAATACCCCAATTTTTTACCTTTGGAATGTAATAAATCAGATTATGTAAAATGATGTAAATATTCTAGTATGGATTCCTAGAGTCGAGCTCAAGGCCAATGGCCAAAAAAATAATGTCTATGAATGTATTATGAAAATATTTTGATATGGGACATGTGGTTGGCTCGTTAGGATGACTCAATAGCTATGTAAATACTATGTTGGAAAATGATAATCTGGTCCAAGATGATTGTGTAAAGAGCACTAGAGGGGAAGGTGAAATGGGGCCTATGGGAGATTAAATCATCTTTTTCCATGTGTTAGCATTAGAAACTATATATTTTATTTCATGTGCCTTAAAATGGGCCAATTACTCATTTTCTACTTATTGAATTGAATCATTGAATGCATGTGTGGGGTTGGTGGGAAAAGTTTTTTCATGTAGTTATGGAAGCATGTGATGAATATATTTCTATGAAAATGGTAAGAGTCCTTCCTTTGATGCTCTAAAGTAATCCTAGTTGTCTTTTACATTCCTTTCATCTCTTTTGGATTCCATCACTCATTTTCCATGCAAAATTTTACACTACGTAGTTTTTGATGTTATATTCTCCATTGCCAGTTACTACATTATGATATTAACCATAAATTAACATCGTGAGGAGAAAATTGCAGACATTAGAGGGAAGATGATGGATGTAGGTTAGCATAGAGGCTAGGAAAGATAAGAATATTTACCCGTTGTGCATTTGTTTCTCCTAGATTCATGAGAAGCCATCAATTGATGTTATAGGAAGTTCTCCAATATCACACAAGGTAAGAATTTATAAATATTTTTAGTATCTACAAACAACAAGAGTCAAATTTGTTGAAGGCATCAATTAACAATCCTATGGAAAACATACATGTCAATGGGGAAATTTAACTCATTCAATACTTGGGTGAAGGGCATGCTGACAGAAAATGAAATGCCAATGGATATACTAGGAGAAGACATACAACCAAAAGGTACTTGATATTGTGAATGAGGTAGAAAAGTAAGAAGTCCAATTAGAGATTGGAAACACAAGGTGTAACCATATAATATCTTTATCATATTATGATTATAATGATTAAAATTGTCCTGCCAATACCTAAATGTGGGCATTGTCAACATAAAATGAAATACCTAAAGTTCAATAGACAAACAATAATTGAATTGGTAATATAATATCACCACAAAAACACCTTCTATATACTGCACATAACATGTTCTAGCCTAATTAGACTACTACATTATAATGAGAGTAATTCATAAAATTAAACAAAATGTATGTGGGGACACTACTTGATTGTGGGACATGACATTAGAATATATAAAGCCAAAGGGGCTAGGTACAACTCCTACCATGTACTAAGAAAATGCTAATTACACATAAAACTATGGGATATAAAAATAATATTGTTGTACATAATTCCAATGAGGAAATCTAGAAGGAACGTGGTGCTAAATGATGCAATGTACTATTAAATATATAGCATCAGGAGACATTATCCAAACCAATATTGTGTATCCAAGATTGATCCTCCCTTATAGAGGTGAGAACCTTCATTTCCTTCCATGTAAAGGTGATTCCTCCCATATAGAGTTAATTAATCAAATTAATGATGTTGTAAAGCCTTGTTGGACAAGGCTCCGAACTTGTTTGTATCAAGTCATGATTATCATGTGAACCTTTTGTATAAATGTATCCATGAGATCGACCTCCCGTATAGAGGTGAAACTTCCGTATAAAGGTATCCATGATATGGACCTCCCGTATAGAGGTGGACCTTCCATATAAAGTCCATGCTTTACTTGTTAAAAGAATTTAATGTTGTGTGATATATTATTAACCATGATCACAAGATTGCTATTATGTATCCTTTAGAGATTGATCACCTCTAAAGTGAATTACTTTAGCATATCATCATTTGGTCTGGAATTATATAATATGATCACAACATCCGATAATTCTTCTTAGTATAATGTAATGTGATGGATAATTAAAGTTAGCACATATTGACCATGCAGTAAGAGATAAAGAAATAAAACATAAAGCATAGAGATCAAGAGATTTCGAAATTTCCCATGGAGACACTTTAGATAATTAAAGAGAACTTGAATTATTAAAGCTTCAGTTAAGTATCAATGCTTCAGTTAAAGCATCAGTTAAAGATATGTCTCAGTTAACTAAAGAACTAACAGTGGTCACTTCAAGTAAATCAATCAGCATGATTTCAGTTAACTAAGTGTTAAATAAAAAGTACTAGTTAACTAAAGTATTTACACTTTAGTTAAACTAAAAGACGACACTTCAGTTAAAGAGAAGATCTACTTAACTAAGTGTTATTGCATGACGACACTTATGTTAAACTAAAATATGACACGTGAGTTGTCACACTTGCATCTCAAAATTTAAGTTAGCCACCTAACTAAGTAAGCAAGATTTCAGTTAAGAGGCGAGTTCATACTAAGTGACAGCTCAGTGAGCTGAAACACTGCATGAGAAGATGGGGCCCACCACTCCATGCAAGATTAATACATCCAGTTTGAGGGTGAGTTTATCCTAAAGTTAGAAGTTAAAAATAAAAGAGAAGAATATATAAATATGATATACAGTATTTTTGAATCCAGTGTGAAGTGAATTCTCTTCTCCATTAAAGGAAAGGCACTTCTCTTTATGCAGGGTATTGTTCGTGCTTGTTATTGTTGTGTTGGGCACACATATGATTGATGTCTCTTCTCTATTGCATCTATATCTTCACCAAGAAGTTTGGTGATCTCTTATATTCCGAAAGCAATCTACTATGTTGTAAAAGAAAGCATTCTCTGCTATCCATTATATTATATTGAGAATAATTTCTAGGGTTTTTGTTCTCATAATTTTGAGGATTTTCCCCTAGGTATATCTTGTGTTATGGGTGTATGCATTTCAAGGATTGAATTGTCTCATTGCCTCAAATCTATGCATCTAAAAGAATTAAATATCAAATCTCAACTAAATTGCAACATGGTATCAGAGATCAGGGCGTGAAGGAGCTCAGTTTTGCATGCCACCTAGAGCCTACGTAGATCTTGAGAAGTTGAGCAAAATATTTGAAGACTATGGCATCATTCTTTGTACAACCGGAAGACCATCTTGAGGGAACCTCAAACTTAAACACTTGGAAGTCTAGTATTCTCAACATCATAGAGGAACATGACTTGGATGGCTATCTATCCATTGTGGTGGAGGATCCTATAGCTAATGCAGGGCACATCAACTTCAAGAAGAATCAAGCTAATTCTAAATAGATCATCTATGATTTAGTAAAAGATAACTTGATTCTCGTGATCACACCATTGAATACTGCAAAAGAATGTTATGGTACATTGACTAATCTATATGAGAAGAAGGCCCCAAGTCAAAAGAGGGAATTAAATAATAATCTTAGAAACTTAAAGATGGAGATGGATGAGACAGTGACCTCCTTCTTATCCAAGATCTTTCAGGTAAGATATCAACTTGCTAGTATTGGAGTAGTGGTGGATGAAGATGATATTCTCCAAACCGCTATTGATGGTCTCCCATCCGCATGGGATACATTCTTGGCTGTGGTAAATGGACGAGAGGTACAACCTAACTTCGAAAGGTTGTGGCATGACTTCTTCCAAAAGGAGGGGCAAATCCATAGCAAGTCAATGTGCATCAAAGAAGAAAACTTTTCCCCCATGGCAAGAATGAAGAAAGGAAAGAAACCCTTCTTCCAAAATAAGTTCTCTCATTCAAAGAAGAAGGAGTTCAAAAACGGATTTGATAAGGAAAAATCTAGATGTTTCAATTGCAACAAGAAAGGCCATTTCTCAAGAGATTGCAAAGCAAATCAGAACATAAAGTTTCATGCTTCTATCACCATAGAAGATAAAATCACTCAAAAGAATGCATCTAAAGAAAAGGAGACAAGAAGGGATTATTATCTTGTCTCGTCCCTTTCAGGATCCGTCATCACAAATGAAGACACTAGGTTGATTGAGAGTGGTGCATCCAAACATATTACTGGTTACGAGAGTACCATCACCAATCTAAAAGAGAAAGAATTCACATGCATGGTAGAGTTGGGGGACAACTCAAATTATTTGATCCAAGGAGTTGGATCCACCTCATTCCAACTGAGCACCAATGATATTCTACATGTGGAGGAAATTCTATATGTTACAATCTTGAAGAAGAACCTCCTCTCAGTTTCGGTTCTTGCATACAAAGGCTTCCAAGTTATCTTCATGGATAATAAAGCACTTTTATGGTCGAAGAACAAAATCCTAGAATCTACTGTTGTGATTGGAGTTTGAGAGGGAGGAATCTATAAGGTACCTGGGAAGTACATTCAAGATATGATTCACCACAATATCAATCCATGTGAGCTATGGCACCGAAGGATTGGACACCTACACTACAAAGCGCTACCAGGACTTCAAAAGATGGTAAAAAGAATATATAGACAGTTAACAATACCATACAACCCTCAGCAAAATGGGGTTGCCGAAAGAAAGAATAGAACCATATGTGAAGCCCCAAAATCCATGATGCGTGAGCAAGATATATCTACATAATTATGGGCAGAAGCCACCCATACAACTGTGTACATCCAGAATAGAAGCCAGCATTCCATTCTAGATGAGAAGACACCAGAAAAGTGTTTACCGGTGAGAATCCATACATCTCACACTTGAGGATATTCGGGAGCCCAATATACATTCATGTACCGAAAGAAAAGATAACAAATATGGAGCCTTCTGGAAATAAAGGTACATTTGTGGGTTATAGCGAGTCATCCAAAGCATACCGAATATATGTATTTGGTGAGAGACACATTGAAGTCAGCCGATATTTTATCTTCCATGAGGAAGTTGCTTTCAAAACATCGAAAGAGATTCAATGTTATTCATAGATGGAGGATCCCGAGTCTGATTCCTCCCCTTCAAAGTTAGAGAGGGAGAAACCAGAAGATGCCTCATATTCATTACCTCCTGAATAAACAGTAGAACTGGTTGAGAGTTCACCTAATGAGCCTCCCGCTAAAAGAATATATGCTTGGTGCTGATACATCTTACAAAATGAAGAGAAACATGGAGCATCAACAGGCTCATCCAGAGAGCGCAAGCAACCTTACATATATTCAGGGTATGTTTCACTGATGAGTCACATCAGTGATTCAGAACCATCCTCATATGAAGAAGTTGCAAAGAAACAAGTTTGGAAATATGCAATGTGTCACATACCCAAATTCTGAACATTTTATGTTGTCAGAAAAAAATTATGTTTTATGTTATTGTAAAGTTTTATGATTATTGACCAAGTGGGGTCAAGGATGACTGTAACTAATTACTGTGAATATTTTATTATTTATAAATAAAAGAGGAGACAAATATCCAAGGGAGATTGTTGAATGAGTGTTCACTGAGGCATTAGGAGGAATGGACTGGGGTGGAGAGAAAAATGACACTTGGTAGCATCCTCATCTCACTTCTAGTTGTTGCAGGGGGCAACTTCCCTATTTTTATGGTCATGTTCCCAAAGAAAGTGGAATTGAGTTGGTGGCTCATTAACTAAAGAAAACTGACCAAATACCTAGGCATGCTTTATCTACCCATCGAATTCAACAGGAGGTTATTTAAATCATACCTTGTGAAAATTTCTGAAAGAGAAAGACAAGAGAGCACAAGAGATTCAATGAGGGGAAAGTTAGAAGTGATTGAGTGAGTTAAGACTACATTCTGAAATAGTGCAACCACATTGTTGAGTTCAATATTGCTAAAGGCAGAAGTATTACTGTCAAAGTACTACTGCTGAGTTGCAAAGGAATTTATTCCATTCTCCACACAACATATTCGTCTTGGTGGTTCAGTGAACAGGCTTGGGGGTCCTAAGGAAAGTAACTTGGTTGTCTTCAAGAAAAGGTTGGGTGGAACGGGATCCTTTGGTTGTTTGTATCTTCTACAGTTACCAGGTTCTAATTGTGTTATCTTATTTACTTTTCTCCCAATTATTTACTAAGGAAATGATTATATTATGTTATCATCTTTCTATTAAAACTTATATATCTCTTGAAATGTTAGTAAATGCTTTTAATTTTCTATCACATTATCTATGCTGAAAGTCCATTTATCTGTTAGGTATAAAACTGAATGAATAATTCTGAATTTGTAAAATGATAAATGATAGAGTAGAAATGCTTCTCTGTATTTTTCCACATACATTATGTATCGTACTCTAGTATAGAGAAGTTAATTTAGGAGTAGATTATAATGATTATTTATCATGGACTGAAAATGTATCATAAATATTTGTATCAATAAACTATTCTATTCATGTACATTAAGGTATTTATTTATTTATAAACAGAATTCATTTTACAAATAAATAAGGTAGGAAAAATTACAGGAATCACCCTATATACCAAACAACATTACTTAGCATTTCAATTGTTTCATATAGATGTAACAATATTAAACCTAGTTCACTTTCAGAATAAATCTAACCCTTTTTTATAAACCATTGATGTTGCAAAACCCTAATAGTAGTGAAAGTTCATGATATAGGATAATTGCATAAACAAATCGAAGTTATAAGTATTATAGGAACACACACATAAATATGTATCTATTCTTTATCCCACATTAAGTATCTTTTAATGAATCATCGTAATTAACCACTTAAACATTTACACAGATATCCTCAAACATACCGCATAATAATGCACTTTCAAAAGAATTACCATTTAATTTAACCATTAAAATATACTACGATTAACCAAGGAAATAGTAACTCTAAAGAGTCTATCGACCATTCCAGGGTTGAAAACCCTATTCGTAATCCATAACTGATAACACTGTAATAACATTTCATTCTTTTCCAAAACGAGAATATAATAAAAGAACAGGGTTCGATACCTGTAAAGGGGTTCACCTAAACCAGTCTAAGCTTTCATAATAATTATTTAAGCTATCAAATAAATTTTAAATACATAACAGGTTCGGGGTTCGAAACCCTTAGTTTTCCACAAGCAAACCTTCAACACTGTAAACAGTTATGGTAGGGTTTCCAACTCTTCCATGCGTTCAATGTTCGAAACAACTCTTAAATAAACATCACAACCATTGCCAACAGAGACAGGCCTTGCCCTACAACACGAGTAGCTTATAACAAAGTCTATTCTTTATAAATTAACGAAAAAATTTGAGAGCAATCTCTCTCAAATTGTATTTCAAACTATACTCTGATCTTTGCAAAAATCATTTATATTTATCCATAAAATTTTATACACAAACAGTAACGAAAGGAAGCATTGAGAAACCAACGTAGGTCAAGGTCAAGGGTTCAACCCTCTTCATACCAAATGCCATACAGCTTATAAGATTTCAACCAACTGTAAAACCAAATTATAAGTTAAACTGAAGTTTCGACTGACCAAATTTAAGACTGGTATCAGTGCCAAGCTTCACCATAATCTTCCGAGTGCAAATAAATTCCCATAGGGAGTCACCGAGGCTTACCAGGGCCAAAGAAGCTCTTATCCTTTTCTAGCCAACCTTGAAACAAATGCTGAGGAAGTAACCTGCCAGGGACATCAACATAATGACTGGTTAAACCTTGAAGTAACTCAGACTTTTATTATTATTTAAACAATTTTAATGTTAAAACACTCGATGAAACATTAAAGGTCGATTATGACTTTACCTGCAACTCATTAGCACGCCTGAGCAATTTTTCATCAACGTATGCGTTGGGTAAGCTTTCAGCATCAACACTAGTGGTGCAAATATTCACCATTGAGCCCAATAGAGGTTAACAACTCTGTAAAGAACTCAAATTCAAGTAACCTACTGTTGACAGCATACAGGATACGAGGTCTCGGTATCGAACCCCGGGAGGAACTGCAATCTTTGTGTACAAACCCTAAAAACTCGAGAGCTTGTCGGCCTCTTCTCCCACATTTAATGACAAATGAATGTTCCAGGTTATTTTCTCGTCGAGGTAGTTTAAAACTCAACTAGGGTTTAACACAAAAACCAAGAGCCTTCACGTGAAGCCTTGCCATGAGGATTTCCAACGGGCATTCCACTCAAAAACACATTTGATAACATTTAAGTGTTATAGCTGCCGGATGCTCGTATGCCTGCAAACACAGAGATCCACCGAGGTTAATTTGTGGTCTTCACTATGCTTACAACGTAAAGCATGTCTATGCATATAGTCATAGCATATAGTGTATAGTTCCACTTAGAGAAATTCGAGAGCCATACTATGCATATAGTCTATAGTATGATTATAATTGCATTAGTTTAAAGCACGTAGCTTATAACATATAGTTAGGTCTTGTTACCATTTATTCATGTTATAAGCTTGTAGTTCATGGTCATAACATTTCCATGTTAACCCAACAGGTATAAATAATATAGTTGATTTCGAATACATGCAAGCCTTGACCTTAATACAAATAAAAACAAAGATGGCATCAACATGATTTTTGAGTATGAAGTTTAAACTCTATGGAAAATATAAGTAAATATATAAGACGATATTGAGTTACGCATATTATTCTTTTCGAAATATATAAAAATATAGGTGACATTATGTTGAATAAATCTTAAAACTGATGATCGAAGCTAAGTTAGATCTTACCCTTGAACAAGTTAAGTTCTCTATACTTTTGTAATTAACATCGGAGGCTAAAGGAATGATAACAAAGTCATTTTTACATACATCGATAATGCTTCGGTTAGTAATCTCATTCTTACCTGTGATCTGCGGTAGAAGTTTAAGAGCGTTAGCTATAAATAGCTAAGTAAGCCTCGAGGTGCCCATAGGACCCCTTCATCAAATAGAAAATCAAACAATTAGTATTTTTTAACAAAACAATATCATAGTAAGAGATAAGTTAAATACGATGTTTACACATTTAAAGAAGTAACCATAGTTATTCAGAAAACAAAAATAGTATTAAACATCCGGCAGTATGTGGTAACATAAATACATGCATTTAATCACTCGCAAGCAGTAAAGACATTATGACAATCATAGCATGTAATTGACGTAACATGATTATAACATTGATGACTAATTGAAAAAACTGTCATCATAATACAAAATCAGGCTATCGTTTAAATAAGCAAATTATCATTAATTATACTTCCGCATAACGAATGTAAGCATTTAATGCTACTTAGAAAATTTTAAATTTTTGTGAAATTTGGGGATGTTACACAATGACAGAAGAGTACAACTCTATAATGAAGAATTATGTTTGGGAGTTTGTTCCCAAAACTGATGGGAAGTCCATTGTGACTTCCATATGGCTTTACAAGATAAAGCATGGTGCGGATGGTAGCATTAAGAAGTATAAATCCAGATTCATTGCCATAGGTTTCTCTCAGAAAGAAGGCATCGATTATGATGAGACCTTTGCCCCTTTGGAAAGGTACACCACAATCCAAGCAATGATTTCACTTGCATTTGTTATAGGATGGAAACTTCACCAGATGGATGTGAAGACAACCTTTCTCAATGGTGAGCTTGAGGAAGAGGTTTATATTCAACATCCTGAAGGATTCGTGGTGCATGGGAAGGAGTCCCATGTTTTCAATCTAAAGAAATATCTATATGGGATTAAGCAAGCCCCCAAGGATTGGAACTCTAGAATTGATAGCTACCTTCAGAAACTGGGTTTCTATAAGAGTGAAGCTGATCAAAATTTGTACTTCAAAGTAGTGAAGAACCAAATGTTTATATTGGTTATGTATGTTGATGATTTGTTTCTCACTGGAGAGGAACATCTGATTGCTTGGAGCTCACCTCAGAGTTCGAGATGAAAGACTTAGGTCTAATGCACTACTTTCTCGGCCTTGAGATCTGGAAAATAAACACGAAACTTTTCTATCTCAAGGGAACTACAATGTGGATATATTGCACAGGTTTTTCATGATAGAATGCAAATCTATGACTCACCGATGGTTTCCAATTTGAGGAAACTTCATGAGTCAGGATATGGATCCGATCCAGTATATCCCACTTTGTGTAGACAGATTATAGGCTCGCTAATTTACTTGATACATTTGAGGCCTGATATATGTTATGTTGTGAGCATTCTGAGTCAATATATGTCTGATCCAAGACATAGAAAATGGATAGCTGCTAAGCATGTGCTTAGGTACCTTCGAGGTACAATTTCATATGGACTTAGATATGCCTCTAGTGGAGTAGTCATGTTACTTGGTTATACAGAATCAGACCGGGGAGGAAGCATTGTGGACCGTAATAGCACATTTGGCTATTGTTATAGCCTAGGATCAACTATGATATCTTGGTCCAATAGGAAGCAAGGCTCCATAGCTCAGATCACTACTGAAGCAAAATACATAGCTGCTAGTCTTGCCTGTCGAGAAGCAGTGTGGCTCAGAAAGCTACTTCCAGGGTTGTTCGGTGAAAAGCTTGAGCATACCACTATTAGGTGTGAAAATAAGAGTTGCATCAAGATTTCTGAAAACCCAGTGTTTCATGACAAGTCGAAGCACATTGAAATGAAGTATCACTTCATCCGATACATGGTCCAGAAAGGTACAGTGAAACTTCAGTACATTTCTACTGATGATCAGATTGCAGATGTGTTAACAAAGCCAAGCTGTTAGTGACGAAGTTCAGGTACTTCCGAGACAAGCTTGGTATGGCATAGAATGCCTCCCTCGTTGAGAGGGAGTGTTAAATACATAGCATCAAGAGACATTCTCCAAACCAATATTGTGTATCCAAGATTGATCCTCCTGTATAGAGGTGACCACTTTGATTTCCTTCTATGTAAAGGTTATTCCTACCTTATATAGGTAATTGATCAAAGTAATGATGATGTAAAGTATTGTTGGACAAGGATCCGAACTTGTGTGTATCAAGTCATGATTATCATGTGAACCTTTCGTATAAAGGTATCCATGATATGGACCTCCCGTATAGAGGTGAACCTTCCATATAAAGGTATCCATGAGATGGACCTCCCGTATAGAGGTGGAACTTCCATATAAAGGTCATGATTTACTTGTTAAAAAACATTTAATGTTGTGTGATATATTATTAACCATGATCAACAGATTGCTATTAAGTCTCCTTTAGAGATTGATCACCTCTAAAGTGAATTACTTTAGCATATGATCATTTGGTTCATAATAATATAATATGATTGCATCATCCGATAATTCTTCTTATTATAATGTAATGTGATGGATAATTAAACTTAGCACATATTGACCATGCAGTAAGAGATAAAGAAATAAAAGATAAAGAATAGAGATCAAGGGAAATCGAAATTTCCCATGTAGACACTTCAACTAATTAAAGAGAACTTGAACTATTACAACTTTAGTTCTAAAGATTCGGTCATAAAGCTTCAGTTAAGTATCAATGCTTTAATTAAAGCATCAGTTAAATATATCTCTCAGTTAACTAAAGAACTCACAATGGTCACTTCAAGTAAATCAATCATCATGATTTTAGTTAACTAAGTGTTAAATAAAAGGGACTGGTTAACTAAAGTATTTACACTTTAGGTAAACTAAAAGACGACACTTCAGTTAAAGAGAAGATCTAGTTAACTAAGTGTTATTGTATGATGACACTTATGTTAAACTAAAATATGACACGTGAGTTGTGACACTTGCATGTCGACACTTAAGTTAGCCACCTAACTAAGTGGGAAAGCTTTCAGTTAAGAGGCGAGTTCATCCTAAGTGACAACTTTGTGAGATGAAGCACTGCATGAGAAGTGGGGGCACGCCACTCCATGCAAGATTAATACATCCAGTTTGAGGGTGAGTTTATCTTGAAGTTAGAAGTTAAAAATAGAATATAATAATGTATAAATATGATATACATGATTGTTGAATCCAGTGTGAAGTGAATTCTCTTCTCCATTGAAGGCAAGGCGCTTCTCTTTGTGCAGGGTATTGTCCGTGCTTGTTATTGTTGCACATGCTGGGCACACATCCGATTGATCTCTCTTCTCTATTGCTTATGTATCTTCACCAATAAGTTTGGTGATCTCTTATATTCCAAAAGCAATCTTCTATGTTGTAAAAGAAAGCATTCTCTGCTATCCATTATATTATATTGAGAATAATTGTTGGGGTTTTTGTTCTCATAATTTTGAGAATTTTCCCTAGGGTATATCTTGTGTTATGGGTGTATGCATTTCATGGATTGAATTATCGCATTGCTTCAAATCTCTGCATATAAAAGAATTAAGATCAAAGCTGAACCAAATTTCAACATGTACAATTGGTAACAAAAACTAGGGCCAATATGATATAGGGAATACTCTTATCGAAGTTTGCATAACCATGCAATATGTTTTATTAGTGCAAAAACATGAAAAATAACAAAAACATAATAGGCATTTGACATTTTCACCAATATAAACTTGAAACACTATTTGAATATATGCTAAGACCCACTAGAAACAAGGATTTCTAAGGGTGCAGTATGGGCCCTAGAGGTAACATAAGATCTTTCAACCCCATGTCAATATGGTGTATTGATGTATCCTACTAGCAATTACATAAACATGTGTGGAAGTAATTAAAATATCATACAAAATAATACAAAAGCAATGTAAAATGAGTACAATACTATATTTATACAAATTATAGTTTTACAATACTTGTTTGTGGGGTATCTACAATAGAACACAGCTCTATAATTATGAAATCAACAATGGAAGTGGATTATTCATTGTAGGATTATGTGGGAGTATCATATCATTGCAACTAGACATGAAAATTAATTAGATATTTACCAAAATTTGCATTCAACTATATAGAATCCCATAAAAATGAATGAATGCCTAGCTTCATCCATGAAGATCTCATATATAGAAACCTTCATATTCCCATAACAAGTCCACCCACAACTATAGTATGGCTGATGATAACATGAGGTATGAATTTAATGCCTAGTTTGTGTATATGTCCTTGCTTGCAACATGGATGATGATAACATGGGTTATGAATTTAATACCTAGTTTGTGTATATGTCCTTGCTTGACTAGGCTTAATTGCATGTCATGAAGGCTCAACGCATAGCCCTCCACTTTTAGGCTTCATAGTATTTGTAGATCCATGTTGGTGGGATGTAGCGATAAATATCCTATGACACCCATTTAACTATGAATCATGGTGGAGACTAAAGTTTGGGTCTCATGTTCATCTTTTATGGTATCTCAAGATATTGGGAAGAGAGGATAGATGCCTAGCTAAGAGCACATGACTCTATGAATGGGTCATGTCTAATATTGATTCAATTTTTTCTACACCCATAACTTATCTCATGGAATTCATTAGTGTAAAAATAATGGGCATAAAGACTTAAAATAAACTTGTCCCACAATTTTTTAATAAAATATAGTGGAACCTCCATGTTATTACATTACAGAAGTGTTATCTAAATTTGTAGATCACTTATCCATCTAGTTGATTATAAATGGTTTATATGTTCATTGATCCATGCAAATATAAATGCTTTCTTTTTTAAGTTGGGTGTTGGCCAATCCCGGGTCAATAAACAAGGTCATGAGATTGAATTTTAGATTCGTAAATATTTAATCCTATTCCTATCTAAACCCAACTAATAGTTATATTCATATTTCCTATCCATTAATGCATAAATATTAGACAAGTGTTCTTAAGCATGGGAAATGTAATATACAATGATCTCAATGCATGCAGTGAGGGAAAGGTGCATTGGTTTCCTAGTACTTTAAAAGGAGCCAATTACATTTCTCATTTTTTCAATGCCATTATGAACATTATGAGTATTCGTGTTTGCATCTCCACTTGAGGCTTAGTATTGGAAATTGTTTAAGTGGTGGTGGGGGGTTTGGGTTTTGGACATGTATGTGTTCAATGTCAACATAATTTATAAGATGAAATTCAATAAAATAAGTATATAACATTTTTTACCTTAACAGGAATAAAAGAATTATATTTCCTTTCTTAATTCATAAAATCTGAAAAATATAAAATAATAGTTACATAATTAAATCTATCTCAAATTTAAAGGATTTAGGTAGAAATGCCTATATCATTATTATAAATAATGAATTTTAGTGATATCGATGTCCTTCATCCTCATCAATGTCAAATCCATTGGTCCAATACCCTAAAACACATTTCTTCTTCTCTAGAATGCTTAATACATTACTAAAATAATAGAAAATCCATGCCTTAGTTTTTTTTATCCATACACAAAGAAATATGTGCATAGTTAGGAACATGCACACAATCATTTAAATCCTAATTTTTTTAGGTATGCATAGTAGTTTGAAAGGATCCCATTCTAGTTAAAAAGAAACATGTGTGCATTCTTACATGAACATGTTACCAAGTTTCCCATTGCATCTTTTTCATCTACCCACCCACACACGCACATGCAAGCAACCTAAAAGGATAACTCAATTTATTATTGCTAATGTTTCTAGGCATATGGATATTTCCATGCTAGTGAATGATCAAATGAAATCCCCTTGGGTGAGGTGTATTAGTTTACACAAACATATTTATTATGGATTTCATCCACACATATGGAGAAGCAACCCTTGAGTTTCCTAATGATTTTTATTGTTTCTTAAAATCAACCACAAGAGTTAGTTGAATTCATTGTACCATCCACCCCAGGCATGCTATCATCAAGGAGGGCATAGGATAGAGGCTAGCTCAAATCCAATTATGTCCCTTTGCATTACCAATGACTATTTTGGTTGGTGGTTTCCTATCCTCTCTCCGATTCTAAAGAAGAGGGGGGCGGGGAACAATGTCTCAAAAGGTTTTTCTTAAAAAGAAGAAAATCCCAATGACTCATGCTATTGTAGCTAGAAGTTGAGTCATCTTACTTCAATATGAAGATAAATGATGCACTTATCAATAAATGTTTTTTCTTTGTTTTTTCTCAAAATATTAAACTAATAAAATCCAATAAAAAAATTAATAATACTTCATAGTTTACTTAATAATCAAAATAAATTAAATATATAAATAAAAATATTCATATAAACCAAAAGTATCATATTTTAGGGGTCCATATCATAATTAGATTTATGCTAAAACGAAATATCCTTGAGGAGAACATGGATAAGGAAATAGATTCCACAGATTCGCATGAGCAATGAATATTACAAGTAGTGTTATTCATTCTTTGCAATGTCTAATGTTATTAATACATGAATATTTACTTTTCTTCCAAAGTAAACAAAGCAAATAACGCAAGTGGTATTATTGGTTTTATTAATGTGTTAACATGACTATTCGTAATATGTGGATTTGTATCAAAATGGATTTGTTAAGATATTATGGAGTAATGTTATTATTATTTTTTCTTTTCCATGCTCTAAGTAGATTTATATGATAAAATTAATATAATATAAATACAAATAATATAGTTAAAATTGTGGAATTTCATTTTATTAATAAAAAAATCGCACTTATTATTAATATAGTATTATAAAATTTCTTTTGGTGTTATCAATATAGTTGATATTATGAAGTTTTTATAGAATTTCTTTTGGTGTTATCAATATAGTTGATATTATAAAATTTATTATAGAATATAGTTAATATTATAAAGTTTCTATAAAATTTCTTTTAGTGTTATCAATATAATTGATATTATGAAGTTTATTATAGAATTTCTTTTAATGTTATCAATATAGGTGCTATTATGAAGTTTCTTCGTGTGAAAATTAAGTAACTTTAATATAATGAAATGAATAATAATAATTGAGATGAATTTCTTCTCATGTTAATAATACATACATGGTACTATGGCATGGTTTTATATGAAGAAGCAAATCAAATGCAAATATTTATAATATAATGTCATGGTATTAATGTGTGTGTGGAATTTTAATATTATGAATATACTGATAATATGTGTATGCAATTAATACTTTTGTATGTGAAATCTTAATATTATGAATATACTGATAATTTATACATGCAATTAATACTTTGAATATTATAACTTTAACTTTAAATGAATTTATAGTGATTTAATATAAGTTATTATTTTTTATGGGATAGATATAGTTTTTTTTTTTCCAAAAAAATTTAATGGCATTCATTTTTCTATGTTTGAACCAACTCGAGTAAACCTTAAAAATAAATATAACATTTTTATACTAACTATATATAATCCTTAATACTCTTTTCAGAGAGATGAATCTTCAAGATGATATATTATTAAAATCGGCTATGGGTTCCATGGACAGAGCCCTTAACGTTTTTTGAGGGCTGGTCTTTGATTCCGTTAATGTTTTTTCACTTTTCAATCCTGGGTCTTTATTTTGGATTAGTTCTTTTGACGGATAGTACTTGTTCTTTTGTGTAAATGACATGGCCTGTGTGCCTCGATATTCCTTGACTGGGTGATATGTTGGCAGAATCTTCGCTTCTGCTGAAACTGGGGATGTTTTTTGTAATTTTGATTATTTAAATATAATAACAGTTGCAACTTTTTCTGTTTTGGATAAAAACCCATAATACTCAAATTTTTTCGTATTAGTCCTTGCCTTTAAGGACTATTAGTAATTGATTCGCCACTTTTTGTTTTTTTGTTTTTTAAATTTGATATTCATATACCTTATTTTTCACTCAAAAATATTTCTTTCAATGAATCACATGCATCTTTTCTTTAATCAAATGAATAACATACATTTTCCTTTCATTTGGCTAGGCAATGCTTATTTTACATGAAATATTGGGTGCTAAAAAAATTAGTGTAAGTAACTTCATTTATGTAAAAAAAAAATATTTCATTGATTAATGCTAGAGATGAGTTTAGAATTAATTTGACTTTTTTTAGTGAGTAAGATTTCTAAAGATTTATTGTAGACATTAAACTTTAACTACTTTCTTTACAATTTCCACCTACCATGACACCTATTACTTTGTATCACCCCAATTTTCACCTACCATGACACCTATTACTTTGTATCACCCCAATTTTCAGCATCTCTGAGTAGTTTTCTAATTAAGCTACCTAGTGCTGACATCTCATCTAGATTCATACCTTCAAGCTAGAGTACTATGCCATTGAACTGTGATACCACAATGCCACTCTTAAGAATGAAACCTTGGTGCATCAATGGGGGAGTGGAGTCATATAGTTGAAGCATCACTAACATCAAAACTAATTATGGAAGCAACACTACTAGCCATAGAGGAAGTAAAGAAAACAATGGTCTTACCTTCATTATGAAGCTCAAGTTGATCATGGCTAGCAAAAGCCTACAATATTTTTTTACATATTTTTGACTTCATCTAGATTCAATAATAGCATTAAACATTGCCATTAAAATTTATGCAAAAGAGAATTGTTGACAAAACCTTTAAATTATACAAATCTTGATGGCAATAAAATTACCAAGAAAAAGATTCCAAGGCATGTTAAAGCATCACTAACATCATAACCATCTAAGAAAAACTACTAGTAATAGAGGAAGCAAAGTAAACAATGGTCATACCTTCCTACATCCCTTGATTTGGTTTCATATCATATAATCCTAATTGATGGGGAATGAATGGAAACAAAAGGGGTGGTTGTGTCTCTGAGTGCTTTCTTCTATTCCTTCATATTCTTGGAAAGATTTGGTGAAAGATTTTCTATCAATACTTATTAGATGACAAGGATTAACATCATAGAACAAAGGTATAATATTGTGTTGATAATATGAAATATTTATATAGCTATTTTCCTTAGAGTCTTTATACATTAGATCGGAGAATTTTTTAGGGCAAAATTTTGCCAATTGGCTTTTTTAGGGCCATTTTTGAAAAAATAAATTCGGTATTTGGTCATTTTTAGTCTCTAATATCTCCTATATTTACATAAAATATGTTTTTTATCATAATATTCACCAAAATTTACAAGGTTTGGTAGTAAATTGTATGTTTCATATTTAATATTTGCCTACCAATCTAGATATATGTTTTTTTTAATCCAAAATAATTGCCTAGAATGATATACTTAAGTATAGTTTCATAATCCTTAAAAAATAGCCTGCATTAGATTGAGAGAAGAGCATATGGATTACTCACCAGTCAATCGCTCCTAAATCATCAGATATAGCTAGATGGAGAACACCATTTGTTGCCATCCTTTTTGGGCCTCCTAATTCCATATAAGAGTTGTGCACATCCAATCAAAGAAGCTTATTTATAACTCAATATCCATTTCAAATTATTGGTTGATTAAGGTGTTGAATGAAATCCATTCCTAACCTTGCAAGATGTGCACTAATACCAACCATTCTACATATCCGACTTTAAAACAAGATTTGACTTCCACTATCACTCCAATTCTTGCACATATGTACAACTTTATCAACATCTTCTCTCATAAGAATCTATAATGAGATGGTGTATTCAATTGATTGGGAGATAGATTGTTGTAGTTGATTTGAACCCACTTGAACCATTTATACCAATAACCACTGGAACAAGAACTCATGGTGGGAATGCTTACTCGACATTGGGAATTGTCTCTCTTGAACAAAGGGATGAGCTAGTTATTTAGATCGTTGTAATGATTGACCAAGTACCTCTAAATACAAAATAAAAAGTAGCTACTTTATCTTGGTCATGAAATTTGAACCAAGTAGATAGTGCCACCATTCCCATAGTGCACTACTATTGTCACTTCCTTTTCTTGCACACTATACCTCCATTTGTTTGCAATCATTGGGATTCCTTCTCCAGTACACCACTACCCTCCTTACACAACATCCTCCTATGTCATAGTAAAATGCATCTCTATGCCTTTTAAATGGAACGACATATCATGTTTCAACAATTGATGACCATGCTAAATTGGTTTTCCATGTAAATGGAGTTTTCAAGGAGGCTAACACTAGGCTCGTTGACACAATATTTCAAAAATTTCAGTGATGGCATTTGTTAATTATGTTACTATGTTAAATTATATTTTTTTCAAAAAATTTATTGTATCACCTATCATTTTCTTGGTCATCTACATATGATATAATATAAACTCCCTGACGATGCAATTTTGTAATAAATAATAAATCAAGCTTGGTTTTGACCCCAAAATATTCATCCAAGACAGTGCGGCTTCTTCTCTCTATTATGGTATAGGAGCATCAAAGAAAGACTCTTTATATGCCTTTATAGTTTTTCTCGGAGTACCAAAGAAAGACTCTTTATATGCCTTTATATTTTTTCTCTCACTCTTTCTAAAGGAGCACAACCAAAGATCTCTCAATTGAACTCGCGTTTTCTAAAGGAGCATAACCAAAGATCCCTCCATCAAGCTTGCTCAGTTGGGGCTCGAGAGTTAAGCGATAGAGGTAGACTCTCCTTGACTTGATACTCATATTTGGATTATAACCTCATAATAAAGGAAAGCACTTTGCTGCCCAGTGAAAACATGAAGTTGGGTAGTTATTTTGCTTGTTTTTTTGATAAAACAAACTGTAAAATTTTATGTTTTTCAACATCTATCCCTTTAAACCCACACCTTTTTTTAGGAATTTCACCTTGAAGTAAACACAAATGTTTTATAGAATTGAATCAGCATCATACTAGCATTTAAAAATAAATTATGGAAATATCGTGGGACAAATTTGGTGCTCACCAATATCATATACTTAAAATTTTTAGGTATGGGTGATGAGTGACCTACATGAGCACTAGTCTTTTGAGAGATGGTCATTCATTTTAGGGAAAAAAATATGTGGTCATAATCCCAACACACTGCGCTTGTGCATGGTTTATATTTTGAGGTATTTTGGACTTGAGAACAATTTTTTATTATTTTCTGAAATAACATATGTTCATAAAATGGTGAATTATCGACACTCGATTATATTTTTAGTGTGATTGTTGTTGAAAAAACTAGAAGTACACTTTCAAAGAGGACACATCAAGGAATATCTCTGTGAATATTTCAAATTTTTTGGTAGTGTCTTTGTTAAGATAATGAATTTTCATTGTGACTGATTTTCAACTCCCTAATTTTTTAAACGATGGAGTTTGGAAAAAAATAAATAAAAATATCAATCCTTAATCAAATTCAAAAAAAATTATACCATGATAAAGTAGATTCAAAGATGAATCTACTGGTATAAACTCCAACATATAACTCTGTGATTTTGCAGGGTTTCAAGACTGCCAAAGTCAGGAGTTCCTGTAAACTATAGAAATGCTTGCTAGTTTTGTTGACCATAAACTCTTACGTGAGAAAAAAATCTCAGCCGAGAATTTGTTTAAACTCTTGGCCGAGATATTTTCTTCCCAAAAAGTAACCCTGGGTGAAAGAAATAACTCCACCCAAACTTTTTCTCGAGAGTTTATTTTAAATTCTCGGATGAGAGTTTGAGCACACAACTCCCTAAGAATCTTTTTTGACCCAACACATTGAATGCCAAATATCTTGGCCGACGTATGGTAATATTCTTAAACTCTCGCTCGAGACATTTTAAACACAAATCAAAAGCATTTCGACTATATTGGTTTAGGTCAAGTGTGAGTCAAGTGCAACTACAGTGAGAATCTTGTTGAAAGTGCGAAAATTTGAAAAATATGTCTGGGTAATTTTTTCTTACTTGTGGATTTTTTTTGTTACTTATGGAATAAGTTTGGCATATTCCTAATTTTTTTACAAGGAACATATTGTCAATTTGGTTTTGGCATATCATTGTTTTTTTATAAAGAACATATTGTCAATTTAGTTTTGTCATATTACATTTTTTCTTAAAGGGCATATTCTAAATTTGGTTTGAGCATATCACTATTTTTTATAAAGGGCATATTGTGATTTTTGTTTTGGCATATTATTCCTTATAGATAAAGGACATATTTTGAAATTGGATTTGTGTATATGTATATTATATTTTATTTTCTTCTAAGGGCTACATTGTGATTTTTGTTTCACATATAATTAAATTTTTGTAAGGAAAAATGAATTATATCGCGATTTTAGTCAAGACTTGTGAAATTTGTCTATATCTTAATGTATTTCTTTTTCCAAGGGAAAACACCTATATTGCAAATTTCTTCAATGAAAAAATGGATATTGCAATTTGCTTTAAATCACTTATGTCATGTTGTTTTTGGCATATCGCAATTTGACTTCTCAGTATTGCAATTTGTTTCATTAATTGCACAATTTTATATCCAATTTATTATTATATGATTTTAGGTTTTTAATTCTTTCAACATGGGAACCAAAAGGAATTGTAAAACAAAGTATGCTCACATCGGAACTGATTGAGAGGCAAAGAAAGAGAAACAACGTGAAAGCATGAGAAAGTTAAGAGAAAAAATAAAAAATGAACAAAATGTGGAGGAACATGGTGGTGATGAAGAAATGCAAAATGTGGAGGAACACATTCCTGAAAGAAATGAAGAAGACGGAGGTGACAAAGAAATGATAAATGTCAAAGGAATGACAGGCAATGTTGATATTCACATCATGATTGGTGAGTAAAGAATATTTCAAGTTTAAATAGTAATTTAATTTATATATATTTGATTTGAAAGTTCACAATATTTTAAAATTCTCTCTCTCTCTCTCTCTCTCTCTCTCTCTCTATATATATATATATATATATATATATATATATATATATACAAAGTTCAATTTATAACTTTATATACTTTTATGCATGGTCAACATCCAACTCACAATAAGTCCCTACCACACCTATCAATTCATAGAGGTTAATTGGAAGTTGCAGCAATATCACCATTGATGACATACGAAGTTCAATTTATAACTTTATATAGTTTTATGTGGGGTCAACATCCAACTCACAACAAGTCCCTACCACACCTATCAATTCACAAAGATTAATTGGAAGTTGCAGCAATATCACCATTGATGACCATTTTTTTGAGAATATGGATTCTAGTAAAATTGAAGAATTGGGACCATCGATAAAGGATCATTCAGTTCAGTATAGAGAAAAGACAATTACTAAAAAATATCTTGAAGGTAATTCTATCATAGCACATGTTCAATTGTTACATAGATTGTTGAAGCAGAAATGCGTAAGAGATGCAGTTAAATTATTGGGCATTAAAAGTATCAAAGAGGTTAAAACAAATGAGATGGTATCAAAAAGTGTTACTGTTGCCCTTGCCCACTTTCCAAAAGGAGATGGCGTGCTGAAAAAGATGCTCATAGAGCATTGCTAATAGGTGTTGTTGCAAAAAGAACTGCCTCAAGTCGGTTGATGGCAATGACTGCAAAAATATTAAACACTTCAAGAATTTTTTTATTTAAGTATAAAAAAGTTAGGATTCAATTAAATGAGAATGCTGAAGTTGCATGTTGGGTTGTTATCTGTAGGAAACCCTATCATGATAGACTTGCTGATAATGTGAGGGATATGATCAAAGAGTTTTGGAATTTGAACTCTCGTGTGTTATCAAATGAAAAGGATGTTGTGCGGCATCGAATATCTAAAGGCGCTTCTGTTTACCTTAGCACATTTGTCAAACTTAAACCATGGTATGTTAGGTCCATCATTATTCGAGACACATGTTTTTTCCAATACCATGTAGAATTTCAATTATATTATGGTTGTTTTGTAAATTTTGGCATACAATATTGGCCAAATGATCCCCCTCCTTCGAGTGTTCATGAATTTGTCTCCAAGATATTATGTGCATGAGAGAATGATCAAGTATTTTATAAAAAATCATGTGTTGGTGGTAGAAAATGCAATGAATGTGCTAATTTGGCACTTTTTGATGTTAAATATCCCATTGATCAAAATTATCCTGGACTATCAAATGTCACTGTGAAATGGAAGGGATATGGATATGTTTAGTACACACTTGTTATAGATTCGGCGAAAAACATCCATAAAATTTGATTTACTTGAAGACGAGATTTCAGTGACATCTTTTATGGAAAATTTTAGGGAGCAAACATATAGATATATTAAGCACTCTCACACATCGCGATGGCAATATGTTTAGTTCAAACAATCACAAATCACGATATGTATTTCCAAAAGGAACAATAGTATCAGTGGCTGATTTCGTTGAGAATTGCACTTTCACACCACAAAAGGAAATACAAAGTGAATATTATCATTCAGACCAAGTGTCTAAACTTGTGCACATTTTGTATAGACATGCAAAGCTCGATGTTGATGGTATTGATAACAATGAAAATGATTGTGAAGTGATTGAACAGTACCATTTCTACATTAGTGACAACGTACACATGATACATGTTTCATTCAAAATTGTTTTAATATGCTTTATAAATAATTATCAAGACGAGGAGTGACTTTTAAAGAACATTGGGTGTGGTCTGATGGTTGCGCTGGTCAGTTTAAATCGGCATGATCATTTTATTGGTTGTATCTCCTTAACAAGACAATGAATATTCACCACACTTGGAGTTTTTTAGAAATAGGGCATGTAAAAGGAGAGTATGATGGTGCTAGGGCTTGCATAAAGAGTGCACTTAGAAGATATCAATTGAGTCACTCTACTGTTTGACTTGTAAATTCCCTTGATGTTTCTAACTGGTGCAAGCAAAATTTAAGTCATGAGTTCAATGAAAGGATGGTTCGCGTGAGGTGTATGTAAATGTTTCCTTGATTCTTATACACACACACACACACACAGAGTTTATTTTACTAATATGTTGTTAAGATTTAAATATGTATGCGTGTTTTAGAGATATATATATCAAAAACAAATTCATGTATTTTTTTAACGAGTTTTATGTTTTTTTTTAACATGTACTTTCAGGATATACCAATGGGAAACATTGATAGATCGATGCCATATAATTGTGTCGCAATCCTTGGGACAAAGAGTTTACAATCCATTAGGACTGAGAAAGTGGCAAATATACTCTCAATTCAGAAACGAAATTACTCTTTGTTTTGTATTAGATGTATTGATAATGGGGAATCCATCGATGAGTGTCAAAATAAAATTGTCAAATTTTTGAAACCTTGGGTACACGAAGAACTGACACCATTTCCCCCATTTCCATGTTTCACGGATGCAGAGTTTGAGAGTGAAGTGGATTTGATTGACAAAGTTTATGATATTTCTTTTGATATGGTTAGAGAAGGCGATGTATTCATTGTCATTGTACTGGAAAATAATCTAGAAAAGTTCAATATTATTTATTAAGATGCACTAGGTCGAAAAGCACGTTGATGCAAGAATTTAAAGATCCATCAAATTATACATATGCAGTGGGTTCAGTGGTTTTAATGGGACATTTCATTGAAGAAGTAAAGAAATGTACTAACCATATTATTTTCTTGGACTAATAGGTAGATGTTATATGTGCCCAATATAGTCATTTGGTCATGGTAGCTCGATTGCAGTTGAAACCAATGAAGACTAGGAAAAAGTACAAGCATTGACAATAGAAATTGTCGATACAAGATCATAATGCCATTCTTGAAAATGTGCCACTGGCACATTTCATGTGAATGGAACAAATTCATTTATAAATTTTTCTTTGATTGTAGGGTTAGAACATATAATTGTTATTGTTGGAATATACATTGTGATCTGAATTGTGTGGTATTGTTGGTGAACTATGGATTGTGATCTCTACTTATATTAGAATGGCACGTGTTTGTGAATTCATATATTTATAAACAATTAGAAGACTAAACAATGCACTGTGTGTGTTTCCCCATTTGGGGTTTTAGCACATAAATTTGATGTGTAATTTATTTTCTTGTCTCTAGCTTGTTTACTTTATTTTTTTATCACCGTTCAAAAAAAATATGTATGTAGTCAATAGTATTTAAAAATAAAACACTTCTTAGATTGTATTTAGAACTTAATAAATTCGGTTTTATATAGGTTTCTACCTTGCATGTATTCCCTGTTTGGAAGTGGTTGCTAAATTAGAAGTCATCTAGTTCATTGTTTTAAAAGTTGAGATGTGAAGAATTAACTCAATAATTGGTTCCATGAAGTAGATATAACGAATATAATGGACATGGTGTTAGACTTAATCAAACTACCATTGAAATATCTAGTATCTCTAGGTGTTAGACTTAAAATAGGTTGTACATGCATGCTAGTTTTATTAATAAACATGTATAGTTTATGAATGGTGTTACAAGGTTGCGTATGCTATATGTATAATGAATCGAATGTATACATGTTACTTACATATTTATAATGATGATTGACATGTTACTTGGACGTCAATTTTTTGTATATTTTATAATATTTTGAAAGGGATTAGAGAATAGTGTTCAAACATCACTAGACATGACAAATACTCATCATTTAGGGGGGGTATTAGAATAATTTTAAATTTTAAATTTTCTTTCGTGCTAGTATGTAATCACATAATTTGATATTGTATTGGTTATTACCAAGTAGAGAGTACCTCTACATGAATGAACTTATTGCTCATGCTTTTAGGAGTTTCTTGGAAGAGTTACATTAGCTCCTAGTGTGTGGCTAAGATATTCTGTCAAATAGTTATGATTGAAATAAGGTAGAGTATATATCTTGAGACAAATCCTATCTATCTATCTATCTATCTATATATATATATCTATGTATGTATATATATGTATGTATGTACATGTACAATCACATTGTTTAATAGAACAATTTACACATTTTTTATGTGGCATCTCTCTTCTCTTATTCTAATATAAGAGAAGAGAGACGCCCTATTAGTATCAAAATCTACCTTGTTAAAAATTTTGAATTTTTTCCAAATTGTGTCTCTCTAGCATGTCATCGTCTTAAGTGTTATTTGCTTCAACTTAGCCAAAGATTCCAAATTTTTCATCAAAATTGCCAATTTCCTTGTTACCTAGAAACATTATCTTGTGAGTCTTTGTTGTTGAAAAAGTCACCTTTTTCGCCATTTCTATGTGTACAAATAACTCCATTAACTAGTTGGGGTATTATGATTTATAATAATTGCTATTATTTTAAGTAAAATGATATTTTTCTTTGACATGGCCATAAAACAAATTACTTTACCCATAAGCTTTTTGTTTCACGTGGCCATAAAAAAATGATTTTGCTTCTTAAGTTATCCCTTACCAAATGGACTGCATTCTGGGTTGCTTCTGCAACATTCCATCATTTGAGAAATTGATGGATCTCTTGTTTGTCCTATTAAATTTAAATGAATAGTCTTCAACCTTTCAAAAATGAAATCATAGAAGCTGAAATTGCATTTGTGATGAAGACTGGTGTTCATGTAATTTGTGGATCAATGGTTGAGGTTTTTATACCATCTCAACTAAGATAGATTTTGAATTCATACTAGTAAAGTATCCTATATTTAGAAATAAACAAAGTTCAAATTTGGAGCTTGCTCCAAGTGCTCCATGCATTGGGGGGATTGTAAAGAGATTTTCTAGGACCTCTTGATATTAGTTATGAGATGAAAACAATGAATCTTGAGACCAGTACTGAGCATCTTCAGGAAAATCCTATTGATTTTGATCCAGTTTTCAACAGAAGTCGGTCTCTCAAAATTTTAGCTTAATTAGTTGGCCTTTATTAGGTATTATAAGAAAAATATTTTGTTTACTTGTATGACTTAGGTATGGTAAGATATTGATTTAAAATCATGTTTATGAATGTCATGTAAATGTTTGGAAGGTTGGAAAAGTTTGTAAGAATTCTTGTCACTAAATGACAAGGAATCACTACATTCTTTACTCAAACCAAAGGGCCAACATGCCCCAACCACACTTGTTGACTTTTGCTTTACTCAACTCTAACTTACCTCCATTTTATTCTAAGTGTTAAAACTTGGACCCTAATTCCACCTTTGAAACAAACGGGACAACTATGGAACCACTTACAACTTGCATGTGATTTGAAATTATCAAAGTCTTGGATTTTAGAGAGCTATTTTGATAAAAATAGGTGTGTTGTAACTACAAAGAATTGTGCCTTGTCTTAATCTAGGCTATTTGTCTTCTTTGTTGCACTATAGTTCAATCAAGTTTGGTAATGGTGTTCACTTTTTACAATGCTTGATAATTCTTCATCGTTACTCACTAAAACTATCAAATTTAAAGTTGCACTTATTGAGAGGCCTTGATAGGGTATCCAAGTATCATGTATGCAATATAAATAAGATATCTAGCTAAAAGGATGAAAAATCTAATGAGATTTCAAACAATCTTATGGAGTTCCCATGTATAAGAAGTTTAATATGGATTCGGATTTGGTAAATCCTGAGACCAATCACGAGCATCTTCAGAGGGATACTGAGATGATTCTTGAAACAAATTCCGAGAAAAATATGCAACAGAATTTTGAGATGAACATTGACACAACGAATCTGGTGACCAATCTTGTACATATTTAGAAAGATTCAAAGTTTTTGTCCTTGGAATGGATTAGTTAGAGTCATATCACATAGTGGTTGATTTTTCAAACAAAACCTTTGATTGTATATATAATGAATTGGAAACCCTAGAAGAATAAAGGGTATCCCATAATATCCACAAAACAAATTTCATCCTTGCAGTTGAATAATGTATAGAGATATCTTATTTATTTTGATCTAGAGAGTGCATTGAGTTTGATGATATTCGAAGGGGGAGGGGAATACATTGTTTAGGGTTCTAAAATTTCATGTGTGAGTCACTTTTTTTCTTGAAAATTTGTAGGTGAGGATTGAAGTGGTTTCAATTTACAAATCATAAAAGAATATAAAGAATTGTGTTTCGTACCTTCTAAATTTTTCTGAATATTATGTTAATATATTGGACATTTTCAAAGCATTTACTGGGAAATGCAACTGTCAATTTGAAGGAAACTAAAAATACCCTCGGGGTATGAACCAGAAGGGATACTCAAGGGCCACATAATATCATCTAACTATGGATCTAGTTTCCCATATCCTAGAATCCTAGATAGAGAGGAAGAAATTGTCAAAGAGCTAAAGGAAAATGTAGAAAAGAAGTTGATGGGGTAAACTATTTTCACTCTAAAAATAGCCAAATTATTATATAAACTTATTAGAAATTGAAATAATTTTAGAAAAATATTGCCAAATATTTTGTAGTTGAAATTTTAGGAATTGGTAAGATTCGCCAAGGTTTATACACTTTTAAATAAGTATGGGTCCTTAAAATTATCCCTGGTTCTCAACAAGACTTGACAAAGGCTTGGAAATTTAAAAAAACAGAGAAGATACTTTTGTCTGGGAAATTCTAGTAAGTCTTGGCCAAGTAATGAAGAGCCTTGTCGATTCTTGGCAAGTGTGAATTTAGGGCAGAGTATTAGGAAAGTACTTGGCCCAACTAGCACTCAATAAGAGTTGTGAGTCTTGGTAGAGTCAAAATACAAAGGGATTAAACATTCTCAAGCATTTTAATAAGAACTTGATTTGGAAACATTACGTATGGATTGATAGGGATGTGAATTTTTTATCCACCCCACCCAAAAATTGTCAACTCCTTTGATCATATTAAAAATACATCAAAGCAAGAGGTTGAAATGTTAGAGATTCTAGAGTTGTATTGCACCCCACAAGGTAGTGCAATTTCCATATGGAGCCAATTTTATAGCCCAGAAGTGCATGATTCTTTCTCCACACCTCAATAGAAACCATTGGCCATTTTTTCTCCCTTAGGATGCTCCTAAGGTAAAACATGAAATTCACAAAACTATGCCCATTTTGAAGAATAGTTTCAATTGCAAACAATTGGAAGACACATTGGGGTTTGATCTTTATTCCACGCATGCTTGTATCCTTCATCCATGCCATAATCAAGACAATATATGGCTAATTCGAAATCCAAACAACACACTACAGAGTTGGGCTAGCCTAGGAGGGTTACCATGTGAATCTTAGCCCCATTCATATGTCAAATGAAGCCACTTCCACATATTTGGAAGCATGTTTCACCTTTGAGGAGGTCTCTTGGGGTAAATTATAAAGATACATTGTTCAACATGTGTATCACATATTTGGCAGTATATTTCACCTTTTAGGAGGTCATTTGGGGTAAAGACACATGGTTCAACATGCGTCTCACATATTTGGAGGCATATTTCACCTTAGGAGTGTATTGTTCAATGCACATTTCACCTTACACATTGTTCAAGGAATATTCTACATAATTGAAGGTAATATCACTGCACGAGGTTGTGTAGTGTGTCATTGTTGACATAGTCAAACCATGAAATCAAGAATAAATGCATGCTTTAAGAAGGGTGCTTTGCTTGTGGAGATTACAAGTGGTGCCAAGACCTCATCCAAAACCAATTTAATAATATTTATCGAAGGGTTGAATCATTCTAATGGAGGAAAGGGTGGAGAAGGATATTCTACATCTTTTTAACGAAAATAAGTTGGAAGTGAAAGAAATAAGAGAAGATCCATTGTCATTTGATAAAGGTGGGAATTGAAGGCGAGAAAATACCCAAGGGCATAGTTAAATATTATTGCAGGCTAGAAGAAGAGCATGCGATCAATGTGTGGTTTGTGCATATTTCTTCTGTCTTCATAGATTATTTTGGTATGTGATATTGCTATTACTTTGTCGCTAGTATCTTCCCTTTGCTAGGGTTGTTTGTTTAATTTTGGAGGATAGTTTTGTCAAAGAGAAGAGATTAGGAATTATGTGTGAAACCTAAGTTGTAGGAAACAAAGTATAGGTTCTATACCAATGGCAAGAATGCAGGGAAACATGTATTGTACGACCCTAAAAATTGCATGGAAACACATTTCATGATTTGGTCATGTGAGATGAAATTCCATCTATGTTTTTGGTATGTTTCCGTACATGTACATGAAACATTTCACGATTTTCTTGGGTAAATTTTGATAGGATTTGACTGCATGGACCCACCTTGGAGAGAGAAAACCCTCATTCAAGACTAATCAAACACTACCAAACAAGGGATAGAAAACTACAAGATGTGATGACCCTTGCACATTTATTTGTAATTTATTTTGCACTTCCTTCACCTATCTATATTTTCCACTAATTCTAGTGGGGGGTTGAATTGATGAGTGTATGTCCCGCACTTGTAGGACTTTCTTATTTCTGCAATAATGTGTTGTGGGTCATATTTCCATACATCTCTCTTCTTGAAATTAAATTGTTCTAGATTTTTTTCCACAAAAAAATGGGTTGATATGGTCTTGACCAAGAATGGACCAACTCCTGAGGCAACTCAAAAGACATTGTTTTATTATTGCTTGCAAAATGAATAGAATCAGAATTGATGTAACGTCCCCTCCCGCCTTCAACAATGCAGGGGAGAGAACATGACCAATCATACGGGGCTTTTGGCAGACTTAGCCCCAACATCCTTGCTTTCTCAAAAATTCATAACAATTAAACATCTCTGTGTGCAGCTTCAACTCAATAAAACACAACGGAATAAACATACTAGCAAGCACACAAACAGTAATGCCTAACATATATATATATATATATATATATATATATATATATATATATGACAACAGAGGATGATTTAGCATATAAAGATTCAATCTCGTTCCAATGCCATGCATAGATTCCAAATTAAGATAATAATTCATTTCGTTAAACATGGACAATTTAACATATTGCAGAACACAAAATGCAAATAATTTATAATACATAGAACACTTATCTTGAAGATGAAGCTGTCCAAACAACTGGCTATGTGAGAGCAACGTTCCACCCAACCATAGATCTCTGTCCAGCCTATATTCTTTCAGCTGAGAGATCACCCCCGAGCTGGGTTGTGTATCCACTAAGGAAGGACTAGCTGGGCTCACTCACAGCCATGGATTTGGTCATCAACTATGTTAAGCCAACACACCGTTGGATTTATCAAGCATACAAATGACAAATGAGGAGGATGCTAAGCCAGTGAGCTCAACCACAAAGCTACAGGCATCTCAAATGAACTCAGCAGTCATGGCACCCACAATACCTACCGCACCCAACACAAGGAAGGTCCCCTTCTCTGCTGCACAGTCCCTTAGGCGTCCCTTCCCTCCAGTGCTCTTCAGGGTGGGCATAGAAAGGTCCAGCTGCTAATTCCTTGAGATTCCAGCCTTCACTGGGTTTATCAAGCTAACCAAACCTCTGCTCAGTCTTTCACACTTAGATTTCTCACAGTTCTGTTATCCAATAACTCAATCCCGTCACTTCATTTCTGGGCTGTAAAAACTGGGTTTTCCAATGGATTTCGGGGTATCTAATACTCTCAATTTTGCCCCAAGGTTTATATCTATGGATCCCCCATTGGATTTCACTGTCCAATGCCAAATCTAGGCGTTTATGGCTCTTCAAACGTGGGTCCTTTCAAAGTTGCGATTTCTGGTTCCGTCACTGGTTTTCTGGGCTGCAAAAACTGGGTATTCCTATGGATTTCGAGATAGCTAATGCTCCCAAATTCACCCCAAGGTTCATATCTATGGATCCCCCATTGGATTTTACTGTCCAATGCCAAATTTGGGCGTTTATGGCTCTTCAAAATGTGGGTTCTCTCACAGTCGCGATTTCTGGTTTTTGCTCTCTGTCGGGAACTCGTACTGGATGAAAAATGATGCTGGGTCCTTCAACAATGGAATGGGAATGAGGAAGAACCAATTCCCATGAGGTAGAGTGACTTGTGGTACAATAAAAATAGAGCCCATACCTGCCATACGAATTTCTGGGTTGCCCATGCTCCATTGAAGCCATGGACTGAATTCTTCACCCACTTCCTTACAACAAAATTAAATGTCAGCAAGGAAAGTCAAATGGGTTCCCACAATGACATTTGGCAGCATATGGTTCATCCCCACAACCCCCTCACCACTCCCTAGTGGATACACATGGCCCCTTCTCATTCGTTGCCTCCATAGCCAGTCTTGGAATTTTATTTCAATATTAAATATTTACATCAATTTACAATATCCCATGGCTTAATAGCACATGGGTAATAACATATCAAATACTTGTCCATTTTAAATAAAATCCGAACATATACTAGCGGGGCCTTGGCCTTGAGCTCCACGCTAGGAAAACATACATTACATGTATACAATATTTACATGAAAGCCAATATTTCGTAAGGGTCAAAATTGGGGTATTACAATTGAACCCCTGCCTTGAGTATTCTAGGGAAAAAATCCTATTAGTGAGGAAAGCGGGCAATAGAAAAGGTTTGAGTTCTGGTCCATAAACTATGATTACTATACAACTTTAAAAAATGAACCAATCTCATATCATAGTATCCAGATTCGGCTACAACTATTTCTTCATCTCTGTAAAAACTCTAGGTGGAGAATTATCATAGATGATTTCATATACTCTGTACATAAAGTTATTGACAAATGAAAAGAAACGCTCATTGTCTGGCTTCTTTCTTACAAACGAGGTCCACTCTGGAACAGGTCTAGGGTTGTCTACTTCATCCAACATATTAAATTCTAAGTATTGGAAATGTTCACTTTGATTGAACAAAATAAAATACACCAAATATGACTGATATTTGAAGTGTCTGGTAGTGGGAAAATTAACTAGTTGGGAATGAATAGCTTCAGAAATGTATTATGCATGATCAAATTTCTTAACCATAATATTGGTAGGAGGAAAAATAGCAGGTTGAAACCCCGAGAGGACTTCACTGACTTTCTTTTCATCATTAAAACCTAAAATGTAACTCATCATGGCAATGGTTTGCTTGGTAATCTTATAAAAAATCTCAACAGAATACGAGTGAGGATCTTTAGACATCTGATCCTCTCTGGGTAGGAATTTAATCATTAGAGCATTCCCCTCTTGTGTCAAGGACCTATATTTTGCTATTAGGACTTCTTCATGTAGATTTGTTTAATTGACTAAGGGGTAATATGAAGGATTACCCTCGAAATGTCTACTTTCAAACTCTTGCTCGAGAAAATATTAACCCTGCCAAAACTCTTGCTTGAGAAAATATTTACTCAAACTCTCAGCTGAGAAAAATTTAAACTCTCATCCAAGCCAACTTCACATTATCACCCCTTGTCTTTCAACACTATCTTGTTTATCTTTGTCATATTTTTCATACTAATACACAAACCACAAAAATAAACATCTTTTCTAAAAACCTTAAATTAATTTATAGGTCAACTTAAACTAATAAAAAAACAACAATGCAAAGGAGCGATATGGCTGGCATATTTCTATAGAACTTTCAATAAGATCCAAAGCTACAATCATTCATACTAATACACAAACCACAAAAATAAACATCTTTTCTAAAAACCTTAAATTAATTTATAAGTTAACTTGAACTAATAAAAAAATAACAGTGCAAAGGAGCGATATGGCTGGCATATTTCTATAGAACTTTCAATAAGATCCAAAGCTACAATCAAATGAAAGGATGACAATAAATTGAAATTCTCACTATTTTATTATAAAGTTCGGAGGAATGGACTAAACTTCAAACAGCTCTCAACTCTTGTTCCAAATACAATGAACTTAAAAAATAGGATCATTTTTCTTATTTCGGCATTTGTTTAACCCCCGGGTAAACTTCAAAGCAATATGGAGTCGGGACTCATTTTCCAAATACAATGAACTTAGAGCATAAAATCAACGTTTTATATAGGCATTTCCGTTATTGAAGAAATTTTTTGGCCGTATAATTAAAAAATGGTTATTTTGTTATATCTTTGGGAGGCGAAAAAAAATTTCGGAGTAGCAAAAGTTAATATATCGGAGTAGTAAAAGTTAATATAGATTACTTAATACAAAGTGAGTAAAAGTTAATATGGATATCTTAGTTTAGGTTTAATAGTGTAAATTTTGATGAATTGTTGACATATAAATTTTAATTGGCACATCCACTTAATTTTTGGTTGGTAAATATCCATCTCACTTAATTTGTGGTTGGTAAACACTGCACGTTACAAGTTAAGTGCTACTAGTTATTCATGCACTTATTCATGCATCATCTACCAATTATCTATGATAGTCTATCTATCAATTATTTTTGATATTTTGTGTGTTGATCCTCGTGCAACCTAGGAAAAGCATAGGTTCTAGTCCACCCCAAATTCTAGGATAGAAACTCCTATAGATGTAGTTATTACTAGCACGACCACAAGTAAAGTGGGGGGTGTTTGGCAAGTGAATATTGATAGGTCCACAAGTAAAGTGGGGGGTGTTTGGAAACTGAATATTGATAGGTCCACAAGTAAAGTGGCAGGTGGGTGCAACCAACCACCAAGTTTTGTGGAGATGGATGACCTTTAAACAAAGGCTAAACATTAAATTAATTAATATAAACATTAAGCTAACACAAATATTAAACTAATTAAATCTTAATCAAGATAAATTTAAGCATAACTAGATACGAGGACCATGAAATCAATCCTAGTGTACACTTGTTACACTCCGTTAATTTTGTTGATTAGCTTAGAGAAATCCAAAATCTCAGATAATATCTAAACACCTATCAATATAGTAGTAAAAGTTAATATAGATTACTTAATACAAAGTGAGCAAAAGTTAATATGGATATCTTAGTCTAGGTTTAATAGTGTAAATTTTGATGAATTGTTGACATATAAATTTTAATTGGCACATCCACTTAATTTGTGGTTGGTAAATATCTATCTCACTTAATTTGTGGTTGGTAAACACTGCATGTTACAAGTTAAGTGCTACTAGTTATTCATGCACTACCAATTATCTATGCAAAGTCTATCTATCAATTATTTTTGATATTTTGTGTGTTGATCCTTGTGCAACCTAGGAAAAGCATAGATTCTAGTCCACCCCAAATTCTAGGATAGAAACTCCTATAGATGTAGTTATTACTAGCACAACCACAAGTAAAGTGGGGGGTGTTTGGCAAGTGAATATTGATAGGTCCACAAGTAAAGTGGGGGGTGTTTGGAAACTGAATATTGATAGGTCCACAAGTAAAGTGGCAGGTGGGTGCAACCAACCACCAAGTTTTGTGGAGATGGATGGCCTTTAAACAAGGCTAAACATTAAATTAATTAATATAAACATTAAGCTAACACAAATATTAAAGTAATTAAATCTTAATCAAGATGCATTTAAGCATAACTAGATACGAGAACCATGAAATTAATCCTAGTGTACACTTGTTACACTCCGTTAATCTTGTTGATTAGCTTAGAGAAATCCAAAATCTCAAATAATATCTAAACACCTATCAATATAAAAATTAAAAATTATTAATTTTTTAATAATTTTTTATCAAATTATTTGATTAATATCCCGTTAAATTAATTAAGAGATTAATTATATATAAAAGATTTTGGAAAAAATAATTATATAATTTTTCTTTTTTCCATAGATTATAGATAGCAAGAAACATTTTTTTATCAAATATTTGGGTCATAGATGGTAGATAATAAAAAAACTAAAAAAAAAGACATAAGGGTCCCTTGAACGTATAAGGTTATGATCGGATAGCACTCAAACCATCCCAATCCATTGTATTCAACTGGAATACCTAACTTGTAATTACTGTCTACACGATGACTTTTCATTTCAACGAAAAAGAGAGTACGCAAGTACAGTAACAGTGATATAATAGGATAAAAACGGATTACTACCAAGGAATGAATGAAGCTGTATTCATGTATCAACCACTGCTAAGATTAGTGGACAATTATTGCAACAGAAAAAGCCATTATCTCCCGGAGTCCTGAGCAAAGACCCAGATGCCTTTCCTTCTTGTAATCATTGTACTCGCTGTAATCATGGGACTGTTATCAATTAAGTATAATAATTGCAAGGAATGATTTTAGACACTGCATCTTTCATCCACGCACTGTGAAGCTTCCTACTTTGCCTGGGAAGACAATAAGTTTCCGGCAACGAGTGATCCGAGTATCCAATTTCAGTTATTGCCACAAAAAACAATGACTGGGGAGGAAAACACTGAGTTGAGCCTCAAACTACAATGTAGGGAGGAAACTGTTTCGTTTAAGAATCCATATGATCCAAAGCGGGGCAGCCTGTTTTGCTTCAGGATTCTCTCTGAAACAGCGACGACGACATATCGTAATGGTAATAAGCCCTAATTTGAGTGGATATATCCTAGCTGATTTTTATAGCTGTTTAAATATACTAAGCGAACGAAAATATTCTCGGCTGAGATGGTGTTGTTATTTAATTTATACAGGTCGGGATATGGTAAGTACTCCTCTCGAAGAAAAGACGGAATTAGAGACTTCTTCTGGGAATTTAATCGCTGCGAGCTGTGCATTTGTAAAAAGAGAAATATCGGACATGGATGCAGTCAGTTGCAGAGGAGGAAGAGAGGAATCGGACGACATAATTCGACTTGAGACACCCAGAAAAAAGCTCCGCCTGTCGAAGTATCAATCAAGCATCTTGGAAGAGAGCTTCAGAGAGCACTCTACGCTGACTCCAGTACTATTTAGTTCTCTAACTTCTCACTTTTCTACTTTTTTTCATTCTCCCCTCTGCTAATTAATTCGCTATAGTTTACTGTTACAATAATAGCGTAATTAGTTTACTGACGAAACTTTCAGAAGCATAAGTCCACGTTGGCGAACAGGTTAAATCTGCAACCGCGTCAAGTGGAAGTGTGGTTCCAGAATCGGAGAGCAAGGTGGGACATTTTATCCTTTGGTTGATAAAATTGCAGAGGCCATTGTTACCGAGATCTTGCAGCTTCTCTCGGGGTAATTAATCTACTTACTATATGTGCAGAAGAAAATTGAAACGAAAGGATGTGGAGTACGAGAATCTGAAGCTATGTTACGAGAGTCTGAGGGAGGAGAACAGAAGACTGGAAAGAGAAGTGCAAGCACTAAGAGCCATGGAAACCGCGCAGAACTTATACCGGCAGTCACCTAATTCAATGCCTTCGGCTGCTACCGCCCTAACAATGTATCCGTCCTGCGATCAGTGCCTTGCAACCAAGAACACATCTGCGACCATCACCTCGTAGCTGAAAACAAACCCTAGTCGCCTGATATCTCAATTTTCATATGATCATTCTGCGGTTTGTTACGAGTATATCTGCGTATCATCGCATAGTTATAGTTTTATTGCCATACCCATGCTCGATTTTGATTTTTCAGAACCGTGGAAGCTGTGCAATTGTATAAATGTACTGAAATCTTATAAAAGTTTATGGGAGACCCGAGGTGCAAGAGCTTTGTGGTGTACATTTTATTTCCTCCTGTGATTGACAAAGATTTTCGTATCCTCTATTTTCCACGGTTATGTTGCTTATTGTTTTGAAATTGTGTGTCTATTATTGGTCTTACGTAAACAGAACAAAGACCGAGGGGCAGGCGCAAGAGCTAGAAGAGTGCTACCATGGTTGCATGCTGCTGATTTTGGGTGAGCCAGGCGCAAGAGCTAAGAGCTCATTGAGTGTTAATGGTTGCTTGCTGATGGTTTGGGTTTAGAGACAATTATAAAGCTTATAATGTAAACTTAATATCAGATGATTTAATCAATGATATTACTTGAGAATGAATAAGGTTCAAGCAAATATCTTCAGATTTCTGGTAATTGATTATTAAGATTTGCGGTATTGTTATGTGTTTCACAAGTTTGATTTTATTTTTGAAGGTTCGTATCGACCGAGTTTGGAACCTGTAACTTGAACCAAGGAATGTTAAGTGAGTGCTTTTAGTAATTTGTTTTAATTGATTGTTATGTGTATTATAAATATGATTTTTTTTAAAGCTCATATTCAGGGAGTTTGGAATACATGTTTCTAAGTAAATAATATAAAAGGGGTGATTTAATAGTATACTTAGTCATTTATTTATCTTCTAACTTTATTTTGCTTTTTGACAATATGATTAATTTGTTATTTTCAAATTAAATATAATAATATTTGTTATTATATCGATAGTGATTTATATGGGTGGAGGATCATCCATACTTTTTCTATATTAAAATAGTATAATTCCTTTAAAATTTCAAATATCTTACAATTTTGAGATGGATGATCCATATTTTTTCTATATTGAAAAAAGATAGGACAATTATCCCTTCAAAATTAGAAATAAACAATTACGATCTAACTAAACTTTCATTTACTTTTTTTTTTTCTGAATTACTTAATGAATCATTTTATTAGATTTTAGGGCTTTTGCTTATTGTTATGGAAGCTCTCACGGACAACAGTCGGCTCCATCATGCAGCGCCCGCGCCTGTTTCTGCACCCTCCCACTCAGCCAGTCAGGTTCGGCCCTAGCTGCAATTAACCTGCCTGCCAGCATACTCCATCCTCGCCCTCATCTTTCGAGAACAAAACAGGTTAATTTTGGCGTGACGCAAACTCTCTCTGTCCTATGGCGTCCGTCCAGCCCTCGCCCTAGAGAAGGTCAACAGATCTGCGGCGTCGAGAAATCCCTACTGTTTAAGCCCGCACACAACTCTCTGTTTGAGTTTGACCGATCAGTTTGCTCTTTGTATGGGCGAACATTATTCAGCCTGTCTATTTAATGTGGTTGTAGTGGTCTTGTTGATTGTTAAATTTTAACAACTTAAAATCCAACGATCAACCGAGCAGCCACTACAACACCAAGCTAAATAATGTTCACCTTCATTTAAGACATACATGTTCTGAGGGATCCCAGCATTACAGATCTATTTCTCGGCGGGCTTTGATTTATTTTGCTGATTTGAACAACGGAAGCTCAAGGGTTCACCCGTTTTCCTCTCCGACCGTCAAAGGAACGTTAGAAGACTAAACTAGCAGGGGGTTTTATTGACTTCAATTTTTTTAGTATTTGAAGAAAAAGCGTGCAGGTAAAGGTGCCATGGAACAAAACCAAGGGTTTCATCCTCCGTTGGACTCTTACGGTGTGCCGAAGCTCAAACAATAACTGGAGCCGTTGGCAGCTTTGATCTGATTGTACCACTTTTGGGCGTGCTCATGCTGATTTGAAAACCGTAGTTAATGGCGAAGCTGTGGTGACTTAATAGCTGATGAATTTTAAGGAACAAGCTGCGGCTTTCTATTCACATAAAAGTTCATAATTACAATGGACCCCAAGGCCTGAATATATAGAAGTATCACATGCTAAACCTAGACTCTTTAACTTAGCTTTAACTGACTGTCTATAGTTCTAACTAAGACTCATCTAACTGCTTGTTAGGAACTCAACATCTAACTCATGTCATCAGGGAGTAATTATCTCCAACACTCTCCCTTAATTACAACCGCTAAACATACTATCTAATTGCAACTAAAAGATACTGCCTCTAAGAAATTTCATCAAAAAAGATTGCCTGCTGGTCTATGTCTCAGCTAGGCTTACAAAACATCTTCATCTTGACTTTCTTTGCTGCAATGTGCTGATGCAACGTCTTCTCATACTTTCTGCTCCAAACTTTGAAGCTTTCAATGCTTTTCTTCTTCTTTGTGCTCCAGACTTTAAACTCTGGATATCTCTTCTTGTTATTGCATGGATGTTTCTTTTTTCCATGGCTCTCACTGAAAAACCAGTGATCTACAGCATCTTCAATGCTTCCTGCAAAATACTTGTTGCATGTTTCTTCCTCCAGCTTTTCAACTGGGTACATAGCATATCTTGCTTCTTCTTCAGATTCTGCTACTACAGAATGTAAGTTGTCATCTACAACTTCTTTTGGCTTTGCAAGCCAATCCTCAATGAATGCCAAATCTTCTTCGAAACTTGATTCTTTAGCTTCATCCTCCTCAGTTGCTACTCCTACAAGGACATCATCCACTTGATCGTCATTTTCAAGTAGGGTTACCATTCCAAACAACTACTCATTAATCAGTTTCTTTTGTTGTAGCACTGTCACTCTTTCTTCATAAGAAAGGTGTTCACCATCATACTCTGGTTCAAGTTCTTCAACCTCTATTGCTAAGAGGTTAACAACTTGTCTATTCGCCATCTGCTGAGGCTCATTGAGGACTATGGACTCCTTCTCTTGAGTCCACATCCTTCCTTCCTTATCGCTCCCTAAAAAAAATATAGGATTTGCTTTGCGCTCCCTTAATGCAAGATTTCCCTCAAATCTTAACTTTTCCTTCAATTTTAAGCTACAAACCTTTACTATCATGCAAGGGTTTCAACCTTAAAAACAAAATCGGAATATATCTGTATTTGCCCACGCAAACCTTTACAAATCGTTTTTCAATGTGGCATCCACATAACTTTTTCAAATATCCTCAAGCCTTTATAGCTTCCTTATGGAGTAATAGTAATGTGGAACAAAGGCTTTTTATAAAACTTGAGAATAACCTTTTTTAAATATCCCTTTAATATGACGTGGATCAAACTAAAAATGCTTCTTCAAAAAGACAAGATGTCACATGCAAATAACATCTATATTTTTTAAATACTTTGACTTTCACACCTTAGATTTTCCAAGCGGATTGGCTGCTCAAGCTTTCTCCTCAAGCTTTACTTCACGGATTTTTCTTTCTCTTGGACGGAACTAACCGCACCTTCCTCAGGCTCATGCAAATTCCCTCACGCGGATCAGATTAAACAGGGGTTGGTTACCTTCAAAAGAACTGTCACTCGCAGATTTCTTCACATAGACCGGTTCTCCGATGCTGGAGTAATCTTCCGATGCTGGAGTAATCTTCCTCTCTACCGTGACAGGAGTGGTGGCAGCGTCTCCTTAGCTGGAACGCTATCCAATGGCTGGCTCTTTTGATGAAACTGTGGATCTCTTCACGCGGATCGGATTTTGACAACACGCAGCTATCCAATAGCTGTCTCAAAGCTCTCTTGCTTCACGGCCTGGTCCTTCAACAGTAATCCCTTCACCGTAGATTTCTCACGCTGATCTCTCAGCAGATTGGCTGCTTTCTCATCACACAGTGGCTTCTTTTCTACACTGCACTGATTTGGGCGATCTCCTTCTTTTCTACACTGCATGACTGGACTTCACTCCAGCGATTTTCTAACAGATTGTTCAACCGTTGGCTAGCTGCCCATGCGATTTCCCAAAATAAATGCACACCTTCAAACACTCAACGGATTTGACTTACACCTCTCAGGGTTTCTTCAATGGATGGTTACCTCCACGATTTCTTCCTTCACGGCTTTAGAATTCAACCGGCGATCTCACCACACGCAAATGCACAATCTTTTCTTCACACAGGCTCACTGCTAGCCTTGCCTTTCTCTACCCTGCGGATTCTTCACTTGCAGATGTGAATCTCCTTAATGCAGGAAATACCTTCTCTGCAGATTCTCACGGCGGATTCTCTCCTCTCGTGGATTGGGACGGCTCCTCAAGACTGCTGTCTCGTCTTCACGGATCAAATCTTGTCTTCACGACTTGCGGATCAGATCCTGGCTGCTTTCTTCAAGCTTTCCAACAACGGTTGGAATTTCTTCACTGCTCCAGCAATCTTGCTTATTTGCTGGGCGTTTATATCCACAAATTTGCTTCAGAATTTGCAAGTGGATCTGCTCTTTTTCAATGAACAGATAGATGGCACCTCCTTCAATACAGAAGCTTGGCTGCCTTCTTCACAAATTTGCTTCAGATCTGCAAGTGGATCTGCTATTTTTCAATGACCAGATAGATGGCACCTCCTTCAATACAGAAGCTTGGCTGCCTTCTTCGCTATGGAAGAATCCCTCTTCCCTTGGATCTGCTCTTGGATCAATATGCTATCCAAAAGACTTAATCAAGCTCTGATACCAAGATGAATTTTAAGGAACAAGCTACGGCTTTCTATTCACATAAAAGTTCATAATTACAATGGACTCCAAGGCCTGAATATATAGAAGTATCACATGCTAAACCTAGACTCTTTAACTTAGCTTTAACTGACTGTCTATAGTTCTAACTAAGACTCATCTAACTGCTTGTTAGGAACTCAACATCTAACTGATGTCATCAGGGAGTAATTATCTCCAACAATAGCAGCTGAGCTCAAATCACCTTGAGCTACCGATTTCGATCAGTTCAGGTTCCAATTGATTTGGATAGCGGGGACATTATTTGATCACTCTATTAGTCGCAGCCGTAAAACTCCCTAAGCTGCAAATCTCTAGGGTTTTCGCAACGTATTCATTTTGTCAAATGGAGCTCTAGGCAACCTTTTCGTCCTCAAACTAAATTCATCTTCATTATGCTTAATTGATCTATTTCTCAGCATAGGGGATTGATTCAGCTCTTGCATATCGGTGACCTTGATTCTTGGTATTTCCAGTGGCCTGTAGTTCACGTTATATTGTTTCCCGTGCTGGAGTTTCGAGTTTTCCAATCGAAGGACCGTTTGCATGAACGATTGGATCACTTAACCACACCACAACACAGATAGGGACCACCCTTTTCTACTTTTTATCGATCGCCGTCAACCCTAGACGTCTAGCCGCCATCGACAGGAGTAATCTCAACTTATGAACTTATCTCTGATCGTCTTTCCAGCAATCAGATCCAAAAACCTTGTGCCAATAGGAATTTACGTTGGATTAAATCTGGAGTATCGAATAGCTTGCAAGATTTAGTAACCATTAACAGTAGCGCTGTAATCGCTCATTGCTCGCAGCTTACATTGGCTATATACACGCTTTGTCCAGTTCAAATCTACTGGTACGCCCCTTCCCGCAATCTTCATCAGTATTATTTTTGCACACATTCTCTATGGTGTACAGAACAGATCGCAACTCTGTTCTGTACGTAGACTGCAAAACTCCACATCGCCCTTCAGGTACAGCTCATTTCATGCGGCGGATCCACCTTCCTCTCTTCTTGTACGTAGACTGCTCAAAACTTTTAGTAGTTCTAGGCTATAGAGTATAAACTACAGTTCATCTAGCGTTTGACCTCCACATATCTACCTGACTTGCACTCATGGCCTATGGTTTGGAGTCTTTCCAGTCAACCCAGCGGCACCCTACATGTCGTGTGGTTCGGTCCTAGTTCTTCTCACCCATGACTCATAAGGCTTTTTACATGTCCAGTTATCCATCTAACCCCATTTTATTAGTTTTTAACAGAAGGTTTCAAGAAATTTTATTCTGTTTTTTTGGCAAAGGTTTGCTACAAAGATGAAATACAAACACTTGTTTCGTGGGCAATTATCAGTACATTTTTAGATCTGCTGGAGTCATCCAGTGTATTATAGTCTGCAGCAGCCACCTTCTTATTCAAGCAGCGCAACCTTTTCACCCTTTCTTCATATTGTTTATAGATCGCTCATAAGATTTCTTGCTTTCAATTCTGACATCAGTTCAGCCACTGAATGGTCACATGCTCAACCAACTAAACATTGCTTTAAACCGTTTATTACTCTATTTTTTAAGATTGAGGAGGCCCTTTCTTCTCAAACGCACACTCTTTACGTTCTTTAGAATTGCATCCATTGGCAACATTCCCATTACATAGCCATATCCTTAATGTTCAGATTTTCCATGTTATACGGCTGCCAAAAGAATCTCTTACCTTTTTTACACCTGAAAGACACTCCAAATATTTTTTGGAGTCGTTCTGCCCATTTTTAATATGACCTTTTCATACTTTGAAGTAGAAGTCCTGTACATATATGTGCTTTTAAATATATGAAGCTTTGCCTAGAGTAAGATGACTTCCACGGGACTATCGAAACGATTTTGCTAATTTTCATTAACATGGCATAAATTACACAATATTTTAACCAAAGTTTTCTGGTTATAAATATGCTCTGGCCAATAACCTATTTGGAAGCCTTATTTTGCCTTATTTTAATACAGTAGTACGGACCATGCTTACAGTAAGATGGTACTATACAGTACAAAACCCAAAACCCAGTTGTTGGGATAGTTTTCCTAATCTGCTGGCACGCCTGACAATGTCTGCAACGTGGCCAGCTGCATGACTACTTGGGGAAGCTGCAACAGCTCCGAAGCTTGGACCTTAGCAATAACCAGCTAAGTGGAGAGGTTACTGCTTAAATCGGTTCATGCAAGCAGCTTGGGGAGATCAGTCTTTTGAAAAATCCACCATGGCACGACCAGCGCTTGCCACCACACCACTCTATGACCACCACAACATGCGCTTTCTCTGCATCTAGCCCCGGCTATTTCGTTTTGTATGCTTTGGGAGTGTTACAGTTCTATCAGACGAGGAGTTTATAGAATTTGCATGGGGTTTGGAAGCAATCAATCGGCTCTTCTTGTGAGCTATCTGACGGGACCTCGTTCAAGGGCAGTCTGTTATAAGTTTCCTCGGGATTCCATGGAGAGAAGCAAGGGCTGAGCCTTCTTTGTTAACTAGACACCGCAAACTAAAGCACTATATTTCCCCTCTGTGGGAGGGTTTATCACACACAGTGGGTGGAACTCCACAATTGAGAGCATATCCGCGAGCGTTCCCATGCTCTGCTGGCCCTTCTTTTCCGAACAACAGACAAACATGAGATTTGTTGATCTTCTACGTCCTGTAAATTGACAATACGAATGAACAAATTTGGTACAACAACTCGAAATTTTCAATTATTTTCGTCGCTTGTGAATCAAATCAGAAGCGAATATTTTCGAGTACCCGAGATTAAAAATCTGTTTGTTTTGTAGAGTATTTACACAAAACACTCATTTCCTTTGTGTGTTTTGTTTTTGCAATGAATTGCAACATTTTACAGGCTTTTCAAGTGTTTAAACCATAACTTCATGGCTTATTTGTGCAACTTTGTGTTGAACTGAATTATGAACAATAAACACCATACAAAATTGTGCATAATGGTGTTTCTTTAATGGTTTCTCACTCATTATACATACGATTATTTTTTACATCAAAATCTATTTCAAAAATTGATTAAAACAACACCTTCTATCTAGCAATTGTGTCCAAGTCATCTTAGAATTTATTTCATAACTTTATGAAAACACCACGTTATATATGAGAGTAGGTCAGGTCGAAGTCATTTGAAAGACTGAAGTTGTTGTGGCATATATCCAAATAAACGGTTGTTCAACGATGCCAGAGAAGTTTGGATGCCTTCGTGCAGGGCCAACAAAATGGCCATGGCATTTAAAACCGGATTTTCTCTTCTTTGAAGCCGCTCATCTTTGTCTGCAAAATCCATACTCCAACATACTCCTTGGCTTGCATCGTAATGATCCTGAAACAAAGGCTCGAAATCAGTAGCTGAGAAATTGTTATGGATTTAGGAACTAGGCTCGGTGAGTTGGTCCTTCTCGCTGCCAAATGATGTGTCAGTTCCTCACAGAGTATGCATCTCATGGCTAATGTTTCACCGACTCTCAAGTTCCCAAGAGCGAGCCAACAATTCAGCCTTTGAAAGAAACTGCTTCTTGTGACATTTGAGGTTGAATGTCGAACATAAATTACTTTCATAGTCGATTCTGAAGGCCAACATCATATGACATCTCCTTGGTATAAAACGATACTATTCTGTCATATAACCAGAGATCGGAGGAGCATTCTGACCTACACAAGGAAAATCTGTTCGGGGCTTCAATCTTGTATCAATAAGCTGTTAAAGATAGTTCGACATTTTCGCATTCAAGTATGTTTGTGTGCCTCTTATCTTGCTGTGGGGTTTTGGGAAATCCATTCTCTTATATTTGCGTGGAAGTATCTCCTTGAATGGCCTCGTGAGATAATTTAATAATATTTTTTATCGTTTTTAACAAGGAAAAAAAAACGCAAGAAGCTTTTGTATTGTTGTTAACAACGAGATATGAATAGCTTATCTCACGAAGTGGTTGCATATGTCTATGCAGACGCGTGCCTCAAGGTCCTTCCTCATTATGGGTAGTTAGTAGAAAAATTATTGGTTTTCTATTAAAAATCTGGGCTATTATATGGGTTTAAATGAGAAAGAGAAGATGTGATAATATCATTTGAAAATAATATTCAATGAAACACCAGCTAATAATGTAAACTCTGAAAACTATTTTCTTAGTTTTAAGTCAGTTGTTTATATAGGCGATTAAGGAAATACATTTTTCCTTAATATTTTGATAAGTTCACTAAGAAAGTAGACAATATATCTTTGACATTTTGTTTGTAACCAGTTTTTTTATAAGTGTTATGTGGGTTTTCATCATCATTTGATATTAGGGTTAAGATATCAAGTGCTTTTCAAGGAAAAAAATGTATTACAAGAAAAATTGCAGATATAGTTTTTATTGATAAACATGTCCCTAAGATTTCAAACTAAGAGGTCTAGGTGAGTGCAAATTAATGAGGGTCACTTTTGGCGTGTTAGATGCAATAGAAAACTGAAAAATCAGGCAAAATATCTTGCATTGAGTAAAAAATATGAAATGTAGGAAATTGAATCACGTTTCCTAATATATAAATTTTATGTATTGAAAATTTGCATAGCTATGTCAAGTTTCATTTTTCTTAACAGACACTTTTTATTTTTCAGGCAAATGATAAGGTATATGTTTTTGTGGGTGTAGCCTTTGAGGGCCTAAATGATGGAATCAAGCTACAAAAATGGACATGCATGTAGAGAACATATAGCACTTGTGCGCCATTATTTTTCGAAAAATAAATCAGTAATTTTATAATTTTTTTATAATTGTCTAAGTGATCAAACCTTGAAAATAGTACCTCTTTTGTGGGTGCAGCATTTGAAGGTCTTAATGCAAAAATCTTGAAATGGGTTTTTTAGAGAACGTGGAGGTTAGTGTCCGCTTGTGCACCATACAATTTTTTTTTGAAATGATCAAGAATTGAAAAAGTTATGGAAGAAACACTAACAGTGTGTTTCACAAGTTAAGGAGGTAGGACACAAAAGAAATTGAAAGAAACTAAGAAAAAATAATATTTTTAAATAAAAGTTACATCTTTGGAATGTGCAGAAAAAATGCTATTTGTGTTTAAGATTTCGTCAAAAATGGTTGTGTGTAGTATACTGTAACGAGTGGCTAATCACAGGCTTCTCTAGAAACTGGAAGAAATACCCAATTAGCTTTGGTTTATCATTAACATAGCACAGGTTTGGAATTACCGAAGCAAAATCTAAAGCATACACATAGGATTATTGTTGACATGCGAGCAAGTGAGTCGGCTTAGTTTAGGCCGCTCTACAAAACATGAGCACGTTCTGTTTAAATTCAAAAATATTACCGCGCTTTTAGAATTCAATAACGTGCATGCATTATGTAGTGCCAAAACGCACTCGCGTTATCTAAATCATAAAATATATGTTTAATACTTGAGAGAGAGGGGGTGTGGAAGACGCAAGGGAATTTTTGGTTAATATTTGAGAAGGGGTGGGGAAGGGTCAAGGGAATCTATGGTTAATATTTAATAGGGGTGGGAAAGGGTCAAAGGATTAGAAAGATGTTGGAAGCTTGAGTGGGGAGAGATGAAGGGAATGAAAACATGATGGGTTATAGGGGGTGAAGGGAAGTGGAGCTTGAGAGCACTATTAGGAGCAGAAGAGGTTCTGAAGAGGTATAGGGTTATAATTTGAAAGTAAGACTTGAGTGGTAAGGGGGAATGGATGGAGGCAAGGGGGATGTGAGAGAGAAATAAAGAATACAAGGGGGGGAGAGACATAGAGTGAGGGAGGGAGAGGGACAATGGGGAGGAATGGATTTAGAGGGAGTGAGAGATAGATGGGGATAGAACGAAATAAATTGATAGGAACGGAGGGACAGAAAGTGTTGGTGGGAGACATGCAGGGAGTGGTGGCAATGGAGAGAGAGAGATAATATGAGAGGAGGGGAAAGGGACATAAAGTGTGTGAGAGAGAGGGAGTGATGGAGATATTGGGATAGGTTGAGGGAAAAATAACATGAGGGAAGGATAGAAGGTGAGAGAGAGAGAGGTGATGAGAGAGGGAGGGAGAGAAGGTAGGGTGAGGGATGGAAGGGGAATGGGTTTGAGAATGGAAAGGGACATAATGTGTGTGTGTGTGTGTGTTTGAGAGAGAGAGAGAGAGAGAGAGAGAGAGAGAAAGAGATGGTTTGGGAGAGAGAGACTAGAGGGAGGTGTGAGAGACAAAGAAAGTGGGAGGTTGTGTGTGTGTGTGTGTGTGATAGGGAAGGAGGAATTAGTGGGGTGGTGGGTATGAAGATGGTGTAAGGGAGAGAAAGAGACATAGAGGGAGGGAGGTAAAGGGAGTGAGGGGCATATCCAGGACATATATAGAGAAAGAGATAGGGAGGGAGGG
>BSBM01000049.1:5422500-5580000 GCA_027924585.1 Larix kaempferi | reverse complement strand
GCACATCGTACAAGTTCTCTCTTCTGTATTATCCCATAAACAGGTCACGTTGCGACACTTGGCATAACTCTCTCTCAGAAAATCCAATTGAGGTCAGACCTGTCAGGATGGAAAGATGACAGGTCAGGCTACTGCAAAAAAAGTTTTCAGACCTTGTGGAGTGAAAATTTCAGAGTTATAGCAGAAACAATCAGGTACATATTTCTATCAAAACAGAATTATTTTCGGAGCACCTTTATTCATGGCTTCCGAAATTTAGGGTTTCGGAGAAAGTTAGAATTTTTGGAATCGGAGTCCACGGCTGGAAGATCCTTAGAAAAATAAGAGTTTAGAGCCTTGGATTGAACCTTTTGATTGTACAGAAGGGTGTGCTTCATCAAACCCTAGTTCGGGTTCCTGTCTAGAAGATCCAGAAGTTTCGAAGGCAATTTTGAGGGGTCAAATTTTGGAGATTTCAAAATTGAAGAATGCTAGTTTGATCAGCTCAGCAAGACACATTCTTCCATCCATTCAGAAGTGTGAAATTCAAAGATTGAATTTTTAGGGTTTCTCTAGCAAACCCTAATCAAGATCCAGATCAAGTTTCAGGGGGAGTTGAGGCTAAGGCCTTACATAAGAAGACTACAAAAAGTCTCGACAGGTATGACTTAAGGAGGTTCAGGTATGCCTTGAAATCTGATTCTTGATTAAGTTCATAATGTGTTTGTCTTCATGTTATTTATTAGTACAATCTTGATTAATGTTATTAATTGTCTTATCACCCTAGTAACAATATGAATGCATGTGAATGATCGAAGACATTCATTGATTAAGGCTATATGATTGTACTTATGCATTATGGTGTTGTGTGAGGTTGATGTTGTCTGCTAACAAGAGACAGGTACATCACAAAAGACAAATCAAGTTCCATGACCATGACAACATGAAGACAAAGACTCACGAGGTATGTATGACTTTGTTATATTATGTTTAACCTATGAGACATGCAGGTTCCAGCTCAGGATCTCTAAATCATTGAAGAGATTGTTTAGGTATGTTGTACATAACTAAGCAGGTATACTGATCCAGGTATGTTTTCCTATGTCATGTTAGAATCTTACCTTGTGTTAGGATCCCTTATGTAAGTATACTTGGTATGATTGGTTAGTAATCAAGGGTTTATGCATATTATGTCTCTTATCTTGGTTGATGATTTAACTAACTAGATCAAACAAGAATATGCATGAGTAAAAGAAGACTTCCTTGAAACCCTGAATACTAATGATCATGACTATACATATTCAAGATTATTTAGAATTAGAATGTTTTGATAATATTATGTATGTTTGTGTATGAGATCATGAGGATGACACTAGTTTACACTTGAGCATGCACAGTGGTACAGAATGAATAGAAGTTCAGAAGACATACAAAAGATCAAGCGGGAGGCAACCACACAAACATAAAGATAAGTATTTGAGTTGTTATTAGAAATAGTAAATGATATTGATTGTATGCATATTTGTATTCCTAGTGTAAACATTCATAAAGCATTGGACAATATACTGCTAATATGCATATGATTGGTAAGTTGGACAAACATTCCATTGTTGCTTGTCTAGAATGAAACCTCTTTGCTGACATGATGAGAGCTGTGCACACTCTCAATAGTATGTTCTGGTAGAGATGGAAGGCATCTAGATAGCCATTGTATGCATACAGGATATGGGAAAGTGTTGTGCCAAAGTATTGGTCAAAATAGTTGCATAACTATGTAAATGATATCTGTATGCATAATAGGTTATCATGTCAATATGATTTGATGATTATGAAGTATTACTAATCATGTACTTAATTTTGATTTGTAGGAAAGATCATGATGAATGATGAACTCTGAACAAGCGATGGATGTTCAACAAAAGATTTACAAATCAAACACACTATAGAAAGCTTGGGGTTAAGAGATTCTCTTAGAAAGAGGAAGAGAATCATGATGAGATGTTTTGCTCCAAGGGACTAGATAAGACCAATCTCTTAATGATGTAATTAAAGAAGAATTATGAATCAGGTTCTGTATGGGTACCCAGGATCGGTAGTCAATTGATGAGCTTAATGATCATCATGGGTGATGTGGATCTCAACCTTTGCTACAAGGTTGAATATGGCTTCTATACACATATGAAATGGATGCAAGAAAGAACTCACCATAGAGTTCGAATGATTTTGAGGCTCATATTAGTAGACCCATCTGACGAGAGATGGCACAGATAGATATGCAGAAGATCACTCAATGCAGAGTGTGAATAATGGACAATTAACAGCTTCATGACAAAGCTTGGGCTTTACCAGAAGTAAAGCTGTTCCTAACCTTTACCTTAAGGTTGTGGATGATGAACCTATCATACCATTATTGTATGACGATGATCTCTTTCTGACAAGGAATGAGAAACAGGTCATGAAAATGGCTGCAGAAATGAAAATGAAAGATCTCGGATTAATGCACTACTTCTTAGGTCTAGAAGTATGGCAAGATCCAAAAGGAATATTTTAAATCAAGGTAAGTATGCTGTAAAGTTTCTAAAAAGATTTGATATGTTGGAGTATAAAGCCATGGCCACTCCCATGGACTCCAATTTGAAGTTATTAGTTAATGACTCATCGTATTTAGTGGACCTAACCCTATATAGACAAATCATTGGGTCATACTAGGCCAGATATATGCTTTGCTGCAAATACCCTAAGTCAGTATCTAGTAGAACCTAGAAAGGTTCACTTAATAGCTACAAAGCATGTAGTGAGGTACCTAAAAGGTACATTAGATTTTTTGGCCTATATTATCTTGGAGGTCATGAAATCCGTTTACATGGTTACTCAGATTCTGATTGGGCAGGAAGTGTCTCAGACAGAAAGAGTACATCAGGTGGATGTTATAGTCTTGAATCTGCCATGATCTCATGGTTCAGCAAGAAACAATCTAGTGTGGCTCTCAGTACTGCTGAAGTAGAATATATGGTTGTCTGCTCTGCCAGCTGTGAAGCAGTGTGCCTTTAGAAGCTATTATATGGAGTGTTTGACTTAGAAATGGATCCCACTGTGATTATGTGTGACAATCAAAGCTGCATTAAGATGACTGAAAATCTTGTGTTCCACGATAAGTCAAAACACATAGAGATCCGATACTTCTATATACGAGATATGGTGCAAAGAGGAGCTATCAAGCTCGTATATATAGGCACTGAGGATCAGATTGCTGATATCTTGACTAAACCTCTGTCTCGAGTGAAGTTTGAATACTTTCGAGACAAGCTTGGTATAGTTCAAAAGAACTCTCCTTGAAAGGGGGAGTAGCATAGTATCTGATAACAAGTCTGTCTCATCAATGATGAGGTTACCTATTTACTGCACTTAGTTACTTAGAATTATTTAGATTTAGGAATCTTATATTTTTTCTTTTGATGATAGATGTATACATGCTTTTGATGATAGATGCATACATGCTTTTGATGTTAGATATACATGCTTTTGATGATAGATGTATACATGCTTTTGATGATAGATGTTATGCATGAGGATACATGTTTTGTTATACATGTTTTGATGATGAGGATAAATGTCTTGCTATACATGTTTTGATGATGAGGATACATGTTTTGTTATACATGTTTTGATGATGAGGATACATGATTGACACATGTCTTGATGAAGTTCTTGGTAAACATGTGAGGGGATTGGATCATCCCTAGACTTCAGTCTGAAAGAAGAGCCGTAGACGTATATCTTCGAGAATGAAGTTCTTGGTGAACATGTGAGGGGATTGGATCATCCCTGGACTTCAGTCCGAAAGAAGAGCCGTAGACGTATTTCTTCGAGAATGAAGTTCTTGGTGAACATGTGAGGGGATTGGATCATCCCTGGACTTCAGTCCGAAAGAAGATCCGTAGACGTATGTCTTGGAGAATGAAGTTCTTGGTGAACATGTGAGGGGATTGGATCATCCCTGGACTTCAGTCCGAAAGAAGAGCCATAGACGTATGTATTCGAGAATGAAGTTCTTGGTGAACATGTGAGGGGATTGGATCATCCCTGGACTTCAGTCCGAAAGAAGAGCCGTAGACATATGTCTTCGAGAATGAAGTTCTTGGTGAACATGTGAGGGGATTGGATCATCCTTGGACTTCAGTCTGAAAGAAGAGCCGTAGACGTATGTCTTCGAGAATGAAGTCCTTGGTGGACGGTTGAGGATTAAGTCATCCTTGGACATAGTCCTAAATGTACGGTGGAGGATTAAGTCATCCTTGGACGTGGTCCTAAATGTACGGTGGAGGATTAAGTCATCCTTGGACGTGGTCCTAAATGTAGGGTGGAGGATTAAGTCATCCTTGGACGTGGTCCTAAATGTACGGTGGAGGATTAAGTCATCCTTGGACGTGGTCCTAAATGTACGGTAGAGGATTAAGTCATCCTTGGACGTAGTCCTAAATGTACGGTGGAGGATTAAGTCATCCTTGGACGTGGTCCTAAATGTACGGTGGAGGATTAAGTCATCCTTGGACGTAGTCCTAAATGTACGGTGGAGGATTAAGTCATCCTTGGACGTGGTCCTAAATGTACGGTTTAGGATTAAGTCATCCTTGGACGTGGTCCTAAATGTACGGTGGAGGATTAAGTCATCCTTGGACGTGGTCCTAAATGTACGGTGGAGGATTAAGTCATCCTTGGACGTGGTCCTAAATGTACGGTGGAGGATTAAGTCATCCTTGGACGTAGTACTAAATGTACGGTAGAGAATTAAGTCATCCTTGGACGTAGTCCTAAATGTACGGTTGAGGATTAAGTCATCCTTGGACGTGGTCCTAAATGTACGGTAAAGATTGGATCATCCTTGGAATTTGGTCCTGTGAACTGAGCCGTAGACATGAGGTCTCCGAGAATTGATAGGACTGGATCGTCCCTGGAATTCGGTTCAAAAGGTACATGACAGGACTGGATCGTCCCTGGACTTCGGTTCAAAAGGTACATGACAGGACTGGATCGTCCCTGGACTTCGGTTCAAAAGGTACATGACTGGATTGCATCATCCATGGACGTATGTCCTAAAGAGAGCAGGATTGATCACCCTGGAAAATGTTGATCGTATGATGATGATGCTGATGACGATGCTGTTGATCGTATGATGACGATGCTGATTGATCGTATGATGACGATGCTGTTGATCATATGATGACGATGCTGATTGATCGTATGATGACGATGCTGTTGATCGTATGATGATGATGCTGATGTTCATATGATGATGATGCTGATGATCCTATGATGACAATGCTAATGATCGTATGATGATGATGCTGTAGATCGTGATGAACCAGATGTTGTAGATCAAGATGATGTGACGACACTGATGATCGTGTGATGACGATGCTGATGATCATGTGATGACGATGCTGACGATCATAAGGATTCATATATTGATGTTGCTGTAGCTGTTTGAGTACTGCAGAAAATAAAGATTCAGTACTGAAGATGTTGATGTTCCAATATTGAAGATGTTCCAGTAACTGGTTGAGTTACTGATGATGTTGAGAAAGCTTCCAATGATTTATAAATGTATCATGTATGATGTTGATGACTCCTTGCTCGTGTAGATGCTGTTATAATATCCTTCTCGTTAAGGGGGAGTGTTGAGATATTGTAACTTCAAAGAATATTATAATTGTACTTTATTATTCCGGAGATGTTTCATTCCTCCGTAAAGATCTTATTGTATATCCAGAGATGTTTATTCCTCCGTCAGAATGTGGTAACTTGGGTTATTAGACTTCCCTAGTGGAGGTCGGCCCTGTATGTGTTATGTGGGTCAAAGGGTTATTAGACCACCCTAGAGGGGTTGGCCCAGTCAGTTGTAGTGGGGTATTTAACCCATTGGTTAAATACGAACCTACATGTACTTGTGTAAAAGATATGTTAGAGTAGTGTATAAATAGAGGAGGTGTATTCCTCATTTGATACTCTCACACACTTGAGAGAGGCGCACTTGTGGAGGAGAGGTTTGCTATGGTGGAGGAGGAGATCATGTCTTTGGTTTGCATCTTTGTATATTGCTAGTCATCTATATTGAGGAAGCTTTACTGGGTTTTCTACCCCATGAGGGTTTCCCAGGATAAATCTGTGTCTCTTGTGTTTATGCTATGCTTGTTGTTTCTTCAGTGATCATGTATATGCTATTATTATGAAATGGAATGTAATGCTGCTATTTTCTGTCTTAGCATATTAAATTTTAACATATATTTGAGGAGCACACAAGATAAGATATCAAGCTTCAAGGCCATTTCATGGTGATGGTGGATATACACAATTGTACAAGAGAATCAAAGAGCCTAAGCAATTTATGATTTAACTTTCATTTGCTTATTATTGAAGAGCACCAAAGGTAAATTTTCTCATTCATAATTGTTTTGATGGGAAAGATGAACATTTGAGAAGGAAGATTGAAATTCCTTGAAGGATCTGTAGTTCTAGAAAGCACTAAAGGTTTGAAAGCTTGTAATTGAGGAGCAACAAAAACAAACTATATTGAATTGATCATTGTGGTGATGGGGAATCCACATAACCGAGGAAGAAAATCAGTAAGGAAGAAGAGACCTCAGGAAGTCATTGAAGAAGAGAAAGAAAAGAAAAGAATACACATGATGAATAAGAGGATTTCTTTGGAAACTAATCCAAATCCAATTGTAGAGGATACCACGGTTTATCCTATTAATCCACGACAAGAGGGGCCTTCAATTTCCATAATAGTTGTTGAACAAGCACCCCATGGAAGTAATCAAGAAGCAAAACGTAGGTGCTCATTAGGGGATGTTTCAGTTCCCACTTCAAGTCAAAGTGATAAGTTACCATCTCAAGATGAAGCTCATGAAGAAACACAAAATTTGTTATCCGGATGTGGTTATACAAGTGATGAAGTCAGAGAGGCTGATCCAGGTGGATATCGGTGGCGTCCCACCTCTTCCAACTGGCTCAAAACAGTCTTCTGGCAATTTTGGTAAATTACTATTTTTAGCAATTTTTCGGGTCCTGAACTTCCGGAGCCATTTTGAGGCCCTAAACGACATTTTTTGGCAATTTGGGGGACCAAATGGTTGCCAACGGCATGCATTTGGGCCCAATCGAAAGTTGTAAATCTCGGATAGACCTTTCCAACAAGCTACCGAGCGCCCCAAACGGAGATCGTATGCAAAAGTTATGACCCCGGGGAGTTGACTGTTCAACTAACCACCTTGGGGCGGCAAACTTTATGACGGTTCATCTTCTAGGGTTAGGTTTTTGGATGTTTGGGATTCTTTCCCTCATGCTTATGATAAATAGGCCCTTTCGGCCTCTCTTTGTATTCATCTTGGCACAAATGAGCATAGCGGCCACATCTCTTCTCAGAGATAGCTACCACCATTCCAACTATTGTATTTTATAGTCTGTTCTATTTCCGCTATTTAATAGAATATGTGTTTACTGTATCACTGTGTTATTTGCAATGTATCTCTGTATATGATTCTGTATATGCTATCTTTTGTTTCGTCCCCACATAAATCCGGATCAGAGGCGTTGGACATGTTGCCTACTGTTGAAGAAGAAAATGTTATCTGGACCATCGATGAGGATGTTGGACTTCCACAGACCATCAATGAGGATATTGGACTTCCACCATCCAACTACCAGGAAGAGAACAAAGGACACCAAGCTACTATTGCAATGCCAGAGCATCTTGGTGATGCACTACATGGTAGAGTTCCAACCCCCTTACCTCCATTAGCAAGCACACGTCGAAGAACTCCGAAGCGTATACAAGTTGATGAAAGTCTCCTCAATTCCATTGAAGGTACGCTATCTAAACATAGTATTGCTTATCAAACTCAACAGATACTTAATAAATATTTTGTTTCTAAATGTGATGGAAATAAATGTAGATTATTTTTATCATTGTTAAAATCTAGGAGCATGAATGTTGTTAGGAAAAAGTTAGGGATAAAGATGATAAAGAATTCTGAACCAAGTTCTCATAAAGTTGAAAGTTTAGCAGATGCATTTGGTAAAATTGGTAAGAACACACGTTCAAAGGACCACAATGCGGCTCGTCGTGTGTTGTCACAAGCAATTGCAAATAAGAACACTAGGGTCCTTTGTATTCTCAGGCCTACATCCAAACTAGTTAATTTGAATGTAAAAACCCTTCATAGGTATTCTATTAGAAGAGAACATATTGACACAACCGATCAAACAGATTTTTAGGACTTTATTTGTCGGTTTCCATGTCATGACATGAAGCTAGTTGATGCAGTAAAGGGACTAGTGTAGAGTTTTTGGCATGATCACACAAGGCCTTCTTCAAACTGAAAGAATGTACTAAAACTGAGAAGGGGTTCAAAGGATCGTGAACCACATACTAAGCATCTTCTTGATATAACACAGACAGAACTATATGAGAAATTTAGGAATGAATATAGACAATTGAACTTAGGGAAAAGATCTTTTGAGAAATGTAAGCCATGGTATGTTAGAATAAATACTCTTTGTAACACTTGTTTTTGTAGATACCATGTAGAATATGAATATTACTATGAAACATTTTTGTACATTTGTTGTGTGTTGCATACTAACCATGTGCAGGATTGCTTCCTAACAATACCACCGACTTCATCAAAAGAATTCATTCATAGCATCATGTGCAATAAGCCTGAGGGGCAAACATACTATGCAAAATCTTGTTTGGATGGAACATGCCCCAACTGTGCTGGAATGGCATTATTGAGCCAATGTATGCATGAGAGTGGAGACAGTGAATTTGGGAAAATGGTTGTAGACATGAAAAGTTTCAAATATATTATCTATGAAATAGTCTTAGGGAAAGAAAGCAAAAAAATACAATTGGTGACATCTCAGGTATGCATTTATATTATAAAATTATGTTTGAATAGTTAAAATTCAATCCTTGCTTACAAAAAAACTAACATTGAGATCATTTTGTGTCACCAGGTACCAGTTAGTGACTTCGTCAAGGAATTTATTGAAAAGACACATGATTATGTTCATCATGTTCACTTGGCATGATGGTAGGATGAAAAGTTTAGAATATGTAGAGATACATTTCCCCCTGGTACTATACTTCCAGTTGTTGATTTTGCCGAGAACTACACTTTGCAACCTCAAAATGAGATTCAAAGTCAGTATTATCACTTTGAGCAGGTTTTCTTGATGGTCCATATCACATATCTAGGCATGGCCCAAATAGAACTGAAGAGCAAAGATAAATTCTAAAGGAATATCACTTCTACATAAGTGATGATAGGTGCCACGACTTCCACTATGTACGTCATTGCTTCATCATGTTCTATGATCACTTGAAGGGAAGGAACATACAGATGGATCGACATTGGATTTGGTTTGATGCATGTTCTAGTCAGTTAAAAAATGCATGCATATTTTAGTGGTTGTGTTCATTGCATAAAACTACAAAGTTCCACATATGTGGAACTATTTTGAGACTTGGCATGGTAAAGGAGAGCATGATGGAGCCGGAGCATGTGTCAAAACAGCCATACGAAGAGAGGAATTGAAAGTATATATAGAATCTACTATTCAAAATGCTCAATCTATAGTCAGGTGGTGCATGTCAGTAATGAGAGAGGAATCAACTATGCGAGTAGAATCCACAAGAAAGAGACATGTGGAGAGATTTTTTTGGGAGGTGGTAGACATAGATCGTTTACATGCATGGGAATGCAAGACTGTGCCTGGGACTAGTGGCTTTCATTTGGTTCAAAGCTCTGATAACCCAGTATTTGAAATTTGGACCCAAAAACTCGCTTGTTTTTGCCCGCCTTGTTGTGATGGTGACTGGGATGGGTGGGACTCATTGGATTGGGTTGATGGATGGGATCGCATATCACTTCCACTTGATCAGCATGCAATTGTTGAGTTAACTCCGTTGGAAGAAGACCAATCATCTATTTCTGCAGATTTTGATAATGTCTCAGACCATGTACAACCTGGTATGATGCATTTCCTTAACATTTTTTTGTTTATTTACGTAGTCTTCAAATTGCACATAATGGACTTATATCGCACGAAAAATATTTTGATCATATACCTACAATCATATTATGCAGGGCACATATACGCAGTGGTTGCCTCAAAATATAGTGAATGGGGCGGTGATTACTGGTTGGCATGCTGTATAGATGGAAAGCAAACCCTCATTATGTCCATGACTGACGATGAAAAAAACCACTACCCAACCGGTTCTATGGTTGTTCAAGGTGAATACTTGACAAAGGACAGCAATGCAAGAAAGAAGGGTGGATATGTTTACATGGATTACAAACCATGTGCAAGTGTGTATCACTTTACCAACTTAATCATTGGTACAAACCTCCAGGTATGAACAATGCCTAGCCGAAATACATTGAAGGTACGCTACTTCTTACCGGATACAGAGCACGAGAGACTAATGGAGACCATCAGTATAAGAGATGATCCAGAGGGCTTGGTTGTATGATAATATGTGGGATCTGGCATGATGAGGTATGTTACATACTTTTAATACAATACTATTTATACTATTTGTAATTGAATATTGATATATGCTCAATTTTCTCATGTATGTTGTTTATGAATATGTCAATTTTGTGTTCTTGATATGCCAAATTTACATTTATGTTGTTTATAAATATGCCAAAAGTTCTCTTGTATGTCAAGTTTATGAATATGCCATTTTTTACATATGATTAATAAACCCTATGATTATATTATGTTGATTATGTTGGTTATTGGCTTCACCCAACAAAATTACATTTAACAATACACATATTCATAGATTTGGTTTCCCATGCTCAATGCTCACTATATTGAACAATACACTTATATTAAATTTAATTCATGTCTTGTTAAATATTTCATAATGAATTAGCTATTTGAGAGCACCACCTTAGACCAATCCATACCATTAATATAAAATGTACATTAGAGAAATGACCTAATTCAATTTCCTTTTATAACTCTAACCCTAACCCTCAACCAAACCCTACCACTAAACCCTATGTACAATTTAGATACTTCCTCCAATATGTCCTAATCTCCCTACAAGTAACACTAGGTCTCTTCACCCTCTTCACAATGGTGCCACTATCATGAAACTCAAAAGCTTGATAAATTTACTAAGCAAACCCTTCATCATCATTGTCATCTCTAGGTTCATCATCAACATCTCCATCATCATCATCTTCATCATCATCATCATCATCATCATCATCATCATCTTCACCACCATCGCCATCATCATCAACATCTTCATCATCACCACCATCATCATCATCATCAACATCTTCATCATCATTGTCATCTTCCCCTTCCTCATCAGCATCTCCATCATCATCATCTTCGTCATCATCATCATATTCATCACCATCACCATCACCATCATCATCAACATCTTCATCATCATCACCATCATTATCATCATCAAAATATTCATCATCATTGTCATCTCTAGGTTCCTCATCAACGCTAGCCGTAAGTGCCCGGTGCAGGATTTTGCAAAGTTGACCCCCGTGTGCAAAAATTGCACACTCCCTCATTGAGCAAAACCCTAGTTTCCAAGATGGACATGCAAGGTGACACTTGGGCCATGGGACTGGAGGAGAGGGGTGCCTCTAGCACTATCCAGACGTCCTGAATCCAAAGGAGTCGACGGTTCATCGATCGGAGCCACGGTCATCATTCTATGGCCCGTTCCGTCTCGCATCCAAAAGGCCTTCAGGGACACCTGTTGGATACCTGCAGGGGGCATAGAATTCCAACTGTGTAGCAAAACTTGGTTCCGGGGAGTCCTGTAAGTGTGTGTATGGATATTCCGGCTGGGAACACTAGCCATAAGTGCCCGGTGGAGAATTTTGGAAAGTTGACCCCCGTGTGCAAAAATTTCACACTCCCTCACTGAGCAAAACCCTAGTTTCCAAGATGGACCTACAAGGTGACACCTGGGCCATGGGACCAGAGGAGAGGGGCACCCCTAGCACTATCCGGATGTCCTGAATCCAACAAGGTTGACGATTTGTAGATTAGAGCCACAATAGTCATTCTATGGCTCGTTCCATCTCGCATCCAAAAGGCCTTCAGGGACACCTGCTGGATACCTGCCGAGGGCATAGAATTCCAACTGTGCAGCAAAACTTGGTTCTAGGGAGTCCTGCAAGTGTGTCTAGGGAGGTTCCAGTTGGGAACGCTAACCGTAAGTGCTTGGTGGAGGATTTTGCAAAGTTGACCCCTGTGTGCAAAAATTGCACACTCCCTCACTAAGCAAAACCCTAGTTTCGTAGATTAACCGGCAACTATTGCATTAGATAGCTTCATTGACTCCATTAAAATTCAATTGGACATGACATGAATGATTTAAATTGAACACCGTAGCTAGATTCATTTCATTCAATGATGGGCCTAATTTGACAGGAGCATGGGGACCTGAACTCCATTAAAATTCAATTGGACCCATTAAAATTCAATTGAACGTGACATGGATGATTAAAATTCTAGTCGGGAACGCTAGCATAGAGAAAAACCTTGTCACGTTACAAAATCCTTGCAAAATCATATAAATTAATAGGGGAAGCTGCCAATATGATCTCAATTTACGAGAAGCTTCCACGTAGCAATAATTTGCATAGCTGGGCATTTTTCTCTGATATTAGTTATTATTTTTATCTGATATCAGAGAAAAATGCCCAGCTATGCAAATACGAACGAGTTCCCCCTCTTCACCTTTTTCTCTTGGAGTTTATGTTAGGTTCTCTTAGTCTGCACCTGCCACTTAGTCTAACATGAATTATGGTCACTGGATAATCTACTGCAGGTAAGAGTTATACCTAAACTGCTTACTTTGGTTTTAGAATTGGTGCGTTGTTTTAGAACTTGATCAACCTTTTATGACCTACCCACCTAAAATTTTTAACCGTTGAAACTAGCTTGATAGAGTCACAGGGGTATTATTTCTCAAATTCATTTAAGCGGGTTGAGTGGAGTATTTCGGTCTTTTTGGGACCCGGACCAACCAGTTGGTCAAGCCTGCTTACACATCATCGATATCTCGGTCCAAAATTTATGTGATTTTAAATAAAGGAGCATGATCGCCTTTGAACTAGGAAGAGGTAAAATGAGCTAGGTTGAGGACAATAAATGTTGTATTTTTTTACACAATCTAACAAAAAATGGCCACGGAATTGAGCGAGATAACTCTCTCCAAACAATGGCCAGCACAGATCTACAAAATGGGGTTAAGGGAGGGAAACAAATTTTAAAACAAGTAATAATATTCACTTTATACAGAGTATAAATTATTTGTAGGTGGAAGCTTCTCGTAAATTGAGATCATATTGGCAGCTTCAAAGTGAGAGGACAAGTTCATCAAAGTGACTTCATTCATCTATATTCTCGTAATGTACACACAGTCCATACTTATCTTGGTAAACAAGAGTTTTATGATAGCTTGAGTTTTTTGGGCGTGGTTATCTCCTTGTATTCGGTTGTTTGATTGGTTGACAAGCTTGCCTAAAAATCTATATGTTGAACTTCTTTGTTTTATTGCTGAAAATTGGAAGGGATTTTCAAGTCACCTGCAAAATGCTCCTTTGTTGAAATATGTAAGTTCTTCCAACAACATAGATTTTTCTAGTGTATCAAATGCTACCATAACCCGAAGAGCTTAGCAGTCTTTGTAAGAATATTCCCCTAATAGATGAAGGTGGGAAAATCATTAGGGTAGGAGGCCCTCTGAAGTTTCTCCACCCTACATCCACGAGTAATTGGGCCAAGTTAATGGGAAGGAATCCCTAGACTACCATGGGCTTTTCAACCCTTTCTGAAGGTTACCTTACACTACCATCTTGTGCAGGAGATTTGATGTATTCAGTTAATGATTTAGTTTAATTCTTTCCAAGACACCTTGATGTAGTAGATATTCCAGATCTATTTCCTCTGAATGCCAGTATTTCTGTTGTTTCCCATGCTTTGACAAAGGAGAATGCATTTCTTCTGCCGCAGTGGATCCAATATTTGAAAAAAAAGCGGAAGATGCTGGATGCTTTTATACATAGTATATCGAAAGGTAAATGGATGAAACCATCTAGAGGCTTTGAATCTCCAAACAAAAATTTCCTATTTGATTTCATTGGGGGATCTTCTCTCCTCTGAGAAGGTGACATTCCCTTTATCGATCAGGCATTCTATGGAAAACCTATTCATGAACGGAGCCACGGTTTGGGTGCTACAGGCATTCTAGTCGGGCACCCCGGGGCCATTCAGGAACACTTGGAGGAATTGCTCCGGGGCCACGAAACCCAAACCAGTGAGCGGACTTGAATTCTGTTGGATCCCATAGGTTCACGTGTCCATTGTAGACCTATCCACAGTGACCACGCACACCCAGGGGCCTCTAGACGATAAATGGCCCCCTTGAGCGAAATTGGAATGGCCGTCACTGAGCAAAACCTTAGCTCCGGAGATGGCTCGTTGGCACCGCTTCTGGGTCTCCGAGGGACGCTTTGGGCGGGGGGGCTCTAGCTAAACCCCAGCACCTTAGACCCATCGGAATCGATGAATTCGCTAACAGAGCCACGGTTTGGGTGCTACGGGCATTCTAGTCGAGCTGCAAGTTGCATGAAAATGCCGTTCAGGGACACTTGGTGACTTTCCATCCGAGAGCAAAAAATCAAACGGAGAAGCAAGATTGCGTGCTGTTGGCTCTTTCAAGTGTGTATGGGAAATGCCAAAGTGGGAACACTGCCAACACTAGCTCGATGGAGGGTTTTGCAGAGTTGACCCACCAATGCGAGATTACATTGAAGGAAACTGAGCAAAACCCTAGTTTACGAAATGAATGCACAATGAAGTCACTGGGCCATGAGAACATGAGGGAGAGGGTTCCCTAGAGGTAATTGCACGCCAGGAGGCCAACGGAGTCGACGGTTCATCGGTCCGACCTCCGGTTTCCGAGTTATGTCAAGCTACAAGTCGCATGAAAATGTCGTTCAAGGACACTTGGTGACTTTCCGTCCGGGAGCAAAAAAACAAATGGAGCAACAAGATTGCGTGACGTTGGCTTCTGCAAGTGTGTATGGGCAATGATGATGTGGGAACACTGCCAACACTAGCTCAGTGGAGGGTTTTGCAGAGTTGGCCCACCAATGCGATATTGCATTGAAGGAAATTGAGCAAAACCCTAGTTTACGAAATGAATGCACAATGAAGTCAATGGGCCATGAGAACACGAGGGAGTGGGCCCCCTAGAGGTAATCACACGCCAGGATACCAATGGAGTCGATGGTTCTTCGGTTTGACCTCCAGTTTCCGAGTTATGTCGAGCTGCAAGTCGCATGAAAATGTCGTTCAGGGACACTTGGTGACTTTTCGTCCGGGAGCAAAAAAACAAATGGATCAACAAGATTGCGTGCCGTTGGCTTCTGCAAGTGTGTATGGGAAATGCCGACATGGGAACACTGCTAACATTGGCTCGGTGGAGGGTTTTGCAGAGTTGACCCACCAATGCGAGATTGCATTGAAGGAAACTAAGCAAAACCCTAGTTTATGAAATGAATGCACAATGAACTCACTGGGCCATGAGAACATGAGGGAGAGGCCCCCCTAGAGGTAATCACATGCCAGGAGACCAACAGAGTTGACGATTTGTCGATCTGACCTCCGATTTTTCGTCCGAGACACTTAGTGACTTTTGGTCCTCCTAGGGTTTATGTTTTTTAAGGCTTGTATAACTTCCTTCTTGATAGCTCACCTCTTATACCATGTTAAATTTTTGATAATTGATCTAGCTAAATGCTTTATACCAATTATAACAATTAGTTCAATGCATAAATTTAGCCATAAAACATTTACATAAAGAATTTAACATGTAGGATCTAGTTAAGAATAACAATTCACAAGAGACACAACATTTTATCCCGGGAAACCCTCATGGGGAAGAAAACCTAGAAACCCTTCTTAGAATAATTATATGTTTAAAAAACAAGTACAATGAAACCATGAACAAACCCTAACCCTGAAGGGTTTTACCACATGAAAAAACCTTAATGACACATGACAACAAGAGTACTTATCTACATGAATATGACCTCCAAGCCATAAGGATATCCAAGCATATCCTCCAAACCAACAATAGAAGGCACTTTATTTCTCGAATCCCGAGGTAACGTTTGGTCCTTTCACCAATGTTGCTTTGAGCACTTATATGTAGTTACTCATATCTAGTGTTGAATCTAATTGTACAATCAAATATTGGGCATTGATGCAATGTGTAGCATGTATTGCACTTAGTTTTATTAAATTACACTTGAACATTGACTTAACTTGTAATTTAATCATTCAAACTCACAAATTTTAATTAGACCTATCCAATTTGTGTGCATGAGTGAGTTCGTTGAAACCTTGAAAAACATTGTATTGCACTTAGTTTGATTAAATTACACGAGCAATAACTTTGACTTAACTTGTAATGATCATCCAAAATCATATTTTTTAATTAGATATCCAATTAGTGCACGCATGCAGTGAGTTCGTTGAGACCTTTAAATATAATAGTTTGTTCTTTTGACATAGTGCATTCATGAGTAATAGATAATCCACACAAATCAACACAATAGATTGACACAAGAACATGTGGAAACCGAAGAACAAATACAAGTGAAATGTATCATTCATTTATAAGTGAAATGTCAATGTACATGAATCCAAAAGTACATGTCTTTAAAAGTACATATATATCCAAAAGCATCCAAAAGTATCCAAAAGTACATGTATCCAATGAAGTCAATGTACATGTCTCCAAAAGTACATGCACAATGAAGTCAATGTACAAGTCTCCAAAAGTGAATGTATCGAAAAGTACATATATATCCAAAAGTATCCAAAATCACTATAATGACCCTTTTTCAAAATTTTATTAAAATGCCAATTTTTCCACCTTTTTCCCATTTTCGACCTTTGACTAGTTTTATTGTTTTGACCTCCAAATCAACCCAAATTCTCTCAAATATTCTGTAGGAGTGTATGAATGGTATTTAGAATTGAATATTAGGTTCAGGGATGTTTTATGGCCCTCCAAATACTGCTGCAAACTTGATTTGTATTCTGATCAATATATGTAATTTTGACTAGTAATTTGTGCATCAAATCCCTCCGGGGTAACACTGCAAATGGCCTTCCATATGCCTCTAAACTCCCACAAATTTATGAACAGAGGTATGAAATTTGTTAATTATGTTATTAAGGTCTCATATGCACCATTAATTGATTTTTACTACTTTTCTAACTCTCTCACATTCAACAACAAAAACCCCCAATTTGACCCTTGGGGAAATGGCACTATTTCACCTCTCAATACAAACAAACTGAGTAAAAATGCTTCAAATGCTCAAGTACAGTGCATGAAACTTGTAGAATATATCCATGGCAGTATATGAATCACAAATATATCATATAATCATCCATCCATTCAAAATAATCAACGTTATAGTGTCATACATCAAAGCATTGGGGAAATGGACATTGTTTGATCATTAATCAATAATTTTGCATACATTCAATGGGTATTTCGACCTGAGAGTTTCTGAATATGAAGAACAGAGGATATGAAGCTATTACAATTAGAAAAATATCATATGAAGCTCTCCCAATGAGTGCAAGATCTCACCCAAAGTGCAATCCCTCAAGGAGCCCGAATATGCCTTCAAAATTGGAAATGGTGGAGAGAAAGTGCTGCACTAAACCAAACCATGAAACTTCCTGTAGCTACTAAATACAAATAAAACTCCATTAAAGCACTATGAAATACCTGAGTGGCCTCTCCAAACACCAACTTGGATGGGAATCTTTCACCCTCGAAATTGGCTAAGGCAAGAAACTAGTCATCCACTAGTTCTCTCTTCACAAATGCAATTTTTCTCAAATCATCAAAAGCCATTCTCATACTTGATTTCTACATTTTATAACCAACATTATCCTTCAAGGGGTCTAAATCCTCTCAATAGATTCAATAAATTTCCATTTAGAAAATATTCATCATTTGCTACTTGTCTCCTAGTACCAACCTTCCATCTTCTCCCAAATTCGAATTTGAGTCTCTTTAGCTTCCCCCAACTCCATGAGAGCCTTCCTTGAGCCTATTTTTGGGGTTGAAATGTCATAATGGTCAGGTGTAAGAAGTCAGGTCTGAATTTTGTCATAAATATCATAGATCCTTCATTATTGTTGTCATAAAACTAGGGAATCTAGCCCAAGTGTCCACTAGTCTCCAATTTGACTCTTCCTCTCCCATGGAGGTTACTATTCCATCCCATTTCGCCCCAAGATGCTCAATTCCATGTGTTATGACTTACCAACTCACCCAAGATTGTTCACCTTCCCATGAATTCGAATTGGCAAGAGAGAGCTACCATGTGTCATTGAAAAATCAAGTTAGTGTGGGTCCCACCACCTCCATATGTCTCCAAAACCACTTGCACTTAGAATTTCTCTTGAATTTATTTATTCACCATATTTATTAAATGCTTGAACCCTTCTAATGTCTAAATATCATTTATTAGCTTCCTTATTACCATCCCAAATGTGCCCATCCAATCTAGGAAACTAGTAGGATTGATGGGATTGTCTTACTATGCACTTATTTGAATGGGGACATTACAGTCCTCCCCACCCAAGATTGCTTGTCCTCAAGCAATTTCAGATTTGGATGCTACAAAATCTTCTCCTCTTTCCATGTTGCATCTTCATTTGGTAAGTCCTTCCATTGCACTAAATATTCTTTGATAATTCTACTCCTCAACCTTCTTTCCCGTGTCTTTAAAATCTTTTCCGGAACAAGTGTGAGCTGACCTTCATCATCCAAAGGAGGAAGTATTTCTGAAGTGATGATTTTCTAACCATGAGCTTTCTTGAGACAAGAAACATGAAATACATTGTGGATTTTAATCCCTTCCGGAAGTTCTAGTTCATATGTTACTTCTCCAACCTTCCGCACTACCTTGTATGGCCCATAGTACCTTGGTTTTAATTTTTCTATTCCATTCTTTTTGAGAGATGTTTGTTTATAAGGATGAAACCTTAAATATACTAAATCATTGACTTGAAAGGTTATTTCTTCTCTATGCCTATCAGCATATTGTTTTTGTTGATTTTGAGCAACCTGCAAATTGTCTTTCAAGAGCTTCAAAATTTCTTGGCTCTCTTCCACCCAATCTTTAGCCTTTGGGGCTCTACTATCACCAAATATAATGTCAGTAAATGTAAGTGCATCATAACCATATAATTCTTTGAAAGTAGACATTCCTATTGACATATGATAAGTGGTGTTGTAGCAAAACTCACCCAAGTGTAGGCATTTTGCCCGTGCTTTTTGCTGCCCTCCCACATACTTTCTTAGGTATCCTTCCAACCATTGGTTTACCCTCTCTGTTTTTCCATCAGTTTGTGGACGATATCTAGTACCTGGAGTCAATTGAGTGCCTACCAATCTAAAAATTTCTTTCCAAAAAGCACCCATGAATCTACTATCTCTATCACTAACAATGCTCTTGGGGAGCCCATGCAATTTGAAGATTTCTTTGAAAACAAATCAACCACTTGTGCAGAACTAAAAGATGATGTAAGAGCAAATAAATGAGAAAATTTTGTCAACCTATCAACTACCACATAGATGCAATCCTTACCCAAGGATTTAGGCAATCCGGTGATGAAATCCATGGAAATAATGTCCCATTTTTGCTCCAGAATGGTTAATGGTTGTAATAGGCTGGCTGGACATGTAAGTTCTGATTTGGTTTGTTGACATGCTTTACATTCATTCACATACTTCTGAACATCTTCCTTCATCCCCTTCCAAAAAAATCTTTGCCTTAACTCTCTATAAGTTTTGAAGATCCCCGGATGGCCCGCGAGTGGGGAATCATGTGCTTCTTGCAAAATTCGGTACTTGAGCTTGGATTTATGAACTAAATAAATTCTTCCCTTATAATATATCAGCCCATTCAAAATGCTATAATTATCATCCTCTTTGATTCCATCCAACACATCACAAGCAAATTTGTCTTTGCATATTCAACTAGTAGCATGTTTTTCCAATCGTTGGCAATATCCATGAGAGAAAAAGGCCTTCTTGAAAAAGCATCTGCTACTATATTATTCTTTCCTTTGACGTATTCAATATCAAAATCATAATCTTGAATCTTGCTTACCCACTTTTGTTTCCTTTCATTTAGATCTTTTTGGGTGAGAAAGTGGCTTAGGCTATTGTGGTTAGTTTTCACCACAAACTTGATGCCCACCAAGTATTGTCTGAATTTGGCCAATGCATGCATAATGGCCAGCATTTCTTTATCATATATGGAGTAAAGTTTTTCATGAGGCTGCAACTTTCTGCTCTCAAAGGCTATGGGGTGTTGTCTTTGCTTTGGGACAACCCCTATTCCTCCACCTAAAGCATCACATTCCACAACAAAATGTTTAGTAAAATTAGGAAGTGCAAATATGGGACAACTACTCATTACCTCTTTCATTTTTTGGAAGGCCTTTTCAGCCTCTTCATCCCACTTGAAAGCATCCTTCTTAGTCAAATCAGTGAGTGGAGAAGTCAACTTGGAGAACCCTTTCACAAATTTTATGTAGTACGTTCATATGCCAATAAAGCCTCTCAATTTGGTAATATTTTTTGGTGATGGCCATAGCCTTGATTTTTTCCATGTGTACCTTCACTCCTTCTTGCCCAATAATGTGCCCAAGATACAGTAGTTCTTTCATCCCAAACTCACATTTTGATAACTTAGCAAATAAGGACTCCTCTTGCACGATTTTCAACACAATCTCTAATTACTGCAAATGCTCTTTCCATGTTTTACTGTAAATAAGAATATCATCAAGGAAAACCAAAACAAACATTCTTAGTTACCTGTAAAATATCCTATTCATACATGCTTTAAAGGTGGATGGAGCATTAGTTAACCCAAAAGGCATGACAAGAAATTCAAAGTGGCCAAAATGACTTCGAAAAGCGGTCTTTTGCACATCTTCATCTTTCATTTGAATTTGGTGATACCCTGATCTAAGGTCAATTTTTGAGAAGCATTTGGCCCCATGTAGCTCATCCATGAGCTCATCAATCCTAGGAATAGGATACTTATTCTTGATAGTCTTTTTGTTCAAGGCTCTAAAATCTATGCACATTCTCAATGTTGCATCTTTTTTCTTCACTAGCACTACTGAGGAAGCATAAGGGCTAGAGCTTGGTATAATGAGTCCCAACTATAGGAATTATTGGATAGATTTTTCAAGCTCATCTCTGAAGTTTTTAGGATGTCTATAAGGTGGTATCTGAATGGGTGAAGTACCGTCCTCCAAAATAATACTTTGCTCAACCACCCTATCCGGTGGCCTACCATGTGGAAGGTCTCTAAAAACCTTTTCATATTTTTGCAAAAGTCTCTCTATCTCCTTTGGGTGTTGACAATATTTATAGTTGGCTTGGGAGATGTAATATGACATTTAGCATCCCATTCTATATCCCTATGCCTCCATATAGATCTCATACTATTGCAAGTTACTACTTGATTTGGATAAGTGTGTTGCCCTCTCACAATTCTTTGTACTCCTTTTGAATCTTGGAATTTCATTTCAGGAATTTGATAATTTACTATATGCTCTCCTATTGAATATAACCATTGCACTCCCAAAACCACATTAGTATCAGCAACATCAACCACATAAAAACTATCAACAAAAGTATAGTTACCTACGGTGACTTGCAGCTTTGGAACCCATGTTTTGCATTGCATTGTGTTGTGACCGGGAATGACAACTGTGAAGCCATCAAATGGTTCAATAGGTATCTTTCTTTTCTCTACCATCTCTGCATCAATGAAGTTATGAGTGGCTCCTACATCTACCAAAACTGAAGTTTTTTGTCCTTGTACCACACCTTTGCATCAGATAGTATGATAGTGAGGTACTGCTGAAAGCTCTGCCATTCTTGCTTTTTCCGGTGAAGGATGATTTTCTTCTTGTCTTTCCTCTTCTACTGCTATCTCATATGCCTCTTATTGATCTGAAATATGTCCATCTTCATCCATGCCCCCATCATACCCCTCATTATCAGAAAATACTTCTATGTATTGAGCCTTTCCTTTGGTACATTTGTGCCCCGGTGTCCATGGTTGGAAGCATGTGAAGCACAGTTTCTTTTTTCTAAGTTCATCCCTGTTGAGTCCATCTTTTTTATTCCTCTCACATGACTCTCTTTGCCAAGGTTTCTTATCATATCCATCCCTTTGCCAAGGTTTCTTTTCAAATTTGTATCTAGGCTTAGGAGGAAATCTCGTTCTAGGAAGCACATTTTGGAGATCCCTAGTCAAGCTCATTGCATCTTTTAATGTAGTTGGCTTGTGGGCTTTGACCAAACCTCTTAAGGGTTCAGCCAAACCTTCAGTGAACAGTAATACTAATCTTCCCATAGATACATCAGCCACCCTGACTGATAATTTTTGAAAGTCCAACATATATTCGGTAGGGGACCCAGTTTGCTTCAATTGAGCTAGTTCTTTGAAAGGCAATTTTGTATCTTTTTTATTCAAATATTTCTAATACCCTGTCAACAAATTCTCCATATGTTTTAACCTGATTATGACCCAAGGTTTTCAACCCATGAAACCACCATTCATTGGCATCTCCTTCCAAATGCAAAATGACCATTTTTAATGCATCCTCTTCCAACATAGGATTCAACTGAAAATATACATCCAATTTTTGCACCCAACTGTTAGCAGAATTTTGAAAAGAACCATCAAAAGTAGGAAGTGGCATTTTTCAATAGCACTATTCAATTCTTTGTTTTGGAATGGACTCCTATTGTCTCCCTTTCTTTTAATCTTTTGCATAGCATCAATGTAGTCACTGAGTGGTACACCTCTTTTACACTTTTCATTCAAATCATTCCAATCATTTACTAGTTTCTTGTAATCCAATTCAAGATTGGGCTCTTCTTTGGGTGTGAGAAATTTAGGTGCAGTATGCCTTTGTGTGCTTTGAAATTCATCAGGTCTATTATGAGGTCTTATACTTGAGAAAATATGCTCATTCCCTTTCATCTTTTCCCTTGAGTGTGAACCACTGTTATCTCCTATCATCCCTTTTCCTGAAAGTTGGCTACCCAACAATTCGAAACTTTTCATCATTTTTTTATTCATATCTAGCATAACCATGGTAGATCCTTCAAAACATGGTTTTAGGACTTCAATAAATTCCTCCTTATGTCTTAATTTTTCCTCATCCTCTCTACCCATTGTTTTAGAAAAAAACTCTTTTTCTGCTCGTATCTCTTCTTCAACTACTGATTCAAAGGGTGGTGGTTTATTTGTTTGGATTCTTGTTAATACCATCAGGTTCCAATACTGTGCTCTGATACCACTTGTAATGATCCTTTTTCAAAATTTTATTAAAATGCTAATTTTCCACCTTTTCCCCAATTTCGACCTTTGACTAGTTTTACTGTTTTGACCTCCAAATCAACCCAAATGCTCCCAAATATTATGTAGGAGTGTATGAATGGTATTTAGACTTGAATATTAGGTTCAGGGATGTTTTATGGCCCTCCAAATACTGCTGCAAACTTGATTTGTATTCTAATCAATATATGTAATTTTGACTAGTAATTTGTGCATCAAATCCCCCAGGGGTAACACTGCAAATGGCCTTCCAAATGCGTCCAAACTCCCACGAATTTATGAACAGACGTATGTAATGTGTTAAGTATGTGATTAAGGTCTCATATGCACCATTAATTGATTTTTACTACTGTTCTAACTCTCTCACATTCAATAGCAAAAACCCCCAATTCGACCCTTGGGGAAATGACACTATTCCACCTCTTGAATACAAACAAACTGAGTAAAAATGCTTCAAATTCTCAATTACAGTACATTCAACTTGTAGAATATATCCATGGTAGTATATGAATCACAAATATATCAGAGAATCATCCATCCATTCGAAATAATCAACCTTATAGTGTCATACATCAAAGCATTGGGGAAATGGACACTGTTTGCTCATTAATCAATAATTTTGCATACAGTCAATGGGTATTTCGACCTGATAGTTTTTGAATATGAATAAAAGAGGATATAAAGCTATTACAATTAGAAAAATATCATATGAATCTCTCCCAATGAGTGCAAGATCTCACCCAAAGCGCAATCCCTCAAGGAGCCCGAATATGCCTTCAAAATTGGAAATGGTGGAGAGAAAGTGTTGCACTAAACCAAACCACGAAAATTCCTATAGTTTCTACCTACAAATAAAAATCCATTAAATCACCATGAAAGACCTTAGTGGCCTCTCCAAACACCATCTTGGATGGGAATCTTTCACCCTCGAAATTGGCTAAGGCAAGAAACTAGTCATCCACTAGTTCTCTCTTCACAAATGCAATTTTTCTCAAATCATCAAAAGCCATTCTCATACTTGATTTCTACATTTTATAACTAAAATTATCCTTCAAGGGGTCGAAATCCTCTCAATAGATTCAATAAATTTCCATTTAGAAAATATTCTTCATTTGCCACTTATCTCCTAGTTCCAACCTTCCATCTTCTCCCAAATTCGAATTTGAGTCTCTTTAGCTTCCCCCAACTCCATGAGCACCTTTCTTGAGCCTATTTTTGGGGATGACATGTCATAATGGTCACGTGTAAGAAGTCAGGTCTGAATTTTTTCATAAATGTCATAGATGCTTCATTATTGTTGTCATAAAACTAGGGAATCTAGCCCAAGTGCCCACTAGTCTCCAATTTGACTCTTCCTCTCCCATGGAGGTTACTATTCCATCCCATTTCGACCTAAGATGCTCAATTCCATGTGTTATGACTTACCAACTCATCCAAGAGTGTTCACCTTCCCATGAATTTGAATTGGCAAGAGAGAGCTACCATGTGTTATTGAAAAATCAAGCTAGTGTGGGTCCCACCACCTCCATATGTCTCCAAAACCATTTGCCACTTAGAATTTTTCTTGAATTTATTTATTCACCATATTTATTAAATGTTTGAACCCTTCTACTATCTAAATATCATTTATTAGCTTCCTTATTACCATCCCACATGTGCCCATCCAACCTAAGAAACTAGTAGGATTGATGGGATTGTCTTACTATGCACTTATTTGAATGGGGACATTAAAATCACATGTGTCCAAAACTATCCAAAACTATCCAAGCCACATGTACATGTATCCAAATGTACATATATCCCATAAGAAACATCAAAACTCAATCTTGCTCTTGTTCTTTCCCGACGTTGATCATCTAAGTATATCTCTAGGATCAGTGTGCATCTCTGGATCCTACAAATTAAATATCAATTGTTAAATTCAACTAACTATGTACTAATACATTAGCTCAACAATTAACTTAACAATTATCAACTTGTGCATGGAAAGTGCATGAAACAATGGAAATTGCATGAAACATTTGGTCACTAAAGGACATCTCACCTCAACTGACAAAGGGGATTGTGTTCCTTGTGTAGCAGATGGAGCCATTGGTTGAACATCTAGGATGGTTGCAACCATGGTCGAACCTGGGTGGCTAGGTACTGCTCCTACTGGTGGTGGCTACAATCACAAAATGTTGAAATAGTTAGACATGCATGAATACACAATAGACAACAATAATAAACTATGTAAAGATCATGTTGAAAAAGTTTTATACCTGTGTGTGATCAGTTTCCATTGCAGATGCAGCACTGACTGCTACATCAACCATCAATGCGAGGTTTCAAGTAGACAACTCGGGTTCCTGATGCAGTAAACATGCAATTCAAACATTAACAAAAACGATTTATGCAATGGATTTTAGGTTAACTAACAAATATCATCGAAGGATACACATTACCATGGTATGAGTAAGCCCATGGTCATGGGCAGCTGGAGTCTTGCTAGGAGTAGGCTGCCTCACATACACACGAACCTTGTTGACAAATGGCCTAGCGGGAGATACAAATCCAGGCAATGGTCCATATGTCTCGGTTGGTGCCTACAGTCAGCAAGTGTTCATGTAGTTAGACATGCATGATTCAACAAATAGACATGTATTTAAAAAATGACATTTTTAATTGTTTGCATGGAGCCTAGATGTTTCATCAGACAATACAACCATGGGTGCTACCTCCACATTAGTTTGCCCCAGTGAAGGATCTTCCATCTGTAAGTTTAATAATTGTAAATATTAGACCGTAGATAGCATTATTGAACTAAAATGTAAAGTATGTGGAAATTAACAAATTAACAAGTATTAAAAAACTGAAATTTTAAAATGTTTACCTCGGTGTGAGATACGACAATGGGTGCTATATAAGATGGGCCTACCAAATGGGTAGCATCATGAATCCCTCCACCAATGACGGGATCAATGGATGGAATTTCATGGCCCCTTGTAGAGTCTGGAACATCTGACTTTGGGGCGTCACTGCCGGCATAAAGCTTCACTATAAAGCAATTTCACAAAATTAATATACTAGGTCAAACTATATATATGTGTACAAAGACAAAAATAAATGAAGAATTTATTACAATTAACCATCTACATACCTCACTCAAAAACCCACTGAAGGCAACATTTGAGGCAATACCATAGTAGGGACGACCACACGATGTGCACTCGTGAGACTCAATACTAGGCGGGGGATGTGCCGATGGTCCTGCACTAGTGGATGGTCCTACACTAGACGATGGTCCTGCATGGTGACAACCTAGTGAATGTACCACACCAGGGACAGATGTCCCTTCCTCACCCATATGCTGAACCATAGTGTCATGGTGAACAACTGCCCATGCCAAACTCAAAAACGCATCACATGTCTGTGGAATAACACAATATGTAGGTGGGACATCTAGCCCAGGAAACTGCCTGCGAGGTACAGGGATAGGGCGATCCTGGTCTCGAAGCCTCGCATTGGGTCGCTTTTGGGGCATCCCCCCACCAATCCCAAGAAACTGCAAGATATAAAAATAGTTTACGTGTTTATGTAACACGAACTCTGCATACATCTTTCGAAGGTAATACAAGGGAATTTCCCTGTTGTTATGTGGTGGCATATCAAAAGCCATGTACCATCTGTCCATCCAGTTATCAACAAATGGTTGAAACATGCACCACTCAATGGAGATATGAGGCCTGTTTGCATTTGGGATTTCCCCCAACCGAGGGTCCCTAAACAATGCAAATATGAGCTCTTTGGATATTTTCAACTTTTTTATTGCATTGTAGTCTATCCCATCAACATATTCTTGTCTTTTTCTTTCTCTATATGATGTAATATCATATAGTACATTGCTAGACTCTGAAATTGTGTCAACAATTGCATCCAAGGTTGATGCAAGTGAGTGGAGAACACTGCCACCACCACTAAAAGCTGCACTAATGCCCCTCAAGCGGGAAAGCTCAATCAATATCTCGGCATTTGTATCCATAGCGGCAACTGCAATAAAAACATCAATACGAAAATCATTAGAAACATATACATGGTATATAATGACGTCTCTTCAAAATTGAAAATGTATTAAATCAAATTCAAGTAAGAAATTTAATGGCATTCACTTACATACATTTAAAACTTAAAATTAAACATTTAACAATTAAAAAGTAAGTTTCATTCAACTTCTTTTTAGAAGTTAAGGCACTTCTTAACCCTCATTGGTGACTTTTCCATGCAAACTTGGGTTTAAACTTCTTAGAATTTAGGAGTGTTATTTTGACATGTTTTGGCCTTTACGTCCCTTGTAGAAAACAATATTTCCATCAACTTCATAAACTAACATTAAATTTATTGATTTCAACATATTACGCCTTGTGGTTGGAGGGGAGGACAAAGTGGCATGGAATGAAATGGATATGTATGAGTTTGTCTTGCTAATATGATTACATATGTACTTGAGATGAATATCAATTATTAATATGTTGAATAATCAACTAGAGATTGTGACTAGAATAACAATAACAACAATTTCAACTTAATAAGATATCACAAGTGGAATATGACAGTGTTATCTCAGAATTATCACATGCATATTTATTAATTTGATCCAAGTATTATGATATGTGATTGATATGACAAGATGGTTGATTAGGAGGATGAAGATTAGGTTGAGATAGAGAAACTAAATTTAAATGTCACAGTCCTAAGACTGTGACTACATTCAGTTAATGAATAAGTAAGAATAGGATATGACTTGTTAGGTTTAGAAATATGGTTAAGGTAACATGCCCGGGGGCATGTCAGGTGGTAAAACTTAGACCCGTGTCTTAAACACAGTCTTTAAGAGGGATGGAAGTTTAGGATAGATGTAGGGTTAGGACAACATCCAAGGGAAGAAGGTCCAAGATAGGTAAGAATGTTAGAAGGGTTTTAGGATAGGTTTCTAGGAGTAGTTACTAGGTCAGGGCCACAGGTCTTTCGGAGTGTAGATTAGGATTGTTGGATATGTAAACGACAGGGGCGAGGGACTATTAGGATATGTGAGGCAAGAAAAGGGATGAAAATTAACTTGATCATGGTTGGAAACACTCTCATGACACACTCTAGGTAGTTCATGGGTGTTCACCATTTTCATTGTTCTAAAAACATGGAAACCAACCAAAAGTGACAATTCCTTGGAGCAAAACAGAGACAATTTCTCTTTGCAAAATCGATCTCTACATTGTATGGCAAGTTCAGAAAATTAAATAAAAAACATAGTGATTTTCTATATGAAGTATTTGAGTTGAATCGACGGTCCTTGAGCATTGAGTAGATTGATCGAGGGTGTGGATAGGGCAGGCCCGAGAGGCACTTTGTTAATGTGTTTTGGCATTTAGTTAAGGGTGCTTAACTAAGAGGCAATGTATAGCTACATACACTTGTGATGAAATTTTGATTATGTTCACGGACAAATGATTGGGATGAAATTTTGAGAAACCAAGTTACTAATTGTTTATGCATTTTTTCTATTCATGCTTGTGCATGCATTTCATCTTATTATGGCCATTTCCGAGGAAAATTATTTAATTATTTAATTGTACTAATGCATTATGGTGCTGTATGAGGTTTATGTTGTCTGCTAACATAAAAGGTACACCAAGAAAGACAAATCATGTTCTAGTTCAAGAACATATGATCGGGGTGACATGAAGACAAAGATTCATCCATTGTCATGGATCACATAGAAGATCTATTTACAAGGTATGTATAACTTGGTTCTATAATGGTTAACTTATGAGATATGTAGGTTACTAGCACAAGTCATTGAAGAGAACAAGAAGACATCATGTGGGTATGTTAGACATAACTAGCTAACATACTAATCCAGGTATGTTTTTCCTATATCAAGTTAGAATCCTACCTTGTGATAGGATCTCTTATATAAGTATACATGGCATGATTGATAATGATTATTCATAGGTTTGAATAATCATGGGTGTATGCATATTATTTTTCTTACCTTAATTGATGATATGACTAACTAGAAGAGTCATGAAAGTATAGGTTTGAGTAATCACGGGTTTAGGCATATTATGTTTCTTACTTTAATTTATGATATGACTAACCATAAGAGTCCTTGAATACTAATGCTTATTAATTCTGTTTGAAATAATCATGAATATACATGCTTAAGATTATTGTGTTTTGATAGTATTGAGAATATACTAATGAATGTATGATTATGTATGAGATCTCGAGGGTAACACAATGATGATACTAGTAAACATGCATAGTGATCAAGGATGGATATAAGTTCAAGGACAGGTAATCCAAGAAGCAAAGATCAAGAGGGAGAACACTCCAGTAGTTTCTGCAAGGATACAGACATTCAGAGGGATTTTACCACTTCTCACAATCCACATTAGAATGGAGTTGCAGAAAGGAAGCAAAGACTGAGAGGGAGTCCACCCTACAACCAAACAAAGATAAGTATTTGAATTGTCATTTCTTGCATATTTGTTTGTTTAAATAATATTGTTCAATGATGTATATGCTTATGTTCCTAGACTTAGGGTGTGTATTATGCATATTAGAATAATTGCATTAATGAAAAATATACTACTAATATGAATGTAATGGATAAGTGGCCTATGGAACTGTACAACATTCCATTGCTACTTATCTAGAATGAAACCTCTTTGCTGACATGTTGGGAGTAGTGTAAACTCTTAACAATGTTCTGGTAGAAATTGGAAGGCATCTAGAAAGTTATAGGATATGTATGAATGTTGTATTGAAGCATTGAAGAAAATAATTGCGTGACTGTAACATATTTCTTTATGTGTAAGAATTTGTTCTGAAAACTATGAGATGTTTCTAATCATGCAATTTAACTTGTTTTGTAGGAAAGATCGTATACCTTCACCTACAAAAGAAGGACTACAACATTTGTTCCAGCAACAAAGATATCTATTGAAGATATTGAAGTTCCCAGGATCTGGGATTAAGTAATGGAAGGATGCCATGATCCGTCGATCATGAAGAATGATGGTTGGGATGTGGTCCTAGACCAGAAGGGAAGTCTGTCGTGACTTCCAAGTGGATCTATAAGATCAAGCATGCTGTAGGTAGTAGCATAGAGACTTTTGCTCCTGTATCCAGATCCACTTCCATTAGATCAGTACTTGCTTTGGCTGCAGTGATGAAATGGAAGATACACCAGATGGATATCAAGACAGCTTTCTTGAATGGTGTAGTCGAGGAGGAAGTGTATATGGAGCAGCCACTTGGTTTTGAGACACATGACAGGAAGTCATATGTGTGCACGTTGAAGAAAGCCTTGTATGGCTTGAAGCAAGCTCCTAGGACTTGGTATGGGAGGATAGACAGCTTTCTATCCAGTTTGGGCTTTACCAAGAGTAAAGTGGTTTCCAACCTTTACTACAAGGTTGAGGAAGGCAATCCTATGATACTAATATTGTATGTGGATGACCTATTTGTAATAGGTGAGGATAGATTGATTGCCGATACGAAGAGGAGGCTTGCTGCCGAGTTCGAGATGAAGGACTTGGGGATGATGCACTGTTTTCTAGGCATGGAGGTGTGGCAGAGTGCAGATGGGATCGTCCTTGGACAAGGGAAGTATGCAGTAGAGATCCTGAAGAGGTTCGGGATGATGGACTGTAAGGCCATGGCCACACTATGGCATCGAACCTGAAGCTTCTGCGTGATGCTTCATCTGATCTGGTTGATGTCACTGTGTATCATCAAATGATTGGGTCCTTGATGTACTCGACAAACACAAGACCAGATATTTGCTTTGTGGTGACCACATTGAGCCAATTCCTTACGGATCTCAGAGGTGTTCACCTGGTTTTTGTAAAGCATATTCTAAGGTACTTGAAGGGTATAGTTGATTATGGGCTCAAGTATGATGCAAATCAAAAGTTTAACCTGCAGGGTTATGTTGATGGATTGGGAAGGCAGTGTTGTAGATAGGAAGAGCACTTCTGGGTGCTGCTTTAGTATGGGATCAAGTGTGATCTCTTGGTTTAGCAGGAAGCAATCCTGTGTAGCACTGAGTACAGCCGAGGCAGAGTATGTTGCAGCATGTTTGGTTAGTTGTGAGGCGGTATGGCTCTGAAAGCTATTGTCTGAGTTATTTGATCTTTCGCTGGAGGCTACTGGTATCTTTTGTGACAACCATAGTTGTGTGAAGATGTCTGAGAATCCGGTGTTCCACGATAGGTTGAAACACATTGAGATCAAATATCACTATATCAGGGATATGGTGCAGAGAGGAGCAATGAAGCTCCTGTATGTTGCGATGGATGAGCAGGTTGCAGATGTACTGATGAAACCACTAGCCAGAGTGAATTTCAAGTACTTCAGATAGAGGCTTGGTGTTCTTCAGATTGATGACACTTCGAGGAAGAAGTGATGGACACATTTGCAGGAGCCATTCCAAGCATGGTGAGAGGAGGATCCTTCCATGGCTGTGGATATAAGTGCTGGATGATGAGCATCAGGACAATGCTTCAGTTATTGCTTTGTATGTACACATCATGTTGGATGCTGGATATGATCAATTTTATCATTTATATGTATGTACGCATCATGTTGGATGCTAGATATGATCAGTTGGATAATTTATATGTATATGTATATACGCATCATGTTGGATGCTGGATATGATCAGTTGGATCATGTGTATGTATCTGTAGATGTATCAGGTGGATACATTGTATAATCAGGTAGATCATGTATGTTGATATGTATCAGGTATGATCAGGTGGATCATGTATTTGTATGTGTATCAGGTGGATACATTATATGATCAGGTAGATCATGTATGATTATATGTATCAGGCAGATACTGTGTATGCATCAGGTGGATGCATTGTATGATCAGGATGATCATGGATGACAAGCTTCAGGATGTTGCTCCAGATGACATGCAACAGGATGATGTAGTGTTGATGATCAGGATGATCATGTGTACATCAGGATGATGTATGGTGAGTATCAGGTTGATACTCTATGGTCGTGGACAGGTTGTGCATATGAGCATGTAAGTAGACCTGGGAGACCTGGATAGGATGAAAAAGGCCTCAGATGCTCTTTCAAGGCATTGCTCTGGGAGGGCATGTAAGTAGACCTTGGAGATCTGGATAGGATGAAAAAGGGCTCAGATGTTGTTTCGAGGCATTGTCCTATGGCATGTAAGTAGACCTAGGAGATATGGAAAGGATGAAAAAGGCCTCAGATGATATTTCGAGGTATTGCCATGACCACATGTAATCAGATCTGGAGACCTGGACAAGATGAAAAAGGCCTCAGATGCTCTTTAGGGTTCTTGCTTGGCAAGACACCCTTTTAAGGTTTTGTGGTAGGAGTCATATGTAATCAGACTTGGAGATCTGGACAGGATGAAAAAGGCCTCAGATGCTCTTTAGGGTTCTTGCTTGGAAAGACACCCTTTTAAGGTTTTGTGACTGTCACATGTAAAAGATCCTGGGAGATCCTATAGGTCAGAGTTGTGTACTTGTAACAGCCTGAGATTCTCTTCCGAGGTTTTGTGATGCACGTAATAAGTCCTGAGGATTCCACAGTATGGCCAGTGATGATGACCTGTAGGTGGTGGGCCTAGATCCAGTATGAAAAAGGACTGGTCTGTAGAACTTCCTATGACAAGTAGATTCAGAGATTGATTGAGATAGCAGCAGTAGTGACGATGACGATGACTCGATGACGATTATCCAGTGACGATGATATAGAGAAGAAGACTTGTGCTAGAATACCTGTGTTGAGAAATACCTTCCTAGTTAAGAGGGAGTGTTGATGTATATGTAACTTTGGAATGTATTTCATATATGTATATTGTACTCCTATAGAGATGGTATTATTCCTCCATACAGAAGTGTTTGTATTCCTATAGAGATGTTATTATTCCTCTATACGGAAGTGTTGTCATTTATATTGTAAGTGTCGTAACTTATACTTGATGGGTTATTAGACCACCTTGTTTGGGTCGGCCTTGTATAAGTCATGTGGGTCAAAGGGTTATTAGACCACCCTATTGGGGGTCGGCAATGTGGGTCAAAGGGTTATTAGACCACCCTATTGGGTGTTGGCCCAGTCAACATTGTGTTATATGGTTAAGTTGAGGCCGACCTAGTAAAGGTTATTAGGCAAGTCAAGTCAAGTATAAATAGAGTGCGGGAGGCACTCTATTTGATCATTCTATTCTCACACGCGCTCTTTGGAGAGTGGCGCATTTGTGGAGGAGGAGAAGCTACTGCTAGGAGATGTCTATCTCTTATGCTTGGGTTGTATCATTGCTCTATCTATATCTGAGGAAGTTATTGGGGTTTTTCACCTTTATGGTTTTCCCCAAGTAAAATCTGTGTCTCTTGTGTGCTTGCATTATTGTTTCCATGATTGATATGTTGTAGATATGCTGTACATGTTGTTCTCTCAGTTAAGATCTTAGATCAGATTGAAGTAAATTCTGAAAAACTAACAGTAACTACATAACGCGTACGCGTTTTGTAGTTTTATAACGTGTACGCGTTATGGCTACCTAACCTACATGTCTAATGACATGTTAGGATTTTGTTTTACCATACCAAGTGCTAAGTATCAGAAACGCACTATGTTTTTATGTATCAGAAACGAGTTTTGAAAAACTAGGATTGCATCTAAAGTGACCCTCATCTTCTTGCACACACCCATCTTCATCTTTATTAAATTATTTCACATTTTTTAGGAGTTATCTAATGATTTTTTTTTTCATTATACAATAAAGGTAGAGTAATTGAGCACTTATAGTGATAAAGACATTGTTCGAAAACAATCACATACATATACTATAATTTAAAATTTAACTAGATTGCAGACTAGAGAAAAATAACTATGCAAGTGTGAAAAATTTTAATAAATTTTTTGAAAGAACTTTTTGAAATAACCAGATGGAAAGATTAAAAAAATAACCATGCAAGGGTGAAACCCTTGCAACCAAATCGCACACTAGAGAAAAATAACTATGCAACACTGAAACAGATTGCAACTTCATTGCTTATTTGCATTGTCTGTCATTATTTTCGTCCTTGGAATCGTGTGGTTTTACATAAGGTACTTCATTCATGTGTGATATGTCATCTCTTTCGGACGCAAAGCATCGAGAGGCTAATTCGAAAAATGCACTCACCATTTCCTTCAACAGATGGTTCATTTCAATGTCCAGCTACAGAACAACCAGTTCATGCAAATCCCCTTCTTGGATCTCAGTTATTGCTATGTTAACAATGTTGATTTCCCATGTAGCAGAGAAGATATCCACCAAAACGACATGGAAGTTGTAGACATAGGATTTCTCCATGGAACAAGTAGATAAACGGTGTGAAGGAAATCCATGGCCTCAACAATTTGTATAGCAATGTTGAAACGAGTGGAACATGACACGTTATTTCAACATGCAACACAACTGCCACATTACAACAACCTGCATATATTAGAGGGAGCATTTCCTTCTTTAAGCTCAGTATAAAAAAGACCCATCCATTGAATTTTGAAGAGAGTTGAGTTTTGTATCTCAGAGCAAAATGGCATCTGCGGCGCCACTGAACACATGACCTAACAATCATGCATTTGGCATGACTAGTTTTGGCACAGTCACAATCAAAATACATGTAAGTACATTAATAACTTTGACATTTTTTAAAATCACATCCTGTGCCAAATTTAGGATTAAATGAACAATTCAGTAATGCTTTGGAGTATAATTGGTCAAGTTTCCCATAGTCCCGAGTACTCTGCTAGATGTCAAAGTTGTGGTTGAATTAATTCGTTGGGTTTTTTCTAGGATTAGTCTAATTTTATGCTTAAATTTGGATTTATGTTAGATAAGTTCCATATAGTTTAGGCTCGATGCAATTCCGAAGAAGTAATTCGTTGGGTTTTGGCTAGGATTAGTCTAATTTTATGCTTAAATTTGGATTTATGTTAGATAAGTTCCATATAGTTTAGTCTCGATGCAATGTCACACAATATCGATGGGCCTGTAGCAAAACGCTTTTGTGATTTTTAATCTTTAATTTTTAATGTTCATAGTGATGATTGATCGGAATTTCCTTCTCTAGAGACATGATGACAACAAAACCTTCAGACTTTACACTTTCTTCAGTCTTATTCTCAACCAATCAAATGGAATCTCGAGAAGATTTCCTTTTCTTCAACGAGATTTGGAAAGAACCACCATATTTCATTCTCTTGTGGCGATTGCAATGCACTCCATTAGTTTGGTGAAACGTGCAACCTTAATTTCCTCATAACATGGCAGTTGCTTGATGTAAATTTATCTTCGTGAATATGGTCATAAAGGATCTCCAACAACAATGAATGTGTCAAATCTAATGCATATCCTGCACATGGATATGCATTAGCTTCCTCCTCCAGTTGGCCCTCTTCCTATGTATATGAGTGCAATAGCTCTTCTTCCATGTATTATGGTTTCTTATTTCCCAAGCAAGCTTGTTGTGACTTAGCAGGGACTTGAAGCTCTGCTTCTTCGCTCTCATTGTATCATGAATTTTCCTTACATCAATTTTGTGCTTGAAGTAAAATCCCTACTCCATGCAGAAAGCCTTTCCATTTAGCACCTATAGTATTTAAGCATTGCTCCATACAAGAATTCTTGCTTAGGGAAAAATGACTTTTACATATTTAAGTTCCTCATTCAAAGTAAAAGCCGATGCAATAAGGACACCATTCATTCTACAACTACTCCATAGGTCCAATACCTAACTTCTATAGCTCAATACTTACTTCATATACCACCTTCATGTCACATTTATCTAGATATGGCATACTATGCAACATGGAACAATATTAATGGATGACCTTTGCCTTCTTGGTTTTACCAATTTTTCACATCACATCTTCCCCACTACAACAATTCGTGATATTTTTAATACATGAACACTTCAAAAAATAGTGAGATTTTTAGTTCGTGATAGTTTTAGTACATGAACACTTCAAAAAATAGTGAGATTTTTAGTACATGAACACTTGGGCTCTTTATTTACATAACAACATTATCCCTTGAGAAGTAGATTCATCTCCAAGAGTTTGACGCAATACGCATATGTCAACGATCTTTTTTGCATTCTCCTTCATAAATGAAGAGGCCTCGAGGTCTCAATTGGTTGTGGCACATCCTTTAATTTCCATCTACAACTTTGGACGACGATACTCTCATCATTTGAATCCCTTCCAATAGAATCAGTCACTTTTCACTCATGTGCTTCAAGTAGCACCATATCACTACATTTATAGCTTCAAAGAGGTACACTCTCATCATTCTACTCCCTTTCAATAGAATTAGTCATTTTTCACTCATGTTTCAAGTAGCAACATAGCATTACATTTCTATCTTCAAATAGGTGAAGAACATTCATTATATTTATCCATCATCATCTTAAGCCATTCCATACAATATATTTTAGTATTTTTATTCTGACAATATAGTTTAGTATTTTTATTCCTAAATTGATAGGAAAATAGGAATTCTTTTGAACTAAAGGGAGAGGAGTTAAAGTTGATAGCTAACCTTACCTACCTGAGGAAGACATATCCCTCAACCAAACAAAGCCAAACCCTTAAGGGGATCTTCCTCTTTATCAACTATTGATTATTATATCTTGTTTTGTATGCAAGGGTTAGTTACTTACAATATTTCATTTTTAAGTTACACATTCGTATTTAATTATTTTTTCTTAGTTATTCAAGTGTGTGCATTATTGATTTGGACCATAGTATTCATTTATAAAGGTTGTTTGACCAAAATAATAGACAATCTATATAAACTTGATCTTTCTTACTTATCTCAACATTTCTTTATTTTTCAGTTGCTTTTGGTATCCTCTTATCTCTTTTTTTAGATAGGTTAGATTTTAAGGATTTTTTTTTATTGTGGTGTTTTTATGATGTGAGGTTGTTGGATATTCACCTCAAAGTTACAAGATTCCTTGAGAATGAGTAGGAGAGGGATGAAAATCGATGAGATACAAAGTTATAATACTTACATATATATTAAGTTCTAGTAATTTTTTATTGGGAAATATGGGAAGCATTTCAAAGTGAACCTTTGAAAGGTTTATGTTTCTCTTCCTATATAATTGAATAATGTGCTAGCAATTAAAAGAGGTTCTACATATAACTATATATTCGGGGTGTGTAACAAACTTTTGGAAAATTGATAAGCTTTAACTAAAGGGAAAAAATTAGAATGAATCCAAGATTTTAAAGAGAAATGATCTCTATATAGACAACAACATCTACCATGGATTTCATAAAATTATAAATGAAAGAAAATTGAGCTTTTCAATTTGGGCTCCCTATTAAATAGTTTACGCATATACTTATCAGGAGGTATTCCTTGATCTCCATGCTTGGTGAGAACAAGCCTTAAATTTCCCAAGATGAAAGTGAAGGCCCTGATAGAGTTATTTCTTGAGTTGGTTTGAATTGATGATAGAGTCATTCTTAGTTTAGATAGGATTAATGATCTTTAGGAAAACACAATTCTCCTCATTAAATCCAAGTATGCCTTAGTTATGATCTATAACCTTATTCATTAAATAATATGAAATATTATAAACAATTTATTTATCTTAATTTTGTTAATCAAAAGTTTTTCCTAAACAATATGATCTTAAATAGTAAAACAAATAGTACTAACATTATGACCAAAGTTCATGAAATTGGTATCTCTACTAACCCAAAAACATTATGGGATGATTGAATTTCTAAAATATGTGATAATAGTGGGTTGAGGATGAGCATCATTTCCTTTTATGTTTCCAATCTCATCCTAAACTCATCTTAGTTCCAAGATTTGACTAGGGATTGGATCCCATATGAGGTTGAGATGGATATAGATAGTCACATAAAGTATTATATTCTCATCCATTCAATTCATAATATATTTTATCATATTTTTGGGTGTTTTATATTAGCCTTTCAACTATGGTCAACAAACTAGGGTGAGCCAGTGTTGACTTGAGTAAACCATAGTCAACAATAGTCAACCATGGCCGACCATAATCAACCATGGTCAACCATAGTCAAGCACGAAGGGTTTCCCAGCTTGGACTAGGGGCACATCTCCCAAGTCTATGAGGCACAATTGCATTCACTGCAATCCTCAAACTATAAAAAGATGTGAAATGGAGTTGTAATATTCCTTTTATAGATTTAGGTGACTTGTTGAGCAAGTAAGATAGGCTAAGGAGCCTTCATGGAGTGGATAAGGTTTCTTTGCTTTATGCTTTGCTTTGATTTATGCTTTAGCTTTTTCCTTGTTTTCTGTTTTTGCTTTTGCTTTTTCTTTATCCTTCTTTTGATTTTCTATCAAACTTTTTCTTGCTTTTCTACCTTATCCTGATTTTCTGCTTTGCCCTTCTTTTTCCTACTTTTTTTCCTTACCCTGCTTTTTTGTTTTGTCCTTTTTGTTTTTTGTTTTTTGCTTTATCCTATTTTTCTGCCTTTGTCCCAATTTTCTGCTTTGTCCTGCTTTTCTATTTTGTCCTGCTTTTCTGCTTTATTATGTTTTTCCTGAGCTTTGCTGCTTTATTTTGCTTTCTTCTCCTTTTCCTACTTTCCATGCCTTGACTACTTTATCTTTTCTTGTCTTTCAAGTTACCTCTTATTCAACCTTATCCTCTAAGGAACACCTGTGGAGCATTATTGTAATACCCCTATTTTTCCCTTAGTGCTTATTGGTCTTAATGTAACTATTGTGTACATGCAAGATGTGTTTCCCTAGTGTGGAGCTCAAGGCCAAGGCCCCACTAGTGGATGCTTAAGGTTTAATTGCATAGGCAAGTATTTGAAAGTTTGATCATTCATGGGATATTAAGCCATGAAATATTATAAATGATGTAAACATTTAAATATTGCAATGAATTACCAAGAAAACTGGCTAAGGAGGTAACGAATGAGAAAGGGCCATGTGTATCCACTAGGGAGAGGTGAGGGGGTTATGGGATGGGATCCCATGATTCCACTTGTCCATTTATGAGCCCATTTGACCTCCATGCTGATATTTATTGTTGTTGTAAGAGAGTGGTTGGGAAACCTTGTTGATGAAATCGATTGAGTATGGGGCGACCCTGCGAATCCATATGGCAGGGCATGGCCCATGTCACTTGTTCCTTAAGACACTCAACCACCTGGGAATTTGACATTCAAATGACTACCCATTGTTGACCCGAAAACTAGGGGGGGACTCATTCATGCATTCACGCATTCAATCATCAACCCGTGTTGCATATCCAAGCTGGGAGCTGAGAAGGAAAATGTGATTTCTGTGTGAGCGGAAATTATAGAATCGAATGCCATAGAAAAACCTGCATGTGAACCCTGTCTATTCGGGAAATCCATGAAAGAAAACCCTGAGATGAACTATAGAGTCATGAGAATACCTGGGTTATGTTTGCAGAGAGTTGAACTATGGGAGAGAGCTTATTCCAAAACCCTGAGAAGAGCCAGCTAGATTAACATAGATAGAAGGTTTATTTAGGGTTGGAATGATTGATAAACCCAGTGAGGGCTATAATTGCATAGAACTAGAAGGGAAGGTTCCTTGAGGGACTATGCCGCAGAGAAGAGGGCCTTCCTTGTGTTTGGTGAGGTAGGTAATGTGGGTTTCATATCTGTTGAGTGTTGAGATGCCTATAGCTCTGTGGTTGAGCTCACTAGCTTAGCAATATCCTCCATGTTGCCCTTGTATGCTTGATAAACCCAACTGCAGGTTGGCTTAGCATGGTTATGTTTCCCTTGTATGCTTGATAAACCCAACTACAGATTGGCTTAGCATGGTTATGTTTACCTTGTATGCTTGATAAACCCAACTGTAGGTTGGATTAGCATGGTTATGTTTCCCTTGTATGCTTGATAAACCTAACTACAGATTGGCTTAGCATGGTTATGTTTACCCTGTATGCTTGATAAACCTGTCAAGTCCCCTCCCATCAGACTGAGACCGAGAGAGAACATGGTAGTAAATCTAGGCATCTAGCCCCATATCCATTAAGTAAAACTCATTGATAATAAGTAAACATATACATATGCATAATGTAGAAACACAGCGGAATTAAAATCAAGTTTAATATCTAACATACATTCCACATTTTCATGACAACCATTAAATAAATATATTGCATAATTTAACACAAGAGAGTACTTTTCTTAAAACAGAGTAGTCCCGAGCAACTAGCTATGCCACTGCAATGTTCCACCCAACCATAGGCTGACTGTGCTCATCAATCTCTCAGCACAATTGCCACCCCCGAGCTGGGCATGATTTCTACGAGGAAAAATGGAATAGTAGGCTCACACATAACTAGGGATACACCAAAATTAGCCAAGCCAATCTATAGTTGGGTTTATCAGGCTACTAAGGCAATGGAAATGAAGAATTGCTAAGTTAGTAAGCTCAACCACAGAGATATGGATGCCCTCTACAAGATCTATCTAGCTTGGCACCCACAATGCCTACACACCCCACTCAAGTAAGTATTCCCTTCACCAATACATAGTCCCTCAGGCCATGCCTTCCATTCTAGTGTTTTCCAAGGTGTGCATAGAAGAGTAGCCAGCCCTTTTGATCTTTTTGAGAGGTTACTCCCCTCACTAGGTTTATCAAGCCAATTCTATCCACTACCACTCCAAATTTCTTGCTCAAAGGTTCAAACCAAAACAGAGATGCACATAACAACAAAACCAAAATTGCTGGGCATGAAAAAAAATGTTTTTCAATGGGATGTCCAAAATGGGGTTTCCATTAGCTACAAAAAAATGTTGGGAAACCAAAAATGAAATGGCAATTGGGGAACCACCCTGAGAGAGCAAAATTATTTCTAGAAAACGTTTATGGGCATTCAAGGGACAAAAACGGCCTCCATAAACCCCAAAATCGTGGCTCCCTTCCTCCTAGCCATTATGAAATACAAAAATGAGTTCCCAAGCATGGAAAGTGCAGGAAAATGGTGAAAAACGTGATGGGGAAAGCCCAGCTAGCTCAAATTGCATGAGAGGGCAAAGGCCATGGGTGAAAGATGGATTTGGGCACCATTTCGTGGCTGTTTTCTTTCCCAAGAAGCAAAAATATGAATTCCCAGGTTGATGTCTTGCCCATGCATGAAATTGGCTTCCATACCTCTCCATTCCCAAGGCATTAACTGCCTCAACCAACTCTTGGTAGAATTAAATGATTGGGTGCATAAGTCAAAATGGGTAGTTGGTGGTTTATGGGTTTTCTCATAAAATTTGGATTAACACTATTGGCTCAAGGGTTTGAATAATTTTCCTCCTTATTCCTTGTGAAATCATGCCCCCATCTCTTTGTTGCATTGCTTAGCTAGTTGTGGGTATTTCATTAAAATTTGTATTTACATGATGTATTAATTTACATTGTACATGTCCAACACAAAAACCATGGGCATCTATTTTTAATTGCTGATACATACAAAGCTAAATCCATGGCAGGGCCTTGGCCTTGAGCTCTTCACCATGATTAAATAACGATATTTACATCATTTACAATTTTAATGCAATAGGGTCAAAATTAGGATATTACATTCCCCTCCCCCTTACATTAGCACTATCCTCAGTGCTCATCAAAATTGAACAAAAATGGATATGCCACTCTCATGGAATCCTCTAGTTCCCATGTAGCCTCATCAAGACTGTAGTGCCTCCATTGCACCTTTACCTGTCCGATGGCTCGGTTCCGGAGCAATGTTACCTTCTTGTCTAGGATGCACAATGGATCAGTTTGGAACTCTCCCTCGGGTTCCACCTGGATCACATCCCAATTAATCACATGGTTAGGATCATGTACACATTTTTTAAGCAAAGAGACATGAAAAACATTATGAGCTCTAGTGCTAGCAGGCAACCCAAGTCTATATGCAACTGGCCTTATTCTTTCAAGCACTTCAAATGGCCCACAATATCTAGGTGATAGCTTGGCACAACCCCCAAGATTCAAGGAACTCTTCCTTGGCCTCACTCTAAGATGCACATGACCCCCGACACTGAATTCCCTATGCACTCTAAGCTTATCTACATAGCTTTTATGTCTATCATGGGCTGCTTTTAAATTCTGCCTGATCTTTGCAACCTCTTGTTCCATTTCCTCAAGCAATTCTGGCCCAAGTACAATTATGTTCACTAGATTATCCCAAGTCACTGGTGTCCTACACCTTCTGCCATAGCAAGCCTCATATGGACTTATTCCCAATGATGCTTGTTTCCCATTGTTATACGCAAACTCTACCAAGTGTATATAATCCTCCCACTTGGATGGTTTTTCTGCATGTCTTCAAGCATCTGATTTACTCTTTATGTTTTCCCATTTATTTGAGGATGGTATGCGGTACTAAATTTCAAATGTGTACCTAAATCTGCAAAGAGACCCTTCCAAAAATTGGAAGTGAACTTGGTATCCCTGTTAGAAATTATTGCCTTAGGCAATCCATGTAATCTGAAAAATTCCTTCATGAAAATATTTGCAATGGCATCGGCTTTATGTGTGGAATTAACCAGTATAAAATGTGCTACCTTTGTTAACTTGTCCACCACCACCCTGATGGAATCATGTTGTCTCACTGTCATTAGCAAACCTGTAATAAAATCCATGGAAATTACTTCCCACTTCCATTCTGGAATTGGCAATGGATGCAATAAACCTACTGGGTGTTGGTGTTCAACCTTCACCTGCTAACATTTCATGCACCTAGAAATGTATTCAGCGATGTCCTTCTTCATCCCTGGCCAGAAATAATATTTTCTTGCTGTAGCAATTGTTCTTTGATATCCTGGGTGACCAGAGTATGGAGCTTTATGGATTTCATCGATAATAATCCTCCTCAAATCTGCCACATTTGGAACATAGGCTCTATTCTTATAAGTATGGAGTCCATCTTCTTCCAAATGGTATCCTTCATACTTCGTTTCAAGGTCTTGCTGTTGCAATTTGTCCTTTATCTGCACATACACTTCATCCTCAACAATATGGTTAACAATCTGCTACCTCAAATCTGGTTGGCAAGTGCTAAGCGCCGCCACATGCATTTCATGTACTTTCCTGCTAAGTGCATCAGCCACCTTGTTCTCTTTCACTTTTATGTGTTTGATTTTGAAATCAAATTCACACAAAAATTCCAACCATCTAGCTTGCCTAACATTCAAATTTGGCTGATCAAATAAGTATTTCAGACCACAATGGTCTATCCTCAACTCAAATTTCCTTCCCATTAAGTAATGGTTCCACATCTTTAAAGCATGTACTATGGCTGCCAGTTCTAAATCATGAGTAGCATAGTTCTTCTTGTGTTCCTTCAACTTTCTTGACTCATAGCATACCACGTGGTTTTCTTGCATATGAACTCCTCCAAGTCCTTGATTGCATGCATCGGTACATACCACAAAGTCTTTTTCTGGGTCTAGAATCTTTAATATTAGTGCATTCGTAAGAAGATTCTTCAACCATTGGAAACTTTCCTCACATCTTGGTGACCATTCAAACTTTATCCCCTTCTTTTGCAAAGAAGTGATCGGGTTTGTGACCTTGGAGAATCCTTCAATGAACCTTCGGTAGTACCCAGCAAGTCCCATAAAGGATCTCACATCTATCACATTCCTTGGAGTTGGCCAATTCATAATGGCTTCAATCTTCTCAGGGTCCACAGATATTCCTTCGTCTGAGATACTGTGACCCAAATAATGAATTCTATATTTATAAAAGTCACATTTGCTCAACTTTGTGTATAGCTTATGCTCCCTTAGCAATTGTAATGTCATTATCAAATGTTCTTTATGCTCTTCTTCATTCTTAGAATAGATAAGAATGTCATCTAGAAATACAAGAACGAACTTGTCCAAATACTTGCTAAAAACACTATTCATGAGACACATGAATGTAGTTGGTGCATTTGTGAGACCAAATGGTACCACTACAAACTCATAGTGTCCATACCTTGTTCTAAAGGCTATCTTATGAATATCTTCTTTTTTGATTCTTACATGATGGTAACCTAACCTTAAGTAAATCTTTGAAAATACCTTTGCTCCTCTCATTTGATAAAAAAGGTCATCAATTTGGGGCAATGGGTATTTGTTCTTCACAGTAACTTTGTTCAACTTCCTGTAGTCAATATATAACCTGAGTGTTCCATCTTTCTTTTTCACAAATAGAACAGGTGCTCCCCACGGGGACACACTTGGCTTGATATATTTCTTTTCCAACAACTCTTGTAATTGCATTTTCAATTCTAGCAATTCTGGTATACTCATCCTGTAGGGTGTCTTGGACACTGGTGCAACTCCTAGCATAAGTTCAATTGTAAAATCAATGTCTCTCTTTGGAGGAAGTCTCGGAATCTCATTGGGAAAAATATCCCTGAATTCTTGCAACACATGATAGTCCTCCAACTTAAGAGTTTCATTCTTTGTTGCCTCTAAAACATGGGCTGCATATAATTGACAACCCTTTCTACAGAACTTCTTCAGCTGCATGGCTGAAACCTGCCTAACAAAAGTCACCTTTGGAATGCCTTTTACAACCCTTGGGTTTCCTTCTTCGTCCATACATTCAAAAGTTTTATTGTAGCAGTCGATTTTAACCTTGTGTGCTTCTAAACAATCCATTCCAATGAGAATATCATAGGAACCTAGTGGCAAAACATTCAAATTTGCATAAGTGAATAGCCTGTCCATTTTTAAGGAACATTTCTCTACAATTTCACTAACTTTTCTCTTGGTTCCAGTGGCTAGTTGGACTAACCATGATTTACTATGCTTTGATTTCTTAAAAGCACAAACCTCAACAATTTTAGGAGTGATATAACTGTGAGTAGATCCAGGATCAATCAAAATAGAAACAGATTGCTTAGCAATCTTACCTTCAACTTCAACAACAGTTGATTGATGATCTGCTTGGCGGTCGTCTAGTGCTGCATAGATTCTAGGGATTGTCCTCGCCACTTGACCCACGGTTTTAGCTCCTTGGATGTTGTGAACTTGATTTGAATTCCCATTCCGATGTGGACAGTTCCTAAGCATGTGGTCTCCTCCACAAGCCCAACATTGAAGTGGTTCTCTTGGCTCCTTTGGATCTCTTAGCTTGTCTCCCATCATCCTAGTTGGCTTGGTCACAACCTATGATGGTTGTCTTTGCTGATTTCTGATATGAGGTTTGAAACCATTCTTCCTTTAGTCAAACTTCTCATTCTTCTTGTCCTTCCATGCCTTATGGAAATTAGGTTTGCTTTTGTCTTGATCATAGCAATACTTGGCCTTCCTTATTGCCTCCTCTAGAGTTCGAGGCTCATCAAATTCAATCCTATCTTTATATGATTGGGGTAGCCCACTTAGAAAACGCTGAATTTTAACCTTATCATCTTGAATATACCTGACATACCTCAGTAGCTCTAAGAACTTGTTTGCATACTCTTCCATGGTCAATTGTCCCAATTTCAGCTCATGGAACTCTTTGACCTTGTCATCATAGTATCTGTCAGAGAGGTACTTCTGCTTGAAATATTTCCTGAACTGCTTCCACACAATCTTTCTTTCATTGATCTTCCTCACTTTCCTAATGTGATCCCACAATATAGATGCTCTTCCATTCATATTGAAGATGGAGACCCTTGCCTTCATATTTCCAAAGTAGTCTTGGACTTGGAAATACTTTCTCATTCCAAGAAGCCAAGCTTCAGCTTCTTGACCAGACTTTACCTCTCCATAAAATGTAGGAGATTTTGCCTTCTTAAATTCCCCATGTGAATTGTTCTTGTAATGCCTCTTTCTCTTATTCTTGCGAGATGAAGAGCTTGAACCCTCAATGGATCCTTCAGAGTCAGATGATCCGCTAGAAGCGATTTCTGGAGTATAGGTTCTGTCTCTAGAAACTCTTCTTGAGATATTGGACCTCTTGCAGGAATTTCTCCTTGAACTACTTTGACTTGCTTCAAGAATTTCTGACTGATGTCTAGGATTAATTTGCCTCAGGATATTTGTAAAAATCTGCAGCATGGCTGCATTCAACTGATTTTGTTCTTCCTGAGCTTTAATCATTCTTTTATTATCTTCTCTGCAACTTTGCAACTCCACCCTTAGAATCCTTATGGTGGTTGCAATATCTAGGGGAGTCTCTCGATTTCTTCTCCCATTGGATTTTGTTTCAGCATTCTCAACATGTGTATTTTCCCCCATGGCATCTGTCTCAGGCTCATAGGGATCCTGTGCATCATCCATAATGCTGATATTCTTGGCCCAACCAAGACCGAAACTTTCCCAACTACACTTATCTCGAATGTTGCTTTGATGTGACTATAATTCTGCAAAATGTGTTTATAAACACAACTGTTAGTTGCATTATAATATCATGAATTGGTTGCATGTATATGGGAAAATCCTATATTGACAACTTTGTCCAATCATAGACTTTCTCACAATCAACGACTGTCTCAAGGGGACGACTGTCTCAGGGGTACAACGGGGATCAAGAGGGATTGCCCCTTTGTGGCTACTCTGTGCCACTGTAGGGAGGGTCGAGGGAAGCACCCTCTTTTTTTTTGTAGTTCCTTTGATTTCACGCAATCTAGTGCATAAATTTCATGGCGATTTTTCCATTTTTGGTACCTAAGAATTGCAGTAAAAAACTATTGCATTTTCCTGTTTGGCGCAAATATTAAGGTTAAAATGGCCACCAGTGTCACGGACCTTAACGTTATTTGTGTTGCTGGTGTCGCGAATATTTAGCTTAAAAAGCGCCGCCCTTGTCACAGAATTTTAAGCTAAAATTTGTTGCCCTTGTCGCGTATCTTAAGGTTATTTTCACCACGTGCGTCGTAGATTTTAACATTAAAATTGTTGTCAGCGTTCGCGGATCTTAATGTTAATTTCGTTGAGCGCATGCATCGCAAAATTTTTCATTAACTTCGTCGCCGCGTCACAGAAATTAACATTAAGTTCGTTGCCGCGTCTCAAAATTTAACGTTAATTTCGCCGCTGCGCGTCGTAAAACTTAACGCTAAAATCACCGACAGAGTCACCAAAGTTAGCACTAAACCCGCCAACCGCGTCACAGAAATTAACATTAATTTCACCGCCACAGTCTTAGGCAAAATTTCAAAAACACTTAGCAAAAGTCAAAAATTTTTCTTTCTTTCTGTGATGATTATTGCTCAACAGGAGGTGACTTTTTCTCTGCAACTCTGCAAACTGTTCAACCTTAGCCTATTTAGGCCCAACATGGTAACCTATGGTGATAACGAAGGAGTCTTCCCTATGTAACTCTGATCATACTTGGTCCATAGAGGCCCAATCCTGTAGCCTATGGCTTTGATACCACACTGTCAAGTCCCCTCCCATTAGACCGAGACTGGGAGAGAACATGGTAGTAAATTTGAGCATCTAGCCCCATATCCATTAAGTAAAACTCATTGATAATAAGTAAACATATACATATGCATAATGTAGAAACACAGCAGAATTAAAATCATGTTTAATATCAAACATACATTCCACATTTTCATGACAACCATTAAATAAATACATTGCAGAATTTAACACAAGAGAGTACTTATCTTAAAACAGAGTAGTCCCAAGCAACTGGCTATGCAACTGCAATGTTCCACCCAACCATAGGCTAACTGTGCTCATCAATCTCTCAGCACAATTGCCACTCTCGAGTTGGGCATGATCTCTACAAGGAAAAAGGGAACAACAGGCTCACACATAACTAGGGATACGCCAAAATCAACCAAGCCAATCTACAGTTGGGTTTATTAGGCTACTAAGGCAATGGAAAGAAAGAATTGCTAAGCTAGTGAGCTCAACCACAAAGATATGGATGCCCTCTACAAGATCTATCTAGCTTGGCACCCACAATGCCTACACACCCCACTCAAGGAAGTATTCTCTTCACCAATACACAGTCCCTAACGCCATATCTTCCATTCTAGTGTTGTCCAAGGTGTGCATAGAAGAGTAGCCAACCCTTTTGATCTTTCTAAGAGGTTACTCCCCTCACTAGGTTTATCAAGCCAATTCTATCCACTACCACTCCAAATTTCTTGCTCACAGGTTCAAACCAAAACAGAGATGCACATAACAACAAAACCACAATTGTTGGGCATGAAGAAAAACATTTTTTCAATGGGATGTCCAAAATGGGGTTTCCATTAGCTGCAGAAAAACGTTGGGCAACCCAAAAAAAAATGGCAATTGGGGAATCACCCTAGGAGAGCAAAATCGTTTCCAGAAAACGTTTATGGGCATTCAAGGGACAAAAACGACCTCCATAAACCCCAAAATCATGGCTCCCTTCCTCTCAACCATTGTGTAATACAAAAATGAGTTCCCAGGCATGGAAAATGTAGGAAAATGGTGAAAAACATGATGGGAAAAGCCCAGCTAGCTCAAACTGCGTGAGAGGGAAAAGGCCATGGGTGAAAGATGGATTTGGGCACCATTTCATGGGTGTTTTCTTTCCCAGGAAGCAAAAATATGAATTCCCAGGTTGATGGCTTGCCCATGAAAAAAATTGGCTTCCATACCTCTCCATTCCCAAGGCATTAACTGCCTCAACCAACTCTTGGAAGAATTAAATGATTGGGTGCATAAGTCAAAATGGGTAGTTGGTGGTTTATGGGTTTTCTCATAAAATTTGGATTAACACAATTGGCTCAAGGGTTTGAATAATTTCCCTCCCTATTCCTTGTGAAATCATGCCCCCATATCTTTGTTGCATTACTTAGCTAGTTGTGGGTATTTCATTAAAATTTGTATTTACATGATGTATTAATTTACATTGTGCATGTCCAGCACAAGAACCATAGGCATTTATTTTTAATTGCCGATGCATACAAAGCTAAATCGATGGCGGGGCCTTGGCCTTTAGCTCCTCACCATGATTAAATAACGATATTTACATCATTTACAATTTTAATACAATAGGGTCAAAATCGAAATATTACAAAACCCAACTGCAGATTGGCTTAGGATGATTATGTTTAACTTGTATGCTTGATAAACCCAACTGTAGGTTGGCTTAGCATGGTTATGTTTCCCCTGTATGCTTGATAAACCCACTGTAGGTTGGCTTAGCATCCCTGTTTTCTGGTATGCTTAATAAATCCAACTATGGATTGGCTTAGCATGGGGATGATATCTTGACTGTGAGAGAGTCCTTAGCCCTCCTTAGTGGATACACATCCTGGCTTGGGGGTGGTCTCTTAGCTGAAAGAGTATAGGATGGACAGAGACCTAAGGTTGGGTGGAACGTTTCTCTCACTTAGTCAGTTGCTTGGACATTTTCAAGAATTCAAAGATAAGTGTTTTATGGAGTAAATGATGATGTTTCATGTGTTATGATCTTGTGTGGATGTCAAAGTTATTGAATGAATGTTTATATGAATTTGATTGATAAGTAGACTTTGTATAATCCTAAGTTCATATTGAATACCTCATTCATTTGCATGAGTTTAATGCATTACTAATTTTACATGTGTTAGATGTATGAGTTGACCTTAGTTTTATTCACCTTATGTGTTCCTTTATGCATTGCATATATGATTTGAAGGACTTCTTGGCCTCACCTAGACAGGGGGAAGAGTTATATGACCCTATGGTGTTCATAGCTTCTTTGTGGGTCAGAGGAAGGATGGATTTATGGTAGGAGTCAAGTGGAGTTCTTGTTGAAGGTTAAAGGCACATGGGAGGGAGTTATAAGCAATAAATTTAGTTGGATAATTGAGAATTTTAGAGACCTCAGTTGGGCCAGGAGTTTACACCAATGGATAGATATCTCGAAGAGATTTCCAATAGTACCGGCTTTGTCCAATTTGGCTTAAGGAGGAGGAAGTTATGTCCTTGTGATTGATGTTGCAGAGAGTGTTGTTCTGCATTCCCGCATCCGCAATGCGAATTGTAGAGGCCACTGATCAACTTGGATTTGCATGGTTCAACTTCCGCATTTCCACACCTGCGATGTGGATTGCGAAATTCGGAAGGATAAGTTCATCAGGGACGATGATTTGGACTTCCGCAGTTCCGAGTTCCGCAATGCGGATTGCGGATTGCAGAAGGGGTGTTTTTATCGGAGTGTGAATTTTGGATTCCCACAGTTCTGAGTTCCATGATGTGGATTGCGGATTGCAAATTGTAGAGGCGATGTCTTCCATAGCAGGTAAGTTTGGAAATATGACTTCTGAGTTCTACAATGCAGATTGCGGAAGGGAGAATTGCGGATCGATAGCCATTGCGGTTGTGCGTGAAAATGGAAGGTTTTGGAGAAAAAAAATTGGATCAGTGGGTCACGCACCACCTCTGAAGGAAATGATGGGGTTGGGGACATGAAAATTATCCACTTTATTCCAAAATAAAAATAACTATTTAATGAAAAATACTTTTCATCAAGTGCATATCAAACTTTAAGAAAATAAATTCAACACATCCTAATTAGTTAATGCCTGAACTTTCAAAATTAACCCCAAGTAAATGATATTTTCTCGACAACCCAAGGGATTGATTGGGTTAGGAACTCAATCCAATGATCATTAATGAGGGGACATGGAAATCCTCCCCTCCCAAGATTGCTTGTCCTCAAGCAATGAAAAAACAAGGGGTTGAGAAACTTGTACATTGCCACCAAACTGCTGCTGCTAATCAATATGGCCAATGAGGAAAGTGTTGGTGGTGATTTCGCACTCCAATGAGAAAGAGTGTGGGTTCTACTGGCTTGACGAAACTGAGGTAGAGAGCATGCAAGAGGATTTTTATTGTAGCTCTGTGTGTGAGAGGTGTGCGGTAAACAATAGTAAAAACTAGTAAAACTAACACTCAATCATGCAAATGAAAATATATCCTAAGGTAGTATGGCTTATGAGCTGTAAATGCTAATACTAACATGTGAAAACTCAATCGTAAAAATAAACAGTAAACAATAACTATTTTATTTAGTCAATATCTATCGCATTAATAACCAAATCACACACATAAAATTATTTCCATTCATATCAATAAACCATGTTTATAAAAGAATCATTTTCATTATTTATAAGGAATGGAGTTACATGTACAGAGTTGCCTCTCTAGGCATATGGGCCCTTGTGGCGGACAAGCTAGCAATTCTCCGTTGATGGTTATGTCCTCTAAATGGCCAGTGAGCTTAAACAAATGCAATATATCAACCCAAATGGTAGAAAGGAGCCAAGGGTGCTCAACCGACCAAAGGGATTTACAGAGTGGGATATTGGTGGTGGAGGTCTATGCGAATGGAATAATGGTGGATGGTAAAAATGGGACCAAGATGGGAGAGCTTCGAATGGTAGGTTATCGAATGAATTCTTCTAATGGTGGGAAAAATATAACATATATAATGTGGTTTACGGTTTTGGAACCCTAAAACCACTTATGTTTTTTTTTTAAAATATTACCATCGATAAATTTTGAATTGACGTGGGAGTTTGTATTTGTCGGGACAACCCCCCTATTTTGGTGGGATCCTCCTTTTTAGGGGAGATTCCCTATTTTGGTGGAGGATGTCCAAAGGGGGTTTAGAACTTAGGCTAAATGGGTTTTTTGGGTTTTTATGCATAAATGGGTTTATTCTTTGGAAATAAGGGTCCATAACATGTCATTTGGTGTGGTCAATTTTTTTGTGTTAACAAATTAACCATTGATGTGTGAGGTTAGGAGCTAATTGTATGACCGATAGACATCATAGGACCTTATTTTAGCGTGGGATAATGTGGCATTCTGGTGGAGGACGAAACTTTGTTGGGGAGGAGGACTTCTCTTACTTCACGGAACGTTAAGGGTCATAATCTACAAATACAATACTTATAATGGATGAGGTAGATATAATCTCAAATATACATGGACGAGGCGGGTATTCCCATGCTCGTATCAATGCATCAAGATATATAAATAGAGATCCCCATGGAGGGCCTAAAAAATACATGGATAACTACTATGTACATCATAATGGTCTAGAGGGGACAAAAATATGGGACATATTAATGGTCCAACCATGACTGATCTAAAGAGATGGAACTGGGAACAATGGCATCCATCCTGAATGTGATACCATAACAACCGAGGCTCTGTTGGATCTAAAGTGGTCCAACAAGTAGAGGGACTCAACGACTAAGAGTTAGAATCTCAAAGGTACATGAACTGCATTTGAACTAGATACTATAGGAATCATATAACCGGAGGGATTACAAACAATGTCACCAACGTAGCCCAGATATCCACGAGAACATAAAATTGGGGGGTTCCAAATCGACTCACCAATGTGCTAGATTCTGGATACATCTGGGGTCTTCGACCATTAACTAAAGGGACCAATACCCTATACGAATTTCAATGTTGCGATGAGGGAGTTGGAGTCGAGCACATGAGAAACAATCACCCAAATAGGCACTAAGGACTCCTCTCAGATGATCCGTAGGAACTCACCATTGATGGAGGTGAGGCCAAGATACAGGGACCTCTATATCTATCCTCTGGAATAGATGTGCTAGCGTCGACAGAGTGGGACCTGCAACTACCAAGGAAATGAGACTTCCTTGATAGGAACGCAAGGTATACAACCAAGATGTAATAGTACTGGACTTGAGACTGGGACAGTGTGCAAGGAATATGAGGGCCACGAAGTGATGGGACTCAAACTACCTTTGTTCAAAGTATGACGGTAGGGATGACCTAGTAGCTTATGAAACCAATCTTGGGGGGAGAGGATCATCGATTAGGGGATCAAGAACTATGAATACAACAGGGGAGACTCTGGTGGGGGAGGGGGAACTGATTAGTGATATTAGGATACTCCAAGTGTAATGTCCCCATTTTGACCCCCTTTGTATTAAATCGTAAATGATGTAAATATTGTAATTTAGTCATGGTGAGGAACTCAAGGCCAAGGCCCCACCATTTATTTAGCGTTGATGTATTAGCAATTAAAGGAATAAATTCCTATGGTTCTTGTGCTAGATGGGCACAATGTAAATAAGACATCATGTAAATACGAATTTTAATGGAAATACCCACAACTAGCTATGCAATGCAACAAAGAGATGGGGGCATGATTCTACAAGGAATAGGGAAGAAAATTATTCAAACCCTTGAGCCAATGGTGTTAATCCATGTGTCAATGAGGAAACCCATAAACCCTCAACTACCCATTTTGGGTTATGGACCCAATCATTTAATTATTCCAGGAATTGGTTGAGGCAGTTAATGCCTTGGGAGTGAAGAAGTATGGCAGCCAATTTCGGGTATGGGCAAACCATCAACCTGGGAATTCGTATCTTTGCTTCTTGGGCAAGAAAACACCCACGAAATGGTGCCCAAAGCCATTCTGAACCCATAGTTTTTCCTCTCTCACACAGATTGAGATGGCTGGAAGTTACGTTCATGTTTTTCATAAAAAATGTAGGGTTTTCCTTGCCCAGAAAATCGTTTTTGGTTTTGGACAATAGCTGGGAAGAAGGGGCTGTGAATTGGGACTGTATGGAGGTCGTTTTGCCCCAGAATTGCCATGGATGTTTTTCTGAAAATGATTTCTGCTCTCTAGGGTTGTTCCCCAATTGCCATTTCGTTTTTGGGCTTTCCCCCATTTTTCTAAATTGGTAGAAACCCCCTCTTTGGACATCCCACTGAAGAAATTTTTATCATGCCCAATAATTGTGGTTCAGCTGTTTTGTGCATCCTTGTTTTGGTCTGAATCTGTGAGCAAGAAACTTGGAGTGGTAGTGGACAGAATTGACTTGATAAACCTAGTGAAGGGAGTAACCTCTCAAGAAGATCAAGAGGGATTTGGCTACTTTTCTATGCACACCCTGAGAGCACTAGAAAGGAAGGTATGGCTTGAGGGACTGTGTGGCAGTGGAGAGAATACTTCCTTGTGTTGGGTGTGTAGGAATTGTGAGTGCCAAGCTGAATAGATCTGGGAGGGGTACCCATAGCTCTATGGTTGAGCTCACTAGCTTAGTAATTATTCCTTTCCATTTCCTAGCAGCTTGATACCCAATTGTAGATTGGATTGGCTCATCTTGGTGTATGCTTGGCTATGTGTGAGTCTGTTGTTCCCTAGTTCCTTGTAGTAATCATGCCCAGCTCGGGGGTGGCGGTTGTATCAAGAGGTTGATAAGCACAACTAGCCTATGGTTGGGAGGAACGTTGTAGATGCATAGCTAGTTGCTTGGGACTACTTGTTAAGATAAGTATTCTCTTGTGTTAACTTTGCATTTATTCATTTGATGAATATCGTGAATGTATTATGGATGTGTTATTGAATTTACTTCCGCTGTGTTTTCTTATAGTTTTACATTTCCATAAGTACTTTTATACTGTGTGAATGTGTATTGAATAGTTCATGGGGCTAGATGCCCAATTTTAACATCACGTCCTCTCTATCATGCTGGTATGGTAGGAGGGGATGTTACACCAAGGGTTACTCATCATAGAATACTATGAACAAAGGTGATTGTACTTAGAAATGCTTCCATACCATGGGGTTGTACGTGATTTGTAGGGGCGCTGAAAGGCACCGTTTGGGCCTTCTTCATGGTTTAAGGAGCTTGAAGAAGGGGTAGAAGTGTGCTAGATATAGTATCATCATGTGGATTTTGTACGAGCCCATGATGATAAGTGCTCGTGGGTCATTTCAATTTTAAGGAGTTTGAAAGCATTAAGAATACTCTGAAGTAGTGAGGAGGTACCGTCATGCGGATTTATACAAGCCCATGATGGTGACTGCTCATGGTCGCTTTCAATTTTAGAGAGTCTGAAAGAATTAAGAAGACTCTGAGGGGGTTCTTTTTCATAGATTAGTCCCCAAATCCCGAAAAAGCATAACAGTATGCAGTGGAGAACTCTTCTAGTCAAAGAGACTAGAGTATTCCTTTTTTGTAATTAGTCCATTTGGTCTGAAAAGTGTGTAAGCTTATACTGAATAGACACCCTTTCAGATACTTTAACAAGCATGAAAGGAAGCAAGATTTCTCAACGATCTTTTCTTTCACCTACCCAAATTTTGAGACCTATTATTTTATTTGCAAAAACATTATGTTAAATTATAATTACAAAGTTTTGTAATTATGACCAAATTTGGTCAAGGATGATTATAGTAATTGATTATTATTATTTAATAAATTAAAATAGGAGACAAACACCCAAGGCAACTGTTAAATGAGTGTTCACTGACCCACTAGGAGGAATGGAAGTTGTTAGAAGGAATGGGACAGATGTAAGCATTTGCACTCCATTACTAGCTATTTGTTATGGGACAACTACCCCTAAATTTGTGGCATTATCCCCCAGGTGGGTTGAAGAGAGCTGATGGCTCATTAATAACCAGGTTAACCACTAAAAGGCCTAGGCATCCTTGATAATGCAATTCGAATTGAGCAGGCAGCTCTACATTAATTTATGTAGAAATAATTCCTCAAGTGTATCAGGTGATCACTGAGAGATTCGAATAGGGAGGCTAAGTAGAAGTGCATTGTGAGTCTACTGAATTTATTCTGAGAAGGGAACCAGAGGTGCTGGTATAGGTCTCTTTGACTGCTAAGTCTATATGACTGGATGAACTACTTTGTTGCTACAAGTAGATGACCTAAAGCTTCTACAAATTCTTTTTCCTAGTGGTTCAGTGAACAAGCTCGGGGGTCCTAAGGCAAGTAATTTGGCTGTCTTTAGGAATAGGTTGGGTGGAACAGGATCCTTGGGTTGTTTGATTCTCCTATAATCAATCAGGTTCTACTATTCTACCTTATTGATTACAGTTAAATGATTTTCGGAAATTGTAGTTTTAGTATTTACAGTTAATGATATATAGAAGCAATTGTTTTCAATTTCTGACCTATAGATGATTTTGTTTAAGGATGATTAAGCAATGAGATGATTGATAAAGAAATATTTTCTGCATTTTTCCCCATGTGAAATTTCTGCATCGTACTCCAATACAAAGAAGAAAAATTTAAGATAGAAGATTTGATAGACAGATTGTCAGATGAATGAATAGAATAATGTTGTTGTATATTTTTAATTTTCCCTATCAGTTATATTCTGTAATACAAACTATATGCTTAGATTAAGAATGTATACTCAACATATTATAATGCAGGCATTAGAGTAGTTTTTGTCATATAAATTTAAGTTAACATTTCATTTCTGCTCAGAAACTAGGATTTCAAATATTAATATCTGCTTGAAAATGTATGTTGTATATTCTATTCTTTCTAACAATAGAATGTTATAATTCTACTTAGTCCAGGTATCATAATCCCTATAAATTTAATAGCTGCAAATTTAAATATCCTTCGTACAGAAATGTTAAATGCATTTTATTAACATTTATTTTCTTTCATTCAACATTCATGATTTAAACCTAGTGATTAGTCCCATTATTTAAACAGTCTGCTATATTTCAATTTTTGCAGACTAGATTCATTCTAGGTTTTAATTTGAAAATCTTATAGTTCTGCTAAGACTAAACTTTCAACTATATAAAGCAAACATGTATAGGCTCGTTTTCAAAACCCTAAGATCATTTATAACCAGCCTACAGTCTACACATAATATCGTAAACCTATTTTATTATATCAAGCTTTTCCAAAGCTAAACACATCATCATTATTCGACTATCACTTTTATGATAGTTATCTACTTAAACATGATAAACTTAAACAAGAGTATTTCTCTTCCATCAGTCGTAATATTTATCTACGTGGTGGTTCAAAATAGAAACTAAGTTTCATCACCATTCTAACTTCAACCTTAATACTCATTCAAGTTATGGGTCAAAACCAAAACGGAGTCACATTATCATCTTCCAAACTTAAACTTAAAACAATACGAGCACATGGTTTATTTGTTGAGCATTAATTAACCTACGACTCTCGGCCTGAATCAACATTGTTTTTCTAACCAACATATCAACTTATATGAACATAGAAATAGTTATGAAAACCATCTACAGTAATGTTTCAATACAACTCAATCCCATTTTAATATTCAAACAAAATTATAAACATTTTAACACAAGACTTTCTAGGTTTTGTAGAAATGAGTTAACCCTCAACTCTCGGTTAATTTTCACATTTATCAATATAGTCAATCCATTGAAAGAGTTTATATTGAAAACTTTTCAAGCTTCCTAAACCACATAAGGTCCATTCCATTAGAAATCACATCGTAAAACAAGTTCACAGTTATTTAAACGCTGCAAAAAAACACTACTGGGCCAAATAGCAACATAAACTGAGGATTTATCCTCTTGCAAATATTGTTCAAAAAAGTCTTAAACTTGGCCATTACCCTTGTCAGGGATAGTTTTTCCAAATCTCGTCAAACTGTAAACACCAACAGAAAACGAGACTTAGGTCGATGCTCCTGCATCATACTCTAGGGGAGAAAAAGAATAGTTCTGCAGTAAAGCTTCAGGATCCACACCGAACTTAGAAATCTCCAATGCAGTCATCCACATGGCATCTTCAGATGGTTGATTCTTCCACTTGACCAAATACTAAAAATAATCCCTATTTCTAGTTTTCTTCAAAATCTTCTTGTCAAGTATGGCTTCAATCCTTTGCTACTCCTTCAGAGGTAATTGTGCTTTCCAATCAACCATTTGACCATCTTCACTTGCAACTATCCCTTCTTCCTGAACACCTGAACCTTTAAAAGGATACAAATCTGAAACATTAAAAATTGGAGAAATTTCATAATCAAAAGGAAGTTCAATTTCATATGCATTTGTAAAAAACTTCCTTAAAACTTTACAAGGTCCAATTTTCTTGAGTTTCATCTTATTATAAGTTCCCCTGGGAAACCTTTCCTCCCTAAGATATGCCATCACCAAATCTCCAACCTGAAAGTCAACTTCCCTTTTCTTTAAGTCTGCTCTCTGTTTATAACTACTAGTACTCTCCAACAACTTCTTCTTAACACTTTCATGTAACTCCTATAGACCATAAGCAAAGTCTTCACCATCTGCTCTCCTCTTTTCTAACTTTCCCAAATTCCTGAGTTCATACACCCCCCTTGGATGCATTCCATACACAATCTGGAACGGACTCATACATGTGCTTCTGTCAGGTGAATCATTATAAGTAAACTCAGCTTGAGAAAGAGCTAAATTCCACTGTTTTGGATTCTCATAAACATGACTCAAGATATTTCCCAAACTCCTATTTACCACTTCAATCTATCCATCAGTCTGAGGGTGATAAGTAGAACTGAAACTAAGATTGGTTCCCAATTTCTTCCATAAGGTCTTCCAAAAATGACCAACAAATTTAGTGTCCCTGTCTGATATAATACTCAAAGGTAACCCATGCAACTTAACAACTTCAATCGATGCAAAATTGTGAAATGACGACAGGATCAAAATAGCACTGACACATGGTAATCTAGCACACATCTGAATAGTTCATAGTGTAAGCATGACCAAAGTAACACTTAAAGAATTATGATAGGGATCCATACCATTAACAATTCTCATGCACGGAAGTACATAGAGCTATTATTAAGCATTGACGGTTAACTGAAAACATATTTAGAACTACTTGTATTACGGGAATTGTCGTAATACCCTTACTTGCGAATCTGCAAAAATGAAACACATTCAAATGCTTTAGCTAAAACAGCTAAGTAAACCTCAAGGTACCCCGTAGGACCCCTTCATCACCATTCAAAAGCAAACAGACAGTAGTTGCCAAGAAAACTATATCACAGTATAAAACTAACTACAGCATGTAGATTACAAATAAACACAAGCAGAACTAACGAAGTACTTTGCACTATGAAGTATAAATTATTTTTATCGTAATTCATCATTAGTTAAAAGATTAGTAATTATTTTATTTTCCGCACTAGCAATTTCAGTATTTATTGCTACTTTAAAATTTTTAATCTTTTGTGATTTTCCAGGATGTTACATTTTCATTCTTTAAGGAGTCAAAAAAGGGCTTAACAGAAACTCCATGACGGAAGCCCAGGGAAGGGCCTATGAGCAACAATATGAGGAACTGCATGCGACTTCAACTCAAGATGTTAAACTATAAGTGCTCCCAATCCTAAGAGGGGATGGAATGGCATGGGTTCCAAATGCAAGGGAAAAAATAGTCACCCATGTGGAGGGAGGCTCTACTACCGAGCAGGGGAAAATGCAAGGGTGGCTAGGTGGGGCCACCTACTCGTGTAGGGAGGGGGGTCCTATAGGTGTAAGGGAGAAGACCAAGGAAATGCATCAACTTTTCGGAGGGAAAGGATTTCCTATATGCCATACAAGGGGTCATACCTATGGAGGCGGTCGGTACGATAAGGCGACACGCAACCGTCACCTGTATTTTTACACAAAACAAGGATCCCCGAGCAAAAGATGTGCATCTAAAAATCAAAACAAATATACAAGTGATGTGTGACATCAGAAATGGACGAGATCACGCATGTGTAAAACCAAGTAGGGTTAATGGCCCGCCCCCATGCAATGGGCATGGGGTTTGTGATTGTGGATCACATATGTGTTGGGTTGAGTGATGGGCTCGCTAATATACTAAGATAGATGTGACGGGGCAAGGTCAAAAGGATTGAGAATTCCCCCTATCCCAGGGTCGAGATAATCGATTATGGCCCCTATCCTAGAGGTGTCCATGTGGTGTGGATTCTCTCTCAGAGAGTGATCAAGAGGGCATTGACCAACCATTGGTAGGTGGGTGTACCATGAGGCTATTGGTCATGGTGGAAAACTGAATTGATGAGATGATGATGGGGGATTTCCCTTGTGGGGTGTATGCCCCTAGTATCTCCGACGGGAATGACAATGATGATGAGTAGGAAATTTTTTGGGCCATCCCCCATGCTATGGACATGTGATTTCCACGTTGATTCGAAAAGGTATAACATATAGGTCATAGGGATCAGTTGAAGGTGACAACGTGAGTGTGGTGTCGACGGTTTAAATAGTATAAATGGTGTTTACCTCAACTGACAAGGATTCTTGGGGGTGGATCTCCTCAATAACCATAATAGAGGACTCTAAGAATGGTTCTCACAACTCATGGAGCACCAACCAGTACTCTTGTAAGTCAGGGAAGTGGTGGGCATAATGGCCATAGATGCCACAAATCGCACATGACTGGTTGGTGCGCAACAATTTGTTACGCATAGGAGGAGGGGCTGAAAATTGAACAACCAAATTGTTCTTGTTATCATCCAATGAATCCATATGGGTGCGAAGGTCGAGTAGGTGCGGATAGTTATGGGTAGCGTGACCCAAAGTATCGCATAAAGCACATTTCGTAGGTGCATGTTCTTGAGAAGGGGGGTTCACGACTTTGTTCGCAATTGTCGGGGTGTCATTTTTTATGGTTTTTCCCCCATCCCTTTTGGGAGCTTGGGGATTGGGGGTGTGGGAGGTCGTTTCCGACATGCCAAGAGGTGGGTGATTGGCAGTGTTGATTGCTTGAACTAGTTGAATAATGACCTGTGGGGTTGGTGTGGGATTAGGTATAGGTAGGTACCAGACAGGGAGCCCTAATGTCAATCTCAAAAGGTTCAACATTTCCATGACCGGAATGCTTACGAATCCTGATGGGGGAGACAACAAAGGGATTGTGTGGATTGGGGTAGCTCCCACATGACTAGATACTGATGGAAGTTGAGGCTGAGCTGGACACTGGGGTTGTGGCGGAGGTACCGATTGAGCTATAGGTTGTGTTGTAGGAGCAAGTTGTCCTGATGAAATAATGCAAAAATCCGATATCTCAATGGCTGAAAAGGGTGGGGTAAGGAAACAAAGGAGGAAATCATTGGGGCCTCATAGTAGAGACTCGGCCCTACAATGGAACTCAAAGAACTAGGTGTGCCAAGTATAGGTTTGTCGACCATGGGAAGGACATTGTTTGGTGCAGCGGGAGCATTAGGGTCATAGTAAGTAAGTTGGTCGAGTTTGGAGACCCATCCCTCATGGGGGAACATCATGAGCCGGAACATGGATGAGGAAACAAACTTCATTGCATACATGTAGTTGCGGCCTAAAAAAAGGTTGTAATCGAGCTGGGCATTTACGAATTCTATGTCAATCGAGATGGTTTTTCCTACTAGTTGGATGGGGATGTTGGCAAGCAGTCCTTGTGGTTGGGCTGCGCGACCATCATAAGCTCAAAGGGTTTTTGTTGATGCTTGCAGAGGAAGGGATCCTAGTTTTTTCCATATGAACGTGGACATGATGCATGTAGAGGAACCTTCATCAACTATGCATCGGTGTATAACCAGGTTTCATATTTTCACTGAGATTTGAAATGCAATGGACGAAGGCATGCGGGGTTCGGATTGATCTAAGTCAAATGCCATCAGTCATGAGTCTAAAGGGTCAATCGGCCTAATGTAGATAGCAATGAATTTTGTTACAGGGAATTTCTTTAGGACTTACAAGGTTGACATGGAAGCAAGGGACTGGGCCAAGTCATCCATGATGTTATAATTAGGGTTGGCACAAGCGTTGGATTTATTAGTAATGTGACACATGGGGAATTTGGGGGATTTAGGGGTTCTTTCATTTGGTGGCAGTGGAAGGTGTAATGACTGGTCAATAGGGGTTGATGTGGTCACCTTATTAGTAGGTATGGTTTTTGGAGCCGAACCATATTGGTTATGGCAGGTCTGGAGATTGACATCGACCGATGACATCATTAGGAGGTGGTGAACCCCTGACTCAGAGACCTGACTTCTGGATGAGCTGTAGGTGGTGGGTGGTTGTGTGGTGAGGACCCCTTGGAGTGGGTAGGGTGTTTTTAAATGTCATAGGTTGCACCGTGATGACCCCTTACATGGTTAAATGGTTTTGCAACACCATAGTAGGTTGTGTTGTTTGGGGTGGTTGGGGTTGTGCCTGAGGGGTGGCGATAGTGTTTCAGTGGTTAGCCTCATCCCAAAGTTGGAAAGATGCCGCTAAGTCGGGACAATGGTGAGTGTATTGGACATAAAAATTGCAAAAGGAATAAGGGTGGTTGGTTCGCAACTGTGGGTTATTACCCTATCAAGGAGATTGATTGGGGTCTTGATTCATGCGGTTGGGGCCATTATTATCTGGGGGGTTAGGAGGAGGTATGCCCCTCCCCTAGTGTTTTCTATTTCCATGATTCCATCCACATCTTTTGTCTTGTTGGCCTTGTTGGTTGTTGAGGGAGGGTTGGTTTGGTTGTTGGTTCTACTGAGCATAAACTTGTCATTGAGGTGTAGGGGGAACCCGAGGTTGGGTGAGTGAGGGGGTGGCCTACGATGGATAATAGGTGGGGGGAGCTTGAGGTGGAGGGCGAGCAGAAATGGGCGGCGTATGGTAGTAATTTGGTGGGGCCACAAAAAGGGGGTATGCTTTCTAGTTATGACCATATCTAGGAGCCGCATATGTGGGCCCATGTGTTTAAGTACTGTGGGACAATGACACATATGAAGGTATTTTTCTAGAATGATTTGTTGTACATGAAAATTCTAGGCCACGAATCATAGCGGGTTGCACGAGTGTTAGAGGCATATGCATGGGGGGTCAGTTAGAGGATGCAATGTGGCCAATGATACCATCTGCAGCATGGGATGCTACCAATGCGTCTTTCGAGAAGTATTTTTGCGTGGGGCATCGGGTAATATGGTGTATAAATATCCTGATTGGGCGTAGATAAGGTCGAACTATTAGGATTTAAGGATAGCCTCTTCTTTGGTTTGAGGTCGTTTGGATGCCACATCCTTACCGATGGCTAGTATGAGGGACTTCAAGAACCAATCTAAGAAGATGTGGTCATCTAATTTAATCTTACACAAACTTCAGCATTTACGCCATTCATGGATGGGGTTCCTGATATGGATGGTCATATTTTGTTTGCAAGATAGGAGGATCTCGACACCAGCATCGTAATGAACTCGTAGCTAGAAGAACTGGAGGAAAGTCAAGGCGAGGGACATAAATGTAAAATGGGTCCCATGTGGTTGGTCAATGTACCACTTGGATGCAACACTAGTGAAGGTTCAATGTAACAAGCGTAGTCGAATAGAGTCGTCCACTATGGAGTTAGAGGAACACCACAAGTGGAAGGACATGATATGGTTCTAGGGGTCTTCACCACCCTTCTCCTCGAAATAAGGTATGTATTAAGGGATCTTGGTGGGCATAGGATGCCATGTGGGATCATGTCGGATTAGGTTATTGGTCAATCTATCCAGGTCCAGGAGTTTGAGACTGGTCATGAATGGAAAACTTGCAGGAGGATGTGACATGGCTAGGCCCACCTGCATGCTATCCATTGCGGTTATTTTGGGGCCACCTCTCTCAAATGCAGGTATGTGGGTGTTAGTTGTAATGGGAATAGAGGAAATACCTATATGGGGGGGGAGGGATCTGAAAGGAAGTGGTGGTGCCCCCAAGGGTAGTACCAGTAACTTGGGGGGTTGTGGTTGTCAGGATGGGACCACTACCTATGGGTATGGATGCAGTGGCTGGGTGCACAGTTGTGCCAGGTGTAGGTCTTTTGGTAACAAGAATAGAGGGTCCCATGGATCCCACAGCTGGGAAAGATACTGTAGTGGCAATAGGGTCACTACCGTGTCCACCGCCAACGATTCCTTCGTAGAATGGGTTGGGGTTCATGCCGGTCATGGGGATAGATGGATTTATGTGTATGGGTGACTCTACCTCATAATTAGATGTGAAATAACATGCGTCAGGATGAAGATTGGACGATAACAATGTGTGTCTCAAGGGAGTGTGAAGAGTGGGGTTTAATGGATCGTGTTGTGGGACTGCCCCTGTAGTATACAAGAGTATCTTAGGATATCAATGATGTCTGATGTCGTGAGTGCAAAGGAGGTTAAATAAAATGATAAAAAATCCAACTGCCGTCGTGTGTGTAGAAATAGATCTCTCAACAAAGTGGTGCTCAGGCCAACAACAAACTCTAAAATCTCTACTATGATCGCGTGTCACAATAGGCGAGTAGAAAGGAGTGTCCAGAATGCCAACAAGCAGCACTACCTAAAAATATAAAAGAATCACTAACCTGAGGGGTATCAGAGCATGCAAACACCTAACTAAAAGATATGGAAGCTCACACAAATCGTATCCCTTGGGTGATGAAATCCATAGTCAGAGAATACAAAATGGATAAATGAATAGATAATGGATATCCCTATATTGAGAGGGATCCCAAGTAAAAAATACCTAGGAGAATGGAAACTAAGCTACCTCATTTTTGACATGTCTAGAAAGGAAATTCGTCATTTCATCCCTTTGGTCGCTACACTCCTGGTATGGAGGCCTAGTAATGCAGCGAGGACTACGAGTAGGTGTCCTTCAGAACTAAGTGGAGAGAGGTAGTCCACCTAGCCTTTTGGAACCCATCTCACAAATTTCTCTCCTAAGGGAGAGGCCTCTCTGACAAATTGGCTTTTAACTATGCCAAAAACTACTAGGGTATTTTGGTTCCCTAAGAGACAAATACTATGTTTCAGATGTAAAGTGTAAAAAGGGGGGTTATTTCGATTCCTACCCCCAGTGCCCTAACTAGATACAAGATTATTTTTGGTCCCCAAGTGGCATTAGGTGTTTGTCGAGTTAAAAAAATTTAGTCTCACTTTGATCTTTAGGGTGTGAGTGGGTGAACGAGTAGCATGTATAGTTATGCTAGATGACCAAGAAATAAACAATACTGATAACTTGAAATAAACTATATTGATATTTTTTACTTCAAACTGAAATATATTGCTAGGAATCAAGACTAATCATGCAGAAATCGACAAGCATAGATAATAAAAAGTGTGTTGGAATCAATCAATTATGCAACTAAACAACCAATCCAAATCATGAAAGGGGGCAAACAGAGGGCTCAGACGGTTTAAAGTTAGTCTCAGGGTGTTTCTGTCTGAGGGACATAGGCATTCTCGGGCGCACACTGTGCAGAAACAGGAGTGCACCCAAAACCGAGTTTTATAGGTATGGAGCGCACCTTTCTGGGGAAAAGGAGCGCTCTTAAATGGGAAAAAAGAGAGCCCTAGGGCACACTTAACTGGAAGAAAACTTCCACTCCACAACTAGGTTGGAAAAAAATAAAAAAATGGCTGAATAGAGCATTTGAGGCTTGGACTAGGACGGTTTTGCAGGCCAAGGGTAAACTAAAGGACTAACAAAGCTAAGAACCACTCTAACCAGGAGATCTAATAAGCAAAAATTATACACTATGACCACACTCAAACAAACATAAAAAATTAATCGGGGATCTGTAGGGATCGACCCAATATGGTCTCCAGTTTTGTTGGTGGTGCTTTTGCACTCCAAGATGCAAGAATGTGGGTTCTACTGGCTTGAGGAAGCCGAGGTAGAGAGCATGCAAGATGAGGTTTATCACAGCTCTATGTGTGAGAGGTGCGCTATAAATAGTAGTAAAAACTAGTAAAACTAACACTCAATCATGCAAATGGAAATATATCCTAAGGTAGTATGGCTTATGAGCCGTAAATGCTAATACTAACATGTGAAAACTCAATCGTAAAAATAAACGGTAAACAGTAAATATTTCATTTAGTCAATATCTACCACAGTAATAACCAAATCACACAAGTAAAATTCTTTCCATTCATATCAATAAACCATGTTTATAAAAGAATAATTTTCATTATTTATAATGAATGGAGTTACATGTACATAGTTACCTCTCTGAGCATATGGGCCCTTGCGCCCGAGAAGCTAGCAATACTCTGTTGATGGTTCCATCCTTCAAATGGACACTGAACTCAACTAGATGCAATATATCAACCCGAATGGTAACAACGATCCAAGGGTGCTCAACCGATCCCAGGGATTTGCAGAGTGGGATATTGGTGGTGGAGGTCTGTGCAAATGGAATAATGGTGGATGGTAAAAATGGTACCAATATGGGAGAGCTTTGAATGGTAAGCTATCGAACAAATTCTTCCAAATGGTGGGAAAAATATAACATATATAATGTGGTTGAGGGTTTTGGAACCCTAAAACCACTTATGGTTTTTCTTTTTTGAATCTTACCGCCGGTAAATTTTTAATTGAGGCGGGAGTTTGTATTTGTTGGGACAACCTCCTATTTTGGTAGACACCTCCTTTTTAAGGGAGATTCCCTATTTTGGTGGAGGATGTCCAAAGGGGGTTTAGAACTTGGGAAAAAAGGGTTTTTTGGATTTTTATGCATAAATGGATTTATTCTTTGGGAATAAGGATCCATAACATGTCATTTGATGTGGTCAATTTTCTTGTGTTAACAAAAAGTATACTCCATCACATGGTGTTGGCATATGTTGCACTCCTCTATATGATCCAATGCGTATTCTTTGGAGCTGCTCCATGGAAACCTCTTACTCACCCTCATGTGAGTCTCCAAAAAATCATGGTGACTAACTAAGAGTGCAACATGAACAACTCCCAAAATATCCTTCTTTAATATTGAATCAGGTACTAAGTGGATAGGGTTTTTAAAATGGATGAATGCCATATGTGGTTCTTCATGAATTATCCCATCCATCGAATCACATGAAAGCCATTGTTGCTGCCACTCATTGAGTTCAATATCACCCTCAAATCTGCATTCAACTAATGCACACATATGAGCTATCATATCCTTGTTATGGTGTGGATAATGCTTCTCATGGAGCTACAATATCTTGTGCACATCTTTGGGAATGGAACAAATAAGGGTGGAGTGAATACTCTCCATGTAGACATCAAATTCACCTTTCTCAAGCATGATATTAAGATACATTTTCTTTATTCCTCCAACTTCACACTCAAACAATGTAAATTGTTTCCAAGCATGCAATGCAACTCCCCATTTAAGGAAGTTCTTAACTAAGAACAAATCATGGGAAGCCCCCACAAACCATTCCATAAAAACTGCTTTTGGCACCCAAAATATGCCTTCCCCCATGATGTCAAATTGTTCTTCTTGAACCCAACCGTTCAGCAGCTCATTTGCAAATATGCCTTTGTGATACTTTGCTACTAAATGAGTTTCCAAAACAAGTAAGCCTTCCCATGAACAAAGAAGAACCTCTACTACTACATTCTTGCATTCATGATCATATTTATGAACTTGGACTTCACTTACCAACCTTGGTTTCCAATCCTTAAGCTTCATTGGTATCATGTAATGCATCCCACCTTTGTGATCATATTTGACCACCCATATGTTCTCCTTTAAAACTGATTTGAACCAGTCCATATCATGCATGATGGTTGTCATGATGTCATTCTTCTCATATGGTTGCAACCTTCTTCTTTCAAAAGCATTGGTGTTCCCAATATCCATCAAATTTTCTTCTATGCCTTATTTTGTGACACCCCATTGTAGGCCGAATGGGTGAGTGGAACTTGGTAGTGCTTGTATGAGGAAACCAACTCTCACTCCCATCATCTATTGAATCATTGTTTCAGCTTCTCCTATCCAGCAAGAAACTTCTTCCTTAATGCTTACTTGTGAGAAGCTAAAGAAGTCTCTTGTGTTTCTTATTGAACTTGGTCCACCATGAGTATCCCAAATCGTCCCATCATGCAAGTTGGTACTAACTTGGAAATCCATATGATTAAGATTCATGATATCAATCTCTTCCCTATCATACTTGGATCCATTTGCATGGAAGGATAACTCTACCATAAGGGTTAGCACAATATCCAAGCATTCTTTCTAAGCCTTACTGCAAACAAACATATCATTAGAAAATTGGGAAACATACTTACAAATTTGTTCATCTATCATGGTGTACACTCAAGGATGAAATGTAGTAGGTGTATAATACAAGCCAAGGAGCATGACTAGAAACTCAATGTGCCCACAATGTTACTTGAATACTAGCCTCCACATGTCTTCTTCCTTGAACCTTTTCAAATGCTTGTAATGAAATATATTGATGGATTGTACATCCATCCTCAATTCATCCTTATGCTTCTTCACTTTGTCAGGTGGTCTACTCGATGGAAGGTATTCGAGAACCTTGTCATGTTGTTGTAGTGACTTCCATATGGCCTCAATTTGACGTAAGTAGTCTATACTTGTGCCTTGAATGGTGGCGAGTCCCTCAGTAGCCCACACAATGTCACCATGCTTCACTATGAATATCATGCCATGAGATAACTCCTCATCTGCTATGTAATTTTTCCACCAAGGTATGAATGGAAATGTAGGGAAAGCATCATATTGCAGACATAGACGCCTTGGATGCTTCTCATTGAACATAACAAACTCGAATGCAACAATAGATCCATCATTAATGCAAAAATATCTCTTACCAATGTGAGCTAGTCTTGCATAATCTTGGGTCTCCATCTTGGTGATGTAGCTATCCATCCAATTCGATGGTGAATAGGATTCTTTGATTTCCAATCCAAATGGGATGTAATCATCCACATTCATCAGGGCTAAGTCTTCCTTACATGAAAGAGACTCATAATCTCTCTAGAGTGAAACAGGTGCATGGAAATCATCATGCAAGTCAATGCTTTCTTTAAGCAGCTATAAATCTGAAGGCTTTTTATGTTTACCTCGGACATGGTGTTGCTCCATAATGTCATGTGCAATATTATCCACACACATATTATCACATGTGTGCTCATGCAACTCTTAATATTCATGAAAACTCTCTTCTAAAAAATCAACCTTCTCAAAAATTTGGATCTTAACACTAGAAGGATATTTTTTGCTATCTTTCTCATCGGAAGTGGCTTCCCTATCAAGATGAAACAAAGGAATTTGGTGAATGCAAAAATCAGAATGGTTGTAATAACTTTGTGACACCTCTATCTCTTCATGGGATGGAGTGGTGATGGTACACTCCTCCACCAAATCTCCAGGTTCACTCTCAACTAGAGTGTGGTTGACTTTTCCTCCATAATAATGTTTTGAGAATGCTTGATCTTTTCTCTTCCTTCAAATATGCTCCACAAGTAATTTTTCCTCTACCAATCCCATCTTCCATATCCCTTGTAGGCATCTCAAACTCTCCAACAAAGAAGCTTGGGTGTCCATGATTGGATTCAATCGCAATACTATGAACAACCTTTTACATGGTGGCTTGGCCTACCCTCTTAGGGTGTTCGTCAATCTCTTTTGTGTTTAACTTAGTGGCATATTATTCATATTGATGCAAGAAGGAATTTCTACTACCAAAATCAGATTTACCTTCCTTCCTTAGCTTGAAACCTTCTTTTTCTTGCTTAATGCATTCATTAGAGGAAGCACACGGCTCTTCTTTGGAAGATTGTTGCTCCTCTCCTTCGATGGCTGATTGTTACTATGATTTTTCTCCTTCAAGATAACCGATGCATCTTTCTCCTTGGTAACCTTAGAATCAATATTATTGGAGGCTTTGTTTAAAGAGAATCTGAAAAGTCTCTTCATGCTAGAAACAATGGCATCCAACGAGGCTTCACTTTTGATTCCTCTTTCTTCTTCTTTGCTTGGGGTAGTAGCAATACTTGGTTTCTCCATGGATGGTTTGCTGCTCTCAAGAGAATCCTCAACTACATCCTTGGGCTCAAATCCAAATATGCAATAAAAATAATCTTTCAAGGAAATGGATTTACAAATCTCTTCTCCCAAGGCTAGATACTCCTAGTAGTGGTGTGGCAAGTTTTCACATGCAAATATAATTTTTTCTAAATCATTTTTAGGATTAGCCATCAGTGGTTCATCCCATTGGTATTCACTATACATATAATCACAAATGTAACCACCCTCATATCTTGGTAGGCCTCCATCAATGTAAATGACTTCTTCTTCCTTGTATAACTCAAATCCTTCATCTTCCATGACTATATCTAGTTTCATAGCTGCAACTTGAAGATAGTTATGAGATATTTCTTCATATGAGATTTAATTTCCACAGGATGATCCAAGGAAAGTGCTCTGATACCACTGTAAGGTACCAACCGGGATTGATGATACACCAACTAACTCTCCTCCAAGACTCAATGAAAAAAATGGACTTCAGTGACTAGTTTGACTGTAGGTAGGAAAAATCAAAGTATTCTGGAGAGTATGAGGAATATTCCAGATGATAGAACCTTTACACAAATTACTGGGACCATTAATGTTTCGAACATCAACCAGGATGAAATCTACTCCAATGCTTCTGGGCACCCCAACATATACAAACTAGAACATCAACTAAGCATTGACTGAGAACCAATGGTGAAGGATTCAAACTTAGGGGGATGAAATAACATCAAATAAAAGTAAATGGATAACCTAGGTTCACTCCATCAAGTTTGGGAAGGTTCCAAGGAAGTATCACAAACATATAAGAAAAAATGCCTTCTAGGATTGCATAACTAGACCAAATTCAGGACTTCCAAAATAGTATGAGAGGTTCACAAATTTATGATATTAATATTGGAATGAGTCATATGGAATATTAATTAACATCAGAAATATAAATAACTTCATTTGGATCAATACTCATTCATTTACCATACAGATTTTGGAAATTAGCTCATTTTCATTGAAATCTTGACTAGGTACAAGAAGAGGTATTGGAATCAGATTTTTATTCAGTATAAATTCAGAATTGACATCAAAGATCCATTATTACATTCATATCAGACATAAGTATCTGATTCATACATCAAATATTTCTCAATAATGAGATACAACCAAAAGAAACTCTTTCATCGTGAAAACAAGAAAATTACTCATTGATCTGCATGGAGAGCTATCAAATCTTTGTCACGGGATCATACTGTACTGGTGCAGACTTTGGGACCTTCAATAATCTCAATGACAAGGTTGAATACCATCATCCTCTCACAGGAATTGGGGGAACATCTACCATCTTGTACTAGGGGCACATCTCCCAAGTCTCTGAGGCACAATTGCACACTCTAATTCTCAAACTGTCAAAGATGTGAAATGGAGTTGTAATACTCCTTCTATAGATTGAGGTGACTTGTTGAGCAAGTAATATAGGATAAGGCTCCCTCATGGAGTGGATAAGGTTGCTTTTATTCTTGCTTTAACTTTTTCCTTGCTTTCTTCTTTGCTTTGCTTTGCTTTCTGCTTTTGATTTTTCTTTATCCTAATTTTTCTTTTCTATCCAGCTTTTTTCTTCTTTTCTACCTTATCCTGCTTTTCTGCTTTGTCTTGCTTTTCTGCTTTGTCTTGCTTTTCTGCCTTACCCTGCTTTTCTGCTTTGTCTTGCTTTTTCTTACTTTTCTGCTTTATCCTACTTTTCTGCCTTTGTCCTTCTTTTCTGTTGTGTCCTGTTTTTGTCTTGCTTTTCTACTTTGTCCTACTTTTTTGCTTTGTCCTGCTTTTCTGCTTTATTCTTCTTTTCCTGAGCTTTTTTCTTTATTCCGGTTTCTTCTCATTTTCCTACTTTCCTTGATTTGACTGCTTTATCTTTTCTTGTCTTGCAATTTACCTCTTAGTCAACCTTATCCTCTAAGGAACACTCGTGGAGCATTATCCACTGTATTCCAAAATAAAAATAACTATTTAATGAAAAATAATTTTCATCAAGTGCATATCAAACTTTAAGAAAATAAATTCAACAACTCCTAATTAATTAATGCCCGAACTTTCAAAATTAACCCCAAGTAAATGCAATTTTCTCCTCAACCCAAGGGATTGATTGGGTTAGGAACTCAATCCAATGATCATCATTGAGGGGACATGACATCTACAATTCTCATCTTTCCTAAGCATTGCACTGACTATTAGACTCTAATTTTTTTACATTCTTTGTTACATTGATCTCTTGACTAGGTTGCCTGATTTACTCATTTTTCCTTCCCCATTACTATTTCATTGGGTCTTCCACTATCCAATGCTACAAATTGATTAGTCACCTTTGCAATCCCAATGAGATTATTATCATCATTATATTATTATTTTATTTAGCATCTTGTTTGCTTATACTAATATGCTTTAGGGATCCTATTTGTTACAACTTGATAATATCATATAAAGGGGGTATTAAAAATGAACTGATAAAAATGGATACCTACAATATCTGGTGAAACTATGGGTTTTCTTTATTGGAAAGGTATATTGGGAGGGGGTTCAACAATACAATTTTAGGAGGCATTTTCCAATATTTAGTGAAATTAGGGATATTCTTTAATAACATATGAATGATCATGCTATGTAACAAGTTCACTGAGTGACCCCCCCATGGACCAACTATGATAGCTAATATGAAATGCTTTGGGATAATAGCACAATAGGATTTCCCCAATGGCAGAAGGATTACATACTACAATGGGACTTATATCGGATGCAGCGGACCAGCTATCATAACCAATATTAAAAACTGTTGGATAAAAGCACAAGAGGATTGCCTCATTGGCATAAAGATTTCTTAGTATGGTGGAACTTATATGATGTTTTGAACCAGCTACCACAACCAATATGAAATGCTACTCGATAATAGTACAAGAGTATTGTCCCCATTAACATAAAGATTTCATAGTACTAGCTATCACAACCAATACAAAATCCATGATATAATAACACAACTGGATTTCCCCATTGACCTAAAGAGATAATATTGTAGCACAAAGGGATTACACGATTGACATAAAGATTTGATAGTAGGGTAGAACTTATATGATGTTACTTACCAACCATCACAACTTATATGAAATACATAACCATAATGAAATGCACAAGATAAAAATGATCCTTCTAAGTTCTTCTACAAGTGTAGTTCCCATAGGTATTAAACCCATTTATACTTCCGCAGGTATTAAACCCATTATGGTTGCAAAATCCCAAATTGCTTTGTTTCTCAATTAGATATTCTATATCTCTAGGGTTTTAAGACCCGTGGCATTAAAGATGAAATATTGCATTTTATTGACCTCATTTTGAATAAGCTATTAATCTTATTAGTGCATGAAATACATTGTTTCCACCATCTAATGCAAGGTTCCTTATCTAGGGCCTCCGTCGATGCTTCTCTCACCGAGAGTAAAATTTCCTCGATCAAGTCACCCAAACCCAATGCATGATCTGAACATAGTGATTTAATTCAATACATAAAGAGGATTTCCCCAACTATGCCAGCTAATATGGGGAAATCACATTTACTTTGCATGATGGTGACCATGACAATGTATATATAAGAATAAAGAAGATAGATGAGGAACCGCATATAGTTGATACAAACAATGTGGCATTTGATAATAATTTGATCAAATTGAGGACCCAAAAAGAACTCAAAGAGACTAACCTATAACTGAGAGGCTTAAAGACCTGTGAAATAGAGACTAATTGATAGAATCCAGATGCAACTGAGACTTAGTTCACTGGTGCAGCAATCTAGTACAAATTATCTTCAAATTCGATGCGGTTACCATATAATATTCTTTGGTCTTTAATAACTTAGTGCGCACACCCATCAAGCACCGAGCGGATGCTAGGGGATGAACAGGAGCTCCAGAAGCCAAATCAGCGGCAAATCAGACTCCAAAAACCTCCATTGCCTGAAATCAAGGGCGAACGAGAGCTCTAGAAGATACCCATGCTGAAATCAAGGGTGAATAGTGTCACAAGAACTACCATCCCTAGAAATCGGGGGAGAATGTTGCATCCAAGACATATTTAACTAGATGAAAATCATTTTTTCCACTATTTCTCCGAAATATGGTTTGGCTAACTTGGTTTTGAATATTTTTACAAAAATAATTAGTGGGCTATTTAATATTAACCCTGAAAAACTTCGTCTATATAAAAATTCTCCCAAAGAAATTGGAAACTTCTAAATTCGCCCATAGGCTAAATTTCGCTCCTAAAACCATCCCTGTTTATGACTGCCCCAACCTTAAATATGACCTTGTTATCATTTCCAAGCATCACTTTTGATTGAATAGAGTTGTCTAAGCTAGTAACAACTCCTTATTTCTAGTCATATGTCTGTTGTATCCACTCTTCAAGGACCATACATCACGTGGGATATCTTGAGCTACATTACAAGTGCTAAACAATATTGAATCTCTTTCTTATCTTCAAGAATTCCATACATGATTATTGACTATTGGTTAGCATTTTCTTGTTTCTTACTACAATCTCACGTAAGATTCCCAAACTTCTTATAGTAAAAAATATTGTACATTGAACAAGTTTATCATACCTTAAATGTTATTGTTGATTAGAGTTACTATTTGAACCTATGAAATTATCTAAATGAAGTTTCTAAATAAACTTATAATCCTTGGTTGAATTTGACACTTCTTTTCTTTGATTTCTAAAATTTCCCCTAAATTTGATCTTCCTCTTCCCCTACCAACAATAACATGTTACTTGAATGCTTTTTTTAATAAAGAATTTGAATTCCTATTCAACCTAGATTCATGGATTGATAAATATCCCATCAATCCATGAATTGGTAGTTGTGTCAAGTCCTTTGTCTCCTTTATAACAACTAGAGAAACATCAAATTTACGTGGAAGACTTCTAAGTACTTTCTCCACAACCTTCTCGTCCGGCAAATCCACTCCATGAGTCCTTATATAGTTCGCCATAGTCATTAGTTGATTATAGAATTGATCTATGGTTTCTCGTTCACACAATTATACATAGTCAAACCGCATAGAGGGAAAAATCTCTATTTTTATTGTATATTTTGAAAAATTATTAAAAATTTATAAGTATAGTTATAATTATAATTAATTTCAGAGTTATTAAACTAGTATAATCACATAATTTGTGGCTCATTATTGATAGGTCATAAGTTAAGTTCCATGAATAAGTTATGTGTTACTTGTTGTTTATACTTAATTGTAATGGCTTGTTGTTTATACTTCAGATACCTTACTTTATTTAGTTAAATATAATTATTTATTTTGAAAGTTAAGTTTTATGAATAAGTTATGTGTTACTTGTTCTCTATGCTTAGTTGTAATGGCTTGTTGTTTATGCCTCAGATACCTTACTTTATTTAGTTAAATATAATTATTATTTTGAATTTTGGAGGAGCACGATCAAATCAATCTTGACAGTACACTTGTCCATCAACCTTTAATATAGAAAAACAAACCAAATTCTAAAATATTAATATAACAGTCCAAAACACTACAATAGACGCATAACAAAGATATGGTTGCAACAACCATAGTTAATTTCACAGCTATCAAATACCCAACATCTAGTAAAAAGATATTTGATTCACAATTAATTTCACAGCTATAAAATAGGTCAAAAAGATATACACACGGTTTGCGATTTGATTCAATGTGATTGGTGGGAGAACTTGATGTGTGTTCCAGCATATTTTAGCATTCTGTTTATGTGTATGTTTTATGTCTGCTCTTGCAGATGTTGGAGCTAATGGTCTCTATTGTCGTTAAATCAAAGAACCGATGATCCTAAATCAAAGAACAGATGATCCACGCAGGGAAAGAAAAACATACGGCTGGTTCAATCAAATGACAAATCTAATTATCGACTCAGAAAACGTACTGCTGGCGTGAACTGACTGTCCAGCTGAACAACATTGGCAATCGACTTTTGAACCCTTTGTAGCTGAAATGTTTAATTTTATCACTTACACTGTAATTTTTCACAGCAAAATGTTATTAATAACTGTCTGTAATTTTAACAGCAAAATATTATAAGACATGAAAGCCACAAGCTGTGCAATGTTTCATTTCAGCCACTTCAGTGAAATGGGATCTATACAATTGACCAATAGAGGTTTAACTGCATGACGTTATAAGGCATCAAACGTCACAAACTGTGAAATTTTCCACACCAACCCTGCAGTGAAATGGGATTTATACAATGGACGAATATACAGGTTTAACAAGCTTGATAATGACGAATATACGGCTTAACAAGCTTGACAAAGACAGCTCTGCAATTATCCTTGACTGACAAACAATCCTTGACTCACAAACAAGATCTCTCTCATACTGAACTGTAAAACTCCTCTCCACAAAACAAGATATTTACAGATATAGATAATATCTATCAATTAGGCATATTCTAACCACTTTGCAACTTATCCTCTTTCTTATTTCATAATTGCAAGCAGGAACTACGACAATATCGTGGCATTCATCCCTGTTTAATATGAGGCTGCACTATATATCTAAAACTTCTGTCTAATAAAACAAATTTCATTATACTCCGCTCCCCTTTTCGATTGTTAGACATTTTCACAGCTTCCACGATTTTGAAAACCAAAATCGAGCTCGACTATGGGAGCAAAATATAGAAATGAGATGAAGCGCAGATTTCCTCCTAATAAACGGCATACTGGTTCTGTCGAAGTTAATTGGGAGATCAGGCGAGGAGGGTTTGTTTTGACCTACAAGTCGATGGTGGCCGTGGTGGTCTTGGTTGCAAGGCGCTCGCAGGACTGACACATTGTGAGGGTAGCAGCAACAAAAGACATTGAATTAGGTGACTGCGTGTATAAGTCTTCCTCCTGTACGATTTCCATGGCTCTCAGCGCTTGCACTTTTCTTTCCAGTCGTCTGTTCTCCTCCTTCAGACTCTCGTAACATCGTTCAAGATTCTCGCGCTCCACTTCTTTTCGTCTCAACTTTGTTCTGTACACAATAAATAGATTAATTGCTTAGACAGAAGCAAGATCTCAGTAATAATGGCATCTGCAATGCAGTCAATGAAATGCCTGAGCTTTTCATTTCTTGCCTTGCTTTTCGATTCTGGAACCACACTTCCACTTTACGAGGTTGCAGATTTAACTTGTTCGCCAGTACAGACTTATGCTTCTGCAAGTTTCGTCGATAAAATAATCAAGCCATTATTGTAACAGTAAACTATGGCGATTTAATTAGGAGACATGGTGAACGAATAAAGTAGAAAAGCACAGGCTGAGAGAATTAAATGATACTGGACTAAGCGTAGAGTGCTCTCTGAAGCTTTCTTCCAAGATTCTTGATTGATACTTTGACAGGCGGAGTTTTTTTCTGGGTGTCCCCCGTCGATTTATGTCGTCTGATTCGTCTCTTCCAAGTCTGAAACTCAATGCATCTATGTCTGATATTTCTTCTTTCACAAACTCACAGCTCGCAGCGATTAAATGCCCAGAAGAAGTCTCGAATTCCACCTTTCCTCCGACAGGAGTACTTACCATATCCCGGCCTGTATAGATTAAATAACAGCACCATCTCAGCAGCAAATATCTGTATTGTACTGAAATATTTGGAAAATTACAAAAACAAACTAGCATATCCACTTTGTACCAATAAAAATCAAGGCTTATTACCATTATGACATTCTGTCACTGATGCTTCACAGACAGTCCTGCAGGAAAACGGGCTGCCCTGCCTTGGATACGGATTGATAAACGAGACAGCTTCCTCCCCACATTGTAGTTTGAGCCTCAAGTCAGTATATACCTCCTCGACCATTGTTTCTTGTGGAAATTAATGACTACAATTGCATACGCCGATCACTCGTTGCCGGGGATTTATTATCTTCCCAAGCAAAGTAAGAAGCTTCACCGAGTGTGGGAAATGGAATGCAATGAGAAACATCCATTCTCTAAAATCATTTCATTACAGTCCCATGATTACAACAAGCAAAGGCATCTGGGTCTTTGGTCCGGATTACTGGAGATAATGGCATTATCTATTGCAATAATGGTCCACAAATATTCTGTCGGTGATAGATGGCTTAATCTTCAATGATTCCATCGTAGAAATCAATTATATCACTATAGAATTGTTCACGTACTTCTTTTGAATTTCGTTGAAATTGCAAACTCATCGATTAGAGTGCAATTTCTAACCAATACAATGGATTGGGTTGTTAGATTGGGAGGAAATTCAGGTATTGCCCTTTTATATTAAAGCTGTCAAAATTTTAAGGCATGCTCTTAAGGATTTTGAAGCAATCCAAAAGTTTAAAAAGTCATTATATTTTTTACTTTATCAAACTCTAACTTTTACTCTTATAATTATCATAGTTATTTAATTTGTGTTGATAAATATCAATAAATGACAAATTAAGTATTATGAACAAGTTATATGTTAATTGTTCTCCATGGTTAATTCTAATCACCTATTATCTATGCCTTAGCTACATGTTACCTTATTTAGTTAAATGAGTTGTCTCTCACTACTTGTTATCCATATATAAGCTATGAGTTAGGCATGCATTAACTACCAATTATTTATTTTTAATTTGTTTTATAATTGTTATTTTGAATTTTAAATGATGACCATGAAAGCAATTTACATTTGTCCTATCCTCCTTTAATCTAGGAAAAACAATACATTTTTCATAAAGCAATCTACACTTGTCCTATCCTCTTTTAATCTAGGAAAAACAATACATTTTCCAAATAATTTTATACTAGCATAGCCACAAGTAAAGTGGATGGTGAACACCTATAGGTGCAATTAACTACTTAGTTAATTGAAGCTTTTAAAAATCTTAATCAAGATGCATTTAAGCATAACAACATACAATGACCATGAAATGAATCCAGATTGTGCACTTGTTACACTCAAGGGTTAATCCAAGGAAATCCAAAAGGCATTTAGATATTATCTCACATTTTGGGCTTCCTTGAGTAGATCAACAAAATTAACCTGAGTGTAAAAAGTGTAGTTAAGCAATGGTTAAAGAAAAGGGTAACAATAATTGTTTTTTGTTTATGACAATTACTTTAATGTTTATGTTATATCATAAATGGATAACTATAACAATTTGGTAATTACCATAACAATTTGGTATTTAATTTAATGTTTAGTCTTTGTTTAACAACCAGACATATCCATTAGTTGAGCCGCCACTTTACTTGTGACTTTACATACCCATTATCTTGATTGTTGAAATCCTATAATTACAAAAATGGCAATTTTCTGCAATTTTGACATAATGCAATTTTAACAGGATTTGATTAAAATGTCATCGGAAAAACAAAAACGGAGCATTTTGATTTGTTTTTATCTACCCGATAAATTAAGAGTGTTTGTTTAATTCGTTGGATAACGTCCTCTCACACCATGTCTGTATTGGTTTCGATCTTTTCCGTTTGACTTTTATTATGTCGCTGACGACAAACTATTCAAGAAGCAGTGTATTATGTACTTATTTGGTAACTTACAGAATTTGGCGTTGTAATTTTCACATTACACTTTGCAATTCCAAATTTAGATATTTTAAATAAATTTTTACTTTTTTAAATTAATTTAAAATAAATTTTAAGAATAAAGAAATATTAATAAATATTAATAAGAAGGTATGTGAAACTTTTTTAGTAAAAAATTACTATTAAAATTACCCCTTACTTATTTTAAAAACTTATAATTTGAATCATTTAAGAACAGTCTACATAATTTATAATAAACACAAAAAAATACATAAATTATAAAAAACTACTAAATATAAAAATAGTCTCTGCTACTAACTTTTAACTTTTACTCACTTTTCACTAACAAAGCAACTTTTTTCTTACGTGATCGATTTAATCGCCCCTCGCGAGCTGTAAGTATACACGTAGCGTGGTCCTTCGACACCGACAAATGAACGACTAGTCTCTTCGATATTAACTTTTATTCACTTTTTATGGCCAAAATTAAAGCAAGTCTTTCCATTCAAAGGTAAGAAGCTTATTTTATTTTCAAAGTTCATTGTATTGGGAATAAGAGTTGATAATTGTTTGAAAAGTACTGGGGCCTTAAATGAAACTAAGTTCATTGTATTTGGAACACGAGACGAGAATTGTTTGAAGTTTAGTCCGTGCCTTAAATCAAACTTGAGATCTTATTGAAAATACCCAGAAATTATTTTAAAAGTTTATTTTATTTAGACCACAGTTGAAAGCTATGTGAGATTTAGTCCATGTTTTAAATATAGCGTGAGAACTTTTATGAAAATGCCGAGATAGTAAACATGAAATTATTTTAAAAGTTCATTTCATTTAGAACCAGAGTTGAAAGCTATGTGAAGTTTAGTCCATGTTTTAAATACAGCGTGAGAACTTTTCCGAGAAAAATAGTAAGAACTCTGAACTTACATTCAATATAATATCTTTTTTTTCAGTTTATTGTAGCATTGCATTTGATCCTTCTTTTCAGTTTATTGTAGCATTGCATTTTATCAAATTGGAACATATATGGTTGTACACATTTGCATTCTTGCATGATAATTGTTTTAAGGTTGATTCATTTTCATTTTTATTTTCATTTTCATATAGATCATTAAAAGTTTGCAGTTTGTTTATGTTGGTATTAAAAAAGTGATAAAGATAAATTTGGTTGTTGTGTTAGTTAGCGGAGGATTAGTAGATTTCCAAATTAAAATATCAATGCATTAATATTAAAATAGTTATGATATTTTATTATGTTTGACTATTGTTGACCATGTTTATCATTGTTTACCATGTTTGAATGTGATTGACCATTGTTTAACAAAGATTTGACCATGTTTGCCCATGGTTGACTATGTTTAACTATAGTTAATAATAATAGACTATGGTTGACCATGCTTGGCTGTGGTTTATTATGCTATACCAAAGATGATTATGCTTTCCTATTACATTTATTATGCTATACCAAGGATGACTATGTTTGCCTATGGTTATCTATAATTAAACAATGTTGACTATAGCTGCCCTTCGTTAAGTATGGATGCCTTTGGTTGGCCAATGCTTGACATGTTTGATTGTCCTTAACTATGGTTGATTATGGTTAATCATGGTTAGAGAATGGATCATCGTGGTTCTCTTTAGTAAACCATGGTTGACAATAGTTATCTATATTTGATCATGGTTGACTAAGTTTGACTATCGTTAACCATAGTTGACCATTGGTTGACCATATGTTACCAAGGTGTAATATGGTTGAAAACACATTGACCAAGAGTGACAAGGGTTGACTATGGTACAATATGATTGGTTAGTGTTGACCACATATGGGCATGTTTGATTATGATTTTCCATGTTTGAACAAGGTTTACTAATGGTGAACATGGTTGGCTTAAGTGATATGGTTGACTATGTTTAACTATGGATGACCATGTTTGACTATGGTTGACGATGCTTGGACTAGTGAATATCGTAAACAATGTTTGGCCATACAGAGTATGGTTGAACATGTATGATTATGATTTTCCATGTTTAATTATGGTTAGTCATGGTTGATGATGGTTAAATTTTGTTGACTATGTTGAATATTGATGACTGTGGTTAACCATGGTTGATTATGGTTGATCATGGTTGATTATGTTTGGCAATGTTTGGCAATGTTTGGCAATGTTTGACTTTGGATAACCATGGTTGATAATATAACCAACCTAGATCAAATCCTAGGCTCTATCAAGCACCGAGAGGGATCAAATCTCCCGAGGTGCAAACCTCTTCTCAGTTATTGCACTCAAGGATATTTTACAAGATCTCCCTCATATTATTACATTTTATTTATGGCCGACAATATAGGTATTGCACTCAAGGAGCTTTTACAAGATCTCCCTCATATTATTACTTTTTACTTTTTATTATTACATTTTATTTATGGTCGACAATATCGGCAAACACTTGACTCACAAGATCTCCCTCATATTATTACTTTTTACTTTTTATTATTACATTTTATTTATGGCCGGCAATATCGACAAACACTCGACTCACAAGATCTCCCTCATATTATTACTTTTTACATTTTATTTATGGTCGACAATATCAACAAACACTCGACTCACAAGATCTCCCTCGTATTATTACTTTTTACTTTTAATTATTACATTTTATTTATGGCCAACAATATCGACAAACACTTGACTCACAAGATCTCCCTCATACTGGGCTATAGAGCGCCTCTCGGCGCAATTATGTCATATTGTGATACTCAAAAGTAGATAATATGGCTATTTTACAATACAACATATGTCACATCATGAATTTCATTAAGGGGTATGTCACATGTGATATTACTCAAGGGTTGTGTAGGATTGTGACATTCCTCAATGGTCATGTTGCATTGTGACATACATCAATTATGTGGAATTTATGTGTTCTTTAGTTGTTATGTATGGTTATGTGGAACTTTTATTCTCCTCAACAATTATTTCAACTAAGACATTCCTCAATGGTTTTGTCCCATAACAATATTAATTATGTGCTTATGTTGAATTACAACATTCGTCAATGGTTATGTCACGTTAAGACATTTCATAATGATTATGTTAGATTGTAAATTTCATTATGAGTTAGATCATAGTGTGACATTCATCAAAGGTTATGTTTCTTTGTGACATTGCTCAATGGTTATGCCTCATTGCACATTGTCACATTCACCTTTGTGGAGTTACATCAAATTTATATGTTCCTCAATGATTTATGTCCCATTAGGACCTTCATCTTTGATGACTTATATGGAATTTCTATGACCCTCGTTGATTATGTGGCAATGTAATGTTCCTTAATGGTTATGCTAGATTGATATGTTCTTCAAAGGTTACATCACATATGATGTTTCTCAAGGGTTATGTTGGATTTAGGCATTCACTAATGGTTATGTTGCATTGTGATGCGCATCAATCGCATTGCGATGATCCTCCAATTTTATGTCATGTTGCAATGGTCCTCCAAGTTTATGTTGGATTGAAATATTCGTCAATGGTTATATCACATTCTGTCATTCATCTTGGTATACTAATATTAGAACGATTATGAATGATTCTGGCATTTATTAATGGTTAATTTGCATTGTGACATTCATTAAGGATTATGTCACATTACATCATATATCAACCTGCTATGATGGATTGCAACATGCCTCAACGGTGTCACAATATGACATAAACCTTAGTTGAGTCATGTGGATTTTTAAATTTTTTAGAATGGTTATGCCACGCTGTGACATTCTTCAACGATTTCCATATTGGTACATTCATTTTTCCATTAAACAGATAAACTAAAGTTGATACTTTCTTTCAAGACATTGCTTTCAAACTATTTTTCATAAAATTATATGCCTTTTCAAAGTTGGATTAGAATCCATATTTGACTCAACATACTATTATTGATTCATCATTGTTTTCACTCATCATGTCATCATATAGTCTCTCCATCTTTCTATTTGTGTAATCAATTGTGTGTTTTTCTAAATCTCAGTTTTTTTAATATGTCTAGAATTCTGACTTTCTACCTAGTAATAGCGTCGGTTCCCATATCATATCATTACTTTTCTAAATCTAGGGTCCTTTCTGTTGAATATTGTAACTTCTAAGAATATTATATTTGTACATTATTATTCCGGAGATGTTTCAACCCTCCGAGCTAACCCTATTATGTATCTGGAGATGTTTATTCCTCCGAGGGTTTGTGGTATCTAGGGTTATTAGACCCACCATGTGGGGGTTAGCCCTGATCTTATATTTTGGGGGTTATTAGACTTCTCCAGGAGAGGTCAGCCCCATTAGGTATTTTAGTCAGTAAGGAGTTAGTATAAATAGAGGAGGTGAACTCCTGATTAGATCACTCACTCACTTGTGGAAGATAGCGCACTAGTCTGGGAGATTTGCTAAGGAGACAAAGAAGGAGGGAGCACATCTTGTATTTTGGTTGATCATCTTATTGAGGAAAGCTTTGCTGGGTTTTCCACCCCATGAGGGTTTCCCAAGGTATATTCTGTGTCTATCTTGTGATTATGTTTCTTTCATGGATCTTTTTGGTTTAAACTTAACATGGTATCAGAGCTAGACTGAATAGGACATCTGTCACAAGGTAAGAATCTCTCTCTCTCCTTCTGGTGAAGTTTAGGGTTTCAGTAGAAAGTTGGTATTATTGAAATCTGATTACATTTCTGGATAACCATTCTCAAGACCTTTCTTTTCAGCCCTAGATCAAACTTTTTGGTTGCGTAGAACTCCGATAAAGTCAAACCCTAATTCTACCAAAAGTACGATAAGTGAGAAATTGGTTTTAGCAGAAAGTTGGTATTTTTGGAATCTAATTACATGGCTGAATATCCCTTCTCAAGACCTTTCTTTTGATCCCTAGATCAAACTTTTGGGTTGGGTAGAACTTCGGGAAAGTCAAACCCTAATTCTACCAAAAGTGCGATAAGTGAGAAATTGGTTTCAGCAGAAAGTTGGTATTTTTGAAAACTGATTCCATGAATGGATAGCCCTTATCAAGACCATTCTTTTGAACCCTAGATCGAACTTTTTGGTTGGGTAGAACTTCGGAAAAGTCAAACCCTAATTCTACCAAAAGTGCGATAAAACCAGAAATTCTATCCGAGGATCCGGAAAAGCAAAAAGGTAATATTTCCAGGTAAGTACTACTCTATATCTTAGACTCCCCCAAGAGAAGATGGCTCCAAATACTAAGCTTGAAGACAAGCTAGAAGGTATAGAGAATTTTCGGGCGTGGAAATACATAATTGGTCTCATACTTGAAGAGAATGATCTTGCTCATTATATCAAGGATGAAGTTACACAACCGGAAGGAGATGAAGCCAAAGAGAATCATAGGAAGGATTTGACTAGGGCAAAGAGAATCATAGCTGATTTTATTAAAGACCACTTGATTCCCCAAGTGGCCTCCAAGAAGACTCCAAAGGAAATGTATGATGCCCTATGAAGGATGTATGAAGGAAAGAACATCAATAGGAAGATAAATCTAAGGACTCAATTGACGAACACCAAGATGCACAAAGGAGAGTCCATTCAAGATTACTTCTCAAGGGTCTATGTAATCAAGGAGCAACTAGATGCCATTGGTGATACTCTTGATGAAGATGAACTTGTGATGACTGCTCTAAATGGTCTCACTAGACCTTGGGAATCATTTATACAAACTATGTGTGCCAGAAAAGAAAGCATGAAGTTTGCTATAGTATGGGAGGACTGTGTTCAAGAAGAAGCTAGGGTAGCCAACAGAGAAGCTCTTCTCAAAGAAGATGACCAAGCTTTGGCCACCCACACCAAAAGAAGAAAAAGGGGTCACTTTAGGAAAGTGAACCACAAGAGGCCTCAACCCTCTCATAGATTCAAAAGGAGAGAAGGATCAAATTCAGAAAGAGACATCTCCATGGTCCAATGTTTTAATTGTTTTAAGCTAGGACACTATGCTAGAGACCGTACCCTACTAGAAAAGAAGAAGAAAAGGTTTGTTCACAAAAGGTATCATGCACATGTGGCAGAAGATGATAGTGAAGAAGAAGAAGAAGAAGAAGAAGAAGAAGCGGAGGAAAGGCCTCAAAAGAAAAGATCTAAAGTAAAGAAAGAAGATCCAGAAGAATATGTCTTATTTTCTGCACTCTCTGGAACTGTGTCTCCTGGTGAAGGCACATGGCTCATTGACAGTGGTGCTTCAAAGCACATGACAGGTCATAAGGAAAATCTCTCCAGGATCGAAGAAAAGTCTTCACCCCAAAAGGTATCTCTAGGAGATGATTATCAATATCCCATCAAGGGGATTGGTGAAGTAAGCTACAAGCTTGATTCTGTAACACCCTTGAAAATGAAAGAAATTTTATATGTACTAGGTTTAAAGAAGAACCTACTCTCTATCTCAACACTAGATAAGAAAGGTTTTAGAGTGGCTTTCATAGATGGACAAGTACTCATGTGGTCCAAAGGAAAATCAATTAAAGATGCAATTATCATTGGTGAAGAAGAATGAGGTCTCTATAAACTCAAGGGTCATCCAGAAGCTGCCCTTGATCATGAAGTTTCTAGTCCCAGTGAGCTATGGCATAGAAGATTAGCTCACATTAACTATAAATCCTTACCCTATGTAAGCAAGGTGGTCATAGGCTTACCAGATTTGAAAGTTGATCATGATGGCTCATGTAAAGGATGCAAGAAAGGGAAGAATGTCAAGAATCCCTTTCCAAAGAGTGAAACAAAGACTAAGAACAATCTGGAGCTAATACACTCAGATGTATGTGGACCTATGCCCACCACTTCTCTAAGTGGGTTTGAATACTATCTATCATTCATTGATGACTATTCAAGGAAAACTTGGATATACTTCCTAAAAGGTAAGAATGAAGTCTTTGGAAAATTCAAAGAGTTCAAGGCTCTAATAGAAAATCTCTTAGACAAGAGAATCAAGATTCTCAAAACAGATAATGGCGGAGAATATACTTCAAAGGAATTTGAAGACTTTTGTAAAGAAGCTGGAATTAAGAGGGAACTAACCACTCCCTACAATCCCCAACAAAATGGGGTGGCTGAGAGGAAAAATAGAACTATCATGGAAGCTGTAAAGACTATGTTACATGACCAAGATCTTCCCATGTATCTATGGGCTGAAGCAGCCAAGACAACAGTATATGTGCAAAATAGACTATCTCATAGTGCTCTTGATTTCAAAACTCTAGAAGAGGTGTTTTCAGGAAAGAAGCCTGAGGTAATCCATCTTAAAATATTTGGGTGTCCTGTGTACATCCACATTCCAAAAGAAAAGAGAACCAAGTTGGATCCCTCTGGTAAGAGGGGAATGTTTGTTGGTTATTGTGAATGATCCAAAGCCTTCAGAATCTACATACCAGGTTTTCATCATATGGAAATAAGTAGAGATGTAACTTTTGATGAAGAAGCAGCTCTCAAGAAATATAGGAAGTGTCAACTTGAAGAAGTTTATGAAGAAGATACATCTCCCAGAATCACAGAGACTGTACACATCCCTGAAGATGATACACCAGAGGATCATGACACGTTGGAACCAAAAGAACCCCCTGTTACAGACTTATCTAGGAAAAGAAGGCCAGCATGGGCTAGAGATATTATTCAAGGAGTTGAGAGATATGGAGCTCCTGAAGGCTCCACCAGAGAAAGAAAGAAACCAAAACTAGTGTCAAACTATATGGCCTTGATGTGTGATCTTGTGGATCAACAACCTACTAGCTATGAAGAAGCAGCTCAAAAGAAAGAATGGGTAGAAGCAATGACTGAAGAATATCAGTCAATAATGAAAAATGATGTTTGGGATATAGTTCCCAAACCAAAAGATAAAAGTGTGGTTTCCTCAAAATGGATCTTCAAGATAAAACATGCTGTAGATGGAAGCATTGAAAAATACAAAGCAAGATTTGTTGCCAGAGGATTCTCTCAGAAGGAGGGAATTGATTATGAAGAAACCTTTGCACCAGTTGCTAGGTATACCTCAATAAGAACTATCATGGCACTTACATCTATGATGAAGTGGAAATTATACCAAATGGATGTTAAAACAGCTTTTCTAAATGGTGTAATTGAAGAAGAAGTATACATTGAACAACCACAAGGGTTTGAGGTTAAAGATGGAAGAAATCATGTATGCAAACTGAAAAAGGCATTATATGGGTTGAAGCAAGCCCCCAGGGCTTGGTACGAAAGGATTGACAAATTCTTAACTAGCTTGGGTTTTACCAAGAGTAAAGCTGATCCAAATATTTATCTCAAAGTAATGGATGATGAACCAGTTATACTGTTATTATATGTAGACAATCTATTTCTAACTGGAAATGAGAAACTTGAAATCAAGAAGAAGCTTTCTTCAGAATTTGAGATGAAAGATCTTGGATTAATGCACTACTTCTTAGGTCTAGAAGTATGGCAAGAACCAAAAGAAATATTTTTAAATCAAGGAAAGTATGCTGTGGAAATTCTAAAGAGGTTTGATATGTTGGAGTGTAAATCCATGGCCACTCCCATGGAATCCAACTTAAAGTTATTGGTTAATGATACATTGGAACTAGTGGACCTAACTCTATATAGACAAATCATTGGGTCATTAATGTATTTGACAAATACTAGGCCAAATATATGCTTTGCTGTAAATAGCTTAAGTCAGTATCTTGTAGAACCCAGAAAGGTTCATTTAATAGCTGCAAAGCATGTAATGAGGTACCTGAAAGGTACATTAGATTTTGGTCTATATTATCTTAGAGGTCATGAACTCAAATTACATGGTTACTCGGATTCTGATTGGGCAGGAAGTGTCTCAGACAGAAAGAGTACTTCAGGTGGATGTTATGGTCTTGGATCTGCCATGATCTCATGGTTCAGCAAGAAACAAACCAGTGTAGCTCTCAGTATTGCTGAAGCAGAATATATAGCTGCCTGCTCTGCCAGCTGTGAAGCAGCATGGCTCCAAAAACTACTATTTGAAGTGTTTGACTTAGAAATGGATCCCACTGTGATTATGTGTGATAATCAAAGTTGCATCAAGATGACAGAAAATCCTTGTTGGTTGCTCTTTGGGCAGACCCAGGTTTTAATGAAGCACAGCAACAAAACCCCTTGGCGCACTGGCCCTCTCGGAAATGAGCTGCGCAGCAGCCCGAAGTCTCACCCAAAGTGGCTATGGGGGGGCTAAGGAATCAGGCTTCCTTAACCTTGGCGACGCGAAGACTGCGGTCTTCTCCCCTCTCCAGGGAGTCCTTGACGCAGAATGTCTTACCCCTTCGTAGATCTCTTAGCGCAACAATTTTGAAACTCGTACCAGCCTAGCTACGTGGTATTTCCACTACAACGCCCAAGGTGATTACCTTCGGCGCCCGATATCGTAACGTTTCCGGCCCTGCGCCGCGACGCAGCTACACACTGCTCAAGTGCCGCAACGACGGCGTTCTATAGATTTCTTCGATACTTAACAATTATAACATCTAAGAAAGATTCGAGAACTGACTTAACATATTCATAACGATAACGCAGTGTTGCTGAAAGCACAGATAACAACACAAATGCATTCATGCGAACATTAACATAACAACAAGACTTAAGGAATCCACCTCCACGGGAGACCATGTCCACGGGAAGTGTTTCATATATTAACTCGAAGGGAAATTATACAATAATGCTGCGCACACAACTGCAGCCTTAGATATTTCCAGGAAACTCCATGCACATAGCTGGGAGCCCTTCTCTTAGATCTACTCTTCCTCAACAGAGATTACAATAGTTCAAACATCGACTCAGACTGTCTGCAACTCAGGGATTAGCTTCACAGCTACCCGGTTCTACTCTTGTCTTCTAACAACAGAGTAGAAAACAATCACCATACAAAATAACCAACCCACTAACTAGCTAGCTAACCTTCTCCCCTATCAATTATACATATATATAGTTGGCCCTGAGGGTCGCACCTTTACAAAACCGTGGGCCTTTCCCAACAGTATTCCCCAAAAACCCTAACCGCCTACATGGCTAGGTGTACTGTAGGTGTCGCTTGCAGTCACATCGCTGCTTCCTGTAGGCTCCGTGATTTCCGGCGCAGATTGCGGGCATGGGCGTCGCTTCATCGTTATTGCTCCATGTCCTTTTTCTTCAATGCTTTTGGTCTGTTGCTCTTCCTTGGTTAGAGCAACCATAACTTCTGTACTTTAGCCTTAATGAGGGTAGCTGAGCCCTCTACTTCGTTGCTTCATTTATTGCGGTAGCTGAGCTTTCTACTCGGCCACATTCATTCCTCTTTGCCGTGTGCGTGCGAGCTCCGCGATTTTCGGTCCGTGATCTGCACTGAGCTCATCCATCTGGCACCATACTGCGCACTTATTTGCTTCTGCCCAAAAATTGGTGCTTTATTCAAAATCAGCACTTTCCTTTTGACACTTGTGCTTTTTCCTCAAAATTTGCAGCTTTACTATAGCTGCGGCCTATGCTCCAACAGGCCCCTAACACATACTTGTGGCTCGTCCCCGAGCCACTTGCACTAGCGTGTGGTCGCGTCAGCTGTGCATCTGCCCTTGCTTTGATCGTGGCAAATGCGTTCTTCCATTGCGCAATAGCAGAGTCCATTTCATCCAAGCACTCCGCAGTTGTATGGACCATGTTTGAACTGGCTTCTTCTTTGGTTACGCCATTAATCAACTATTGAGATTCAACAAGTTCTTTGATCTTTGCCTCAGCTTGGGAAGCAAGTTCAGCATACTCATCCATAAATGGCTGAATGCTATTGGTGAGATTAGCATCTTCATTTCTGAGCTTGTGCAGTTGCTGTTGTACTTTGCGCACTTCGCTCTTTTTCCTCATTTTTGCTAAGCCGTCTAAGGTCTTAGCTTCTTCGGTCAGAACAGTTAGGGACTGTTCCGCTACTTGTACCTGTTCCAAAAGGCCTACTTTGAAAGGGAGCGTCTCAAGCTCCGCCCAAGCTTCCATAGCTTGTGTCATCAGGCTCTCAACTTCATTTGCTTTGGACTTCATTTGTGTGGAAGCTCTGCGCAGTGCTTCAAATTGTTCCTAGCTATCATCTTCAGAATGCGCTGCAACACGAGCTTCTAATTCGGCGATCTGCATTCTATGGTCTTCAGCCATAGCAACGATTTCTTGTTCTAGGGCTTTCACCCTTCCTCCAATAATTTGAACTTTGTCAACCAGAGGAAGGTTTGGTTGAATTTCGCAAGCCGGGATTTTCTGGGCAATTTCATCAACGATGTTTCTTATCCCAGTGTCTTGTTCTTCATAATGTTCAAGATTCTCAGAGATGTTCCTATAGCTTTCCTTCAGCTCTATCTCCTGTGATTGCAACCTTTGGTTTGCATGGAATGTGGAGAGCTCTCTAGCTCTCAGCTCGATAGAGACCTTCTCTTGTACTAACTGCAAGGTTTCTATAGGAATTAAAGACAAATTTATTTCAATAGGGCCAACTACGCTTACCTGCAGTGCGGCCAAAGGATCCGGAAGTGTCATGCTTGTAGGTGGGATGTGCACAACAGTATGTCTCTCAGCAAGTGCTTCCACTCGCTCGGTGCTTGTAGGTACCTGTGGCGCCTGCGAACTGGATGCTGGCGCATGGGTCTGCATAATTCTTCCTGGGAGACCTTTTATTTCTACGAACTGCAGGTCCAGCGCACTTCTGATGTGAGCGTGCGAGGTCCGCAGCTTGCGAAATTATTCCTTCAAGAAATGGCCGATCCCCACTACAAGGGTCTCAGAGGGGTCTTCTGTCGCTTCTGTGGGGTGCGACAGTTTCTTCTTCTTTGGGGGTGGTCCTGGCGGAAGTTCATCAGTCTCCTGCACTTCCTTTTCCTTTCCTCTATCTTTTTCGTGCGTAGAAGGGGGTGGTATCGTGGATGCGACTTCGGCGGCCTCCCTCCATTCATCCGACCAAGACTTGACAGTTTCTTCAACATCATCGGTGGTCATCCGGTAAAGGCCTACAACCCGTTCGTCCTGAATGCTGCAGGGCCGGAGGTATATTTCATGCAAGTTGGCAGAGAAAGCCAAGTTCCCTTCATATCTTTGGGCTATTTCCTTACTCAGCCTTGGAATTTCTTCAATGGTGTCCTTGAGGAGATAATAGTATTCATAGAACACAATGCGGTTCATCTTGCGCTTCGCGATATTACTAGAATCCCAGAGGTTGACATAGCGCATGCCGACAACCTCTCCTGCGCGGCGCGGAAGGAACTGAGTGTTCGGGGGCTCCTTCCACCCGATAAAAGCACATAAAATTAAAAGCCAAGAAAAATGGAACAACTGACCGGGGTTGTCTTGGACGTTTCGGCAGTCCTCCAAGAAAGAATTGAGGAGGAAGAGAGACCATTTGTACTGCTCTCCCTCCGCAGCTGCGATAGCGAGCTCCACAACAGCTCCAATAACTTCTTTAGGTCTGCACTTTGTGAGAAGTTTTCTTGCAAGAAGAATGCCTGTAAACCTAAGTGCTTCATCCTCGACTATCGTGAGGTCATAAGCCCGACCTACTCTTGTCAAATTATATTTCTGCACCAGTCGTGCAGCCAATTTTCTATCCTTGTCTTTTCCAACAGAATGAATATTGCGGTCCTTACCAACCTTAGATAGGTCGGTAAAACGATGAATCAAATCGACATTCAAATCGATTGGCCTCCCCAACCAAAGGTAACCTCCATGAACGCATGACAATAGTGCCCTAACGACTGCATTGACTTCGTTGCTACGCCCGAAGTGCAGTAGCTTCAACAGGTTCAGCAGTCCAGGCCTCTCCAGGTTTGCTGCGAATTCTTTTGGGATGAATTCATCAACTTTTCTATCAGTATTATAGACTACTGTCAGATAACGATCTGGCGCAAACTGAGGATATGTTCTGTAGTCTCCAAGGTTGAAATCAGAAAACTGGTGCACAGTTTCCGGCATCGGAGGCAGCGGAATCGGATACTTAGCATTCTTCGGAATATGCACCTCAGGTGCATCATCTGGGTGCGGCGGAATATAATTCACCATAGTGGCCAAGGGCTCTAGAACGGGCTCGTCCGGCTGCTGTGGTTGAGATGCCCTTGTGCCCGGAGATTGTCTAGGATCAGTCCAACCAGGGTGTACATAAGTCGATGCCGTCACGGGAGTGGTCATGCCGAAATCTAAGCCTCGACGCATAAATTGACAAACAACTTCTTTAGTAGACAGGTTCTCCGTCGTGAACCGGTATGGAAAACAAAAACTTGAACAAACGAATGATGAAATAGCGTGAAATATGAACGTTGAAAACAAAGGAAGCAGACTGCACAACTCGGCTCTGAAAACAATAACTTAGATTCTGAAACAAGACACTATGCAACTTGAGAAAAGTAACCCGAAAATGTACAAGTGCAGGGTATTTATAGGTAAAGGCCATAGTGAATGCGGACAAGTGGGGTTAATAGCCGTAGGTTCCTGTTCATGAGTTGACAACCCCCTTATCCCTCGCGCCTCTACGGTGCATTAATTGTGATGGACGGGCTCTTACAGGCTTTCGGGAGAAGCTAAATCTTTCGGCGCATGACATAAATGGAAATCTTACGGAGATCGAGCCGAATCTGTCAGAGCGGCTACAATTAAATGGCGGGCTTATCCTGCATTAATACTCAGGCGCGGCTATATAACTGCTGTAATTCAAATTTTTCGGCGGGTCACTTCATCATTGGTAATTGTGCATATGGAGGGGTCCACAACGAGAACTCCTCAAGCGGCAAATTGGTATGGGGAACTCCGCAAGAGCGACGGTTTTGACAATCTGGAGAAAACTTCGTATGAGCGCAAATAGGGTCGCTCCAAAACAAAGTTTATAGACGTGCGCGGATGTTTCAAGGAACTGCGCGGGAAGCCAGACTGAAAGTGTCTCGCAACTTCCGTGTAGACTGTGATAATGCAATGTCTCTTTCAACTACACTGGCATCTGCACTTCTTTTATCAGTTAATTAAGTTGCAAGGGCGGAGTGACCATCGCGATAAAGCTTGAGCTGACTCCCGTTAATCCTTGTGGCCAGCAATTCTCTGTTAAGCTTTGCAAGCTGAACTGCTCCTCCTTCTGTTATGTTGATCACCCGGAAAGGGCCTAACCAGTGTACACGAAACTTGCCTGGAAACTTGATGAATTTACTATCATAGAGGAGTACCAAGTCTCCTTGTTGAAAGACTTTATTCTTAATATGCCTGTCATGCCAAGCTTTCTGTCTTTCCTTCTGTACTTGTTGATGAAATCCAGCCACAAGTCTGTCTTCTTCTAAGGCAAGCATGTGTGAGAGTCTTTCACTCATAGTATCAGTATCTGCCATTTCTGTAATTTGCATGATTCTGAGGCTGGGAACAATGTATTCCATGGGCATAACTGCTTCTTGTCCATACACCAAACTGAAAGGTGTGTGACCTGTTAATTTCTTGCATGTGGTTCTGTAAGCCCATAATACAGCTGTGACTCTAAGGTCCCAATCATCTCTTTGTTGATTACAGATCTTCGTCAGGGCATTCTCCAGGATCTTATTGAATGCCTCCACTGTACCATTAGCTTGAGGGTGGTAGGGTGTACTCTTGTGGTGACTGATGTGGAATTCCTCGGTGAGGGCCTCTATAGTACTGTTCAGAAAATGTGTGCCCTGATCACTCATTAGAATCAGTGGACATCCAAATCTAGTGATAATGTTCTCAAAAATGAACTGCGCGGCAGTATCAGCATCGCAATTCTTAACTGGCTTCGCCTCAGCCCATCTGGTGAGGTATTCAGTAGCTATGATGATGTATCTTGCGCCGGTTCTCTTTCCTGGTGGGTTGATAGGTCCTACAAAATCAATAGCCCACTTATCAAAAGCACGCAATGTTATCTAGGGTCTTAGCGGCATTTCATCTCTTCTTGAGGGTTTTCCTGTCCGCTGGCATACATCGCAACATTTGTAGAATTCCTTAGTATCCTTTTGCAATGTTGGCCACCAAAGACCTACGGCTAAGATCTTCTGCGCAGTCGTCTTTCCTGCGAAATGGCCTCCTGCGGCTCCGAAGTGCACTTCTGCGATTATGGAGTTTTTCTCATGCGGTAAGATACATCTGCGCAAGACTTCATCAGGACCCAACTTATAAAGCTGGTCGGCTATCAAGGTGAAGTCTGCAGCTTTGACAACAAGGTGCTTTTTATGTTGGATTGAAAACTCAACTGGCGCTTTCCCGATAGTGAGAAACTCAAGGATATCAGAATAATACTTGTCAGCTGCTTGAACAGAAAACAACTGCGCATCAGGCAGATTTTACTCCAGATTTGTAGGTTCCTCTCCTGACTCTATCCTAGATAAATGGTCAGGTCCTGCATTCAATCTACCTGGCTTCACAATAACCTCAAAATCATACTCCTGGAAAAGTAGTAGCCATCTGCAAATTCTTCCCCCTAACACTGGCTTATTGACCAAATATTTCAAAGCAGAATGGTCAGTATACATTTTAAAATGTGCGCCCAATAGGTAGTTCCTGAATTTCTGTAGGGCATACACCATAGCTAGTCCTTCTCTTTCTGTAGTGGTGTAGTTCTTCTCTGTTGTAGAGAGTTTTCTGCTAGAGTAAGCAATGGGGTGGTCAATACCTCCTTCTCCTGGTTGTGTCAGCACAACCCCCAATGCTATGGAAGAAGCATCTACATGGACATGAAAGGGTTTTCTCCAGTCTGGGAAAACTAGAATAGGCGCATTAATCATCTTTTCTTTAAGTGTATCCAAGCTCTGTTGGCATTCTTCTGTCCATTGTAATTTTGAATCCTTTTTCAGCAATCTTTCCATCGGCACAGTTATCTTTGCATATCCCTTATAAAATTTCCTGTAGTATCCTGTATGTCCCAATGTAGTGCATAATTGCTTAACTGAGTTGGGCGCAGGCAAGTTAGCAATGATGGCAACCTTCGCAGGATCCATCAGAAGTCCTTGTCTGCATACAATATGGCCCAACAGAATACCAAAAGGAGCACAGAAGATACATTTTTTCAAGTTAAGGGAAATCTGATGCTGTCTACATTTTTCTAACATCATGCGCAAGTTCCCTATATGGTTCTTTAATAAACCAAACACAGTCCAGTCATCAAAATAGACTTCTAAAAACTTGTGAATGAATTCTTTAAAAACAACAACAACGACTCTAGAGAAGATAGCAGGTGCGTTTTTAAGACCAAAGGGCATTACCGTATACTGGAATGATCCCCATTGAGTCGCAAAAGTAGTCTTATGGCGGTCTTCTGGATGGATTCTGATCTGATGGTATCCCGAAAAGCCATCAGTGAAGGAGTAAGCCTCTTGTCCTCCAACATTATCAAGCACCTCGTCTGTAAAGGGAGTAGGAAATGGATCATGCGCTGATGCGTCATTCAGCTTGCGCAAGTCCACACAGATTCTTATTTCGCCTTTTTCTTTTTTCTCTTGTACCACCATAGGACTAATCCAATCACTTTCCTCTATTGGTTCAATAATACCTGCTGCGAGCATTTTATCAATTTCTTCTCTAACCTTTTCTTTATAGCGCGGGTTCAACCTGTACGGGCGCTGTTTTACTGGCTTGGCGTCTGCTTTCAGAGGTATGCGCATCACTCCTAAATCTCCTAGGATGCCTTTCATTTCTGTAAACTTGGTAGGAAAGATATCCTGGTAGTCACGTAATAAATCTGAAATATGGCCAACAGTTTCATCATCCCAATAATCTCCTATAGAAGCAAACTTGGGTTCGGCTTCTGTACTGATGTTGATCTTTTTGAGCTTGATGTGTTCTGTAATGGCAGGGATATCAAGCTGAGGACCTTCAACGGTGCGCGTCCCTTCTGATTCTGGAATAATGATGTTGCGAGGATCATCCTCTTCTTCTCCAGTGGTGAAATTGTAGCATTCCAGGGCATGTTCTATCTGGATAGCCCAATCTGGTTGAGAATATTCTAGTACTGGACATTGTTCAAATACCTTCTTTTTAATACACTTTAAAGCATGGTCGATACTTGGATGTTCTGACTCAAAGCTAAAGGTAAGTTGAAAAATTTCTATCATAAGAGGCCAAGTGATAGTGCCTCTGCGCAATTCTGTTTCAGTGTACCAGTTCCTTGGAACTGTATCCAATGTGTGGATGAATAGGTGGACCCACTCATCCTCTGGAATATTTGACCATTGCTGAATACATGCTTCAACATGTGACCTGGGGTCACTTTGTCCATCATATTTGTGGAATACTTCTGTTGTAGTTTCCTGAAATCTGCGCAGTATCAATCTGCGACAGTCTTGCCATGTGTGAATATTCTCTTTATGCGCACCCCACCATCTTGCGGGCGTAGCGTGCAGTGTTACATCCAAGGCTTGTATGCGCTGCTCATCTGGAATCTGTTGTTCATATGTATGTATGAATTCACTTATTTTAGTTAACCCATCAAAATTTGGAGTGTCATTCAATTCTGTGCCAATCCATCGAATGGATTTAGTCATCATGGCACATCGCCTTGCAGAAACCTCATGTAAACGATTCTGCCAGTTTTCCAATCCTGCGTCTGAATCTGATGTACACGACCTATCACATCGCCAGCTGATATGGCCATCTGCTGTGGGATTGACATAGTCACTATGACTAGCAGTCATTTGATAAAAACTTTCCATGTGGTGCGCTTCTTCTTCTGCTCGAATGGGTTCAATATACCTTGGTCCTTGACTGGGATCAAGCGGTGCAATGATCCTAATCTGGTCGTCCTCAAAAGTCATCTGTTTTTTCTTCAAATTAATGACAGCCAAATTATCAAATGCCCAATCTATGCCTAAGAGTGCTAGATAAGGTCTAGTATCATCCAGAATTTTGATAACTTCGAAGTCTGCAGAACTTCTTACTCCCTCGATATCAATAGGTACATTGGGTAATCTACCCAATGGAGAAACTCGTTGCTGATTCGTAAGTCTTAGCTGGATAGGAGATCTTGTAAGCTGTGGGCTACCCATCTGTTCCCATGTCTGCATGGTGAGAACATTGACTTCTGAGCCTAAATCTAAAATGAATTCATCCATTTCAAATGCTCCAATCTGCACTGTGAGTCTCATTTCTTTTCCAGTTCTAATATGACTTCCAATCTGGTGAACAACACGCTATGGTGTGTTCGTCAAAGTAGATTGTTGACACTTATCCAATAGGTGTTGAAGTTCCATAGTTTCTTTTTCATTGCGCAACAGCTTTAAACAGTTTCTTAGGAAAGCATGGACACTGCCTAGTGCATCCTCATCATCATCAGGCCTTCCAGATGTAGTCGCCTGTTCTTGTACCAGGTTTTCTTGTCTTAGCACTTGCGATCTGATATCATTATGGGGAATTGCGACAAAACTTGAAGTTCGCGAATCTGAGAAATACTCCTGAGCTTTCTTGAATGCTTCTTTTTTCTTCTGCAAATTGAGTGGAGGTGGTTTAATATTAGCGTGGCGTATCCATTGCGTTGCTGGCTTTCCAGTTCCCAATTCTGGCGTACCAGTAGTTGCTCCACTGCGCGTCACTATATTAATTGTAGGATATGGTGCTCTTTTTTCTGCTCCAATCAACTGAATATTCTGGTTGACCTGTGGCGTCTTTGCTTGCTTCTTGGCCATCAACTGAGGGCATTCTTCAATGATATGATCATAAGATTTACAATATCTGCAGATGGTTGTAGGATTTTGGCAATCCCTTGCATAATGTCCTTGTGCTCCGCAGTTGTAACAATTGATTTGTCCTCTTCTGCGAGCAAATCCTGCTGCGCGTCCGCGACCCCTGTAATTTCCTGCTCTACCTGCACGATCTGGTTCATATGGTGGACCTACTATGGGCCCTTGTGCCTCTGATTGTACTCTATAAACATCATGTTTCCTTTCCATCATAAAATCATATGCTCTACAATTGTTCTCATCATGGCCTACTGATTTACAAAAATTGCAATATAGATTCTTTGGAGTTTGTACATATTTCTATAACAAGTGACATTCTTGTGGTCTGTGACCTCTAGTTCTACATATTTCACACCAAGGCCCTTGAGCCTATGGTAAAGGGTTAGGTGCTCCGGTTGCAATATACTTTATGAAAACAGGACAATGGTCCTTTGAATGACCTTGCGCTTTACACTTTGTGCACCAAATTTCTTCTTTAACTTCCTTGCCTTTCTTAATATCATGGACTTGCAAGGTTAGGTTTGCTAACTGGTTCTGCAACTGCGCAACATCGTTGCTTGTTCCAGCAATTGGTGAAGCTTCTAGTTTCATAGCCATCTCTAGAGCTTGTTCCTGAGTAGTAAGGTTCTGCTGCATAAGAGGAAGTCTAATATGTGGAAGCAGCGCAGCAATAAACCATTCCTTATACTGCTGTGGTGCAAAATCAAAGCTTACTTGATCTATCAAGGCTTTAAACTTATGGTCAAAGTCCCATACTGACTCTGTAGGTAACTGTTTTATGTCTTTGAGTTCTGTTATACACTGTGATTGTGATTTAGGTTTCTTGAATTCCTTGATCATAGCACTTCTTACATCAGCAAGCATCCTATTCTGTGCTGCTGAGTATTTCATGAACCAAGTTAAGGCTCTTTCTCTTAGTGTCGTTGCTAACTGAACCAGCTTAACAGAATCGTCATTAATTTGCTTAATTGTCCAAATGGCTTCACATAAGAACCAGTGCTGCTTAGGGTCTTCTAGCCCTGTTCCTCTAAAAGTTGGTAGCTTCATGTCATCACCCATCCTTCTTGCGCTAGGTTGAGGTGGAGGTGTTGTAGCACTGCCACTAGGATGTTTAAACAAAGGTGTGGCTGAGGTACTAGAAGTACCGTGCAGGCTACTAGAAGGTGTTACTGCGGGGTTATACTGAGCCCCGTATGGCTTTTGTGGTGTAAAAGGGTGATAAGGGATGTGAGCACTCCCTTGTCTCTCTATATGGCTCGCTTTAGGAACTTGACTATCTTCTGGGCTAGACTCAAAAGAATGCTGGTCAAGGCCTACTTTATACCGTTTTCCACTATGAGTGCAACCAATAGCTTCAAGATCACTATCAGAATCTGCGGACATTACTTATCTGTGCTATTCATCGGAAGCTATGCATAGTTTTCCTTTTTCATACAGAAGCATTTTAATCCATAAGTTCAGAGAATTTAGGAACTTACCTCTGTGTGCTTGGAAGAAGTTCCTCTCAGCTTCGCTGAATCTCTTTCGCGTGTCTAATGCAAGCTCGGTGATGAAGCCTTCCAGCAGATTGTTCAACCAGAAATATACTGCGCGGGACATAGAATTATTTATCCACTTCAAAATGCTAACTAGCTCAGGCGCCCAAGCGACGGGTTGAGCAACATGCACAGTGGGTCTAGTATCTGCTAACTTGGCTAGCCACGTATGCAACTCAAGTGCAAATGTGACAAAGAAAATTTCATGAAGGTCTGTATAAATATACTTCTACAACCAGTCTTCTGTCTGAAGCCTAGAGCTTATATTTTCTCGTTTAGCGAACTCTCTAGCCTTTGAATCAAACCAGTCTTGAATTTCTTTAGCTGTAGGATTCCAATAGCACATTGCCTTCACAATAACAGTGTTGAAACCGAAACCATTTGTTGGTTGAGCAAGCCTCAAGGCAACAAGTCGCAAGGCAATAGAATCATTTGTTGGCTTAACCAACCATAAGGAAACAATCTCGCGCATTGCCGGAGTAGCAAGTCTCAAGGAAATGGAACCATTTGTTGGCTGCTCTTTGGGCAGACCCGGGTTTTAATGAAGCGCAGCAACAAAACCCCTTGGCGCACTGGCCCTCTCGGCAACGAGTTGTGCAGCAGCCCGAAGTCTCACCCGAAGTGGCTATGGGGGCGCTAAGGAATCAGGCTTCCTTAACCTTGGCGACGCGAAGACTGCGGTCTTCTCCCCTCTCCAGGGAGTCCTTGATGCGGAATGTCTTACCCCTTCATAGATCTCTCAGCGCAACAGCGCTAAAATTCGTACCAGCCTAGCTGCGTGGTATTTCCACTAGAATGCCTGAGGCGATTACCTTCGGCGCCCGATATTGTAACGTTTCCGGCCCTGCGCCACGACGCAGCTGCACACTGCTCAAGTGCCGCAACGACGGCATTCTACATATTTCTTTGATACTTAACAATTATAACGTCTAAGAAAGCTTCGAGAACTGACTTAACATATTCATAACGATAACACAGTGTTCCTAAAAGCACAAATAACAACACAGATGCATTCACGCGAACATTAACATAACAACAAGACTTAAGGAATTCACCTCCATGGGAAACCACGTCCATAGGAAGTGTTTCATATATTAACTCGAAGGGAAATTATACAATAATGCTGCGCACACAGCTGCAGCCTTAGATCTTTCCAGGAAACTCCACGCACACAACTGGGAGCCCTTCTCTTAGATCTACTCTTCCTCAACAGAGATTACAATAGTTCAGACGTCGACTCAGACTGTCTGCAACTCAGGGATTAGCTTCACAGCTACCCGGTTCTACTCTTGTCTTCTAACAACACAGTAGAAAACAATCACCATATAAAATAACCAACCCACTAACTAGCTAGCTAACCTTCTCCCCTATCAATTATACATATATATAGGTGGCCCTGAGGATCGCACCTTTACAAAACTGTGGGCCTTTCCCAACAGTATTCCCCAAAAACCCTAACCGCCTACATGGCTAGGTGTACTGTAGGCGCCGCTTGCAGTCACGTCGCTGCTTCCTACAGGCTCCGTGATTTCCGATGCATATTGCGGGCATGGGTGCCGCTTCATTGTTATTGCTCCATGTCCTTTGTATTCAATGCTTTTGGTCCATTGCTCTTCCTTGGTTAGAGCAACCATAACTTCTCTACTTTAGCCTTAATGAGGGTAGCTGAGCCCTCCACTCCATTGCTTCATTTATTGCGGTAGCTGAGCTTTCTACTCGACCACATCCATTCCTCTTTGCCGTGTGCGCGCGAGCTCCACGATTTTCGGTCCGTGATCTACGCTGAGCTCATCCATCTGGCACCGTACTGCGCACTTATCTGCTTCTGCCCAAAAATTGGTGCTTTATTCAAAATCAGGACTTTCCTTTTGACACTTGTGCTTTTTCCTCAAAATTTGCAGCTTTACTATAGCTGCGGCCTATGCTACAACAATCCTGTGTTCCATGATAAGTCAAAACACATAGAGATCCGCTACTTTTATATACGAGATATGGTGCAGAGAGGAGCTATCAAGCTCGAGTATGTGAGCACTGAAGATCAAATTGCTGATATCTTGACCAAACCTCTGTCTCGAGTGAAGTTTGAACACTTCTGAGACAAGCTTGGTGTAGTTCAAAAGGAACCTCCTCGAAAGGGGGAGTAGTATGATCTCTGATGACAAGCTTGTCTCATTAATGATGAGGCTACCCAGTCACTACACCTAGTTACTTAGAAATATTTAAATTTAGGACTACTATATTTAGAATACTTAGTTTTACTTATATACATGCTTTTGATGATAGATGTATACATACTGTTGATGTTAGATGTATTGGTGAGAATACATGTTAGATGTATACATGCTGTTGATATTATATGTATTAGTAAGAATACATGCTTTTGATGATAGATGTATACATACTATTGATGTTAGATGTATTAGTGAGAATACATGCTAGATGTATACATGCTGTTGATGTTATATGTATTTGATGGTAGATGTATACATGCTGTTGATGTTTGATGTATTAGTGAGAATACATGCTTTTGAAGATAGATGTATACATGCTTTTGATGTTAGATGTATTGGTGAGAATACATGTTTTTGACAATAGATGTATACATGCTTTTGATGTTAGATGTATTGATGAGAATACATGTTAGGATTGTATCATCCTTGAACATTTGTTCTAAAGTGAGCCATAGACAGGGGTCTTCGAGAAAGAAGAGGGATTGTATCATCCTTGAACACTTGTTCTAAAGTGAGCCATAGACAGGGGTCTCCGAGAAACAAGAGGGATTGTATCATCCTTGAACACTTGTTCTAAAGTGAGCCGTAGATAGGGGTCTCCGAGAAAGAAGAGGGATTGTATCATCCTTGAACACTTGTTCTAAAGTGAGCCGTAGACAGGGGTCTCTGAGAAAGAAGAGGGATTGTATCATCCTTGAACACTTGTTCTGAAGTGAGCCGTAGACAGGGGTCTCCGAGAAAGAAGAGGGATTGTATCATCCTTGAACACTTGTTCTGAAGTGAGCCGTAGACAGGGGTCTTTTAGAAAGAAGAGGGATTGTATCATCCTTGAACACTTGTTCTAAAAGAGAGCCGTAGACATGATGTCTCCGATAATAAAGTCTTGAGTGAACAGGTAGGGGATTGTATCGTCCTCGGACTGAGGTCCCAAAATTGAACCGTAGACTGGGTCTCTGATAATAAAGTCCTGAATGAATAGGTAGGGGATTGTATTGTCCCCAGATTGAGGTCCCAGAATTGAACCGTAGACTCGGTATTCGATAATAAAGTCCTGAATGAACAGGTAGGGGATTGTATCGTCCTCGGACTGAGGTCCCAGAATTGACCATAGACTGGGTCTCCGATAATAAAGTCCTGAATGAACAGGTAGGGGATTGTATCATCCCCGGACTGAGGTCCCAGAATTGAACCGTAGACTGGGTCTCCGATAATAAAGTCCTGAATGAACAGGTAGGGGATTGTATAGTCCCCGGACTGAGGTCCTAGAATTGAACCATAGACTGGGTCTCCGATAATGAAGTCCTGAATGAACAGGTAGGGGATTGTATCATCCCCAGACTGAGGTCCCAGAATTGAACCGTAGACTGGGTCTCCGATAATGAAGTCCTGAATAAACAGGTAGGGGATTGCATCATCCCCGGACTTAGGTCCCAGAATTGATCTGTAGAATGATGTCTCCGAGAACTATAGATCGGATTGTATCATCCATGGACCTATGTCCTAAAGAGAGCAGGATTGATCATCCTGGAACATGATCATGTGGTGACGATGCTGATGATCGTGTGATGATGCTGATGATTGTGTGATGACGATGTTGATGATCGTATGATGACGATGTTGATGATCGTGTAATGACGATGCTGATGACGATGCTGATGATCGTGTGATGATGTTGATGATCGTGCGATGACGATGATGATGATTATATGATGATGATGTTGATGATCGTGTGACGATGCTGATGATCGTGCGATGATGATGATGATGATCATATGATGACGATGCTAATGATTTTGTGATGGCAATGCTGATGATCATATAATGACGATGATGATGATCGTGTGATGACAATGCTGATGATGATGCTGATGATCGTGTGATGACAATGCTGATGATCATATGATGACGATGCTGATGAGCGTGTGATGACAATGCTGATGACGATGTTGATGATCGTAACAACAATACTGATAATGTTAGTGTTCCAGTAACTGGTTGAGTTACTGATGATGATGAATTGAAGAAAGCTTCCGATGATTTATAGATGTATCATGTATGGTGTAGTCGATGGCTCCTTGCTCCTGCAGATGTTGTTATAATATCCTTCTCGTTAAGGGGGAGTGTTGAATATTGTAACTTCTAAGAATATTATATTTGTACATTATTATTCCGGAAATGTTTCATCCCTCCGAGGTAACCCTATTATGTATCCGGAGATGTTTATTCCTCAGAGGGTTTGTGGTATCTAGGGTTATTAGACCCACCATGTGGGGGCCGGCCCTGATCTTATATTTTGGGGGTTATTAGAGTTCTCCAGGAGAGGTCGGCCCCATTAGGTATTTTAGTCAATGAGGAGTTAGTATAAATAGAGGAGGTGAACTCCTCATTAGATCACTCACTCACTTGTGGAAGATAACGCACTAGTCTGGGAGATCTGCTAAGGAGACAAAGGAGGGAGCACATCTTGTATTTTGGTTGATCATCTTATTGAGGAAAGCTTTGCTGAGTTTTCTACCCCATGAGGGTTTCCCAAGGTATATTCTGTGTCTATGTTGTGATTATGTTTCTTTCAGTGATCTTTTTGGTTTAAAATTAACACCTTCTATGCCTTTCATATTAATGTTTCCTCTCAATTCAATCTCACAATAACATTGGTTGTCATGTGATATCATTGATTTTCTAAATGTGTGAGTTCTTTAAATCTCTTTTATATTTAATCTCAAACATAACTTTACCATTTTCATGTTGTTTTATCTAAATCAACATTTAATGTAGGGACTATCCCACCATGTGGTTCTTGTTTTAAAGAAACCACCTTCACTTTCACTTTTATAACATAATATCATTGGTTAAACATTTCTTTAAAGGTCCATTTAGCAATAGATGGAAAAGTCGATTTCTTACCAATCAAGTTCATGATTATGATTACTTCCTTTGTTGTGCACACAACTTGGAATAAAAAAGTGTATTAATTGGAAAACACGATTGAAAAGATTTTCATTCCCAACTTAAATATGATGTGGGCATATTTGGCATAGCTTTTTACTTTGCCTATGTTAACAAAATGATATTTTTTTTTTTGAAATGTCACAAAAACAATGGATCAATAAAGTTTGTTTTAATGTAGAAGTCTATTTTAAATTATTTTACATGTGTAGTCCTATGATGTATATTCAAACCGAAATAAATCCATTTAAACCCTGAAATAAATCCATTTTGATTTGATTTAGATTTTAATTATTATTTTACATGTATCGTCGAAATAAATCCATTTAAACCCTGAAATAAATCCATTTTGATTTGATTTAGATTTTAATTATTATTTTACATGTATCGTCGTGTGATGTATCCATTTTGATTTGATTTAGATTTTAATTATTATTTTACATGTATAGTCCTATGATGTATCTTGAGACCGAAATAAATCCATTTAGATTTGATTTAGATTTTAGTATTAATGTTAACTTTTACATTGTTTATTGATTAATTGTCATTTTAACCCATGAAAAGCACTCAGAGTGAGAGTAATGGAGGTGTTCATATATTTAACATAATTAATCTCTTATGGTATTCACATTTTAAATTTAATTTTCAAATAATATTTAGTTAAAAAAAGAGTATAGCATTTTCTTTTTTTTCAAATACTATTAACTTATATATATTTAACATAAACAATCTCTTGTGGTATTCATATTTTAAATTTAATTTTTAAATAATATTTAGTAAAAAAAAAAGAGTATAGTATTTTCTTTTTTTCAAATACTATTAACTTTTGTTGATTATGGTTGGTTTTGGTTTAACAATTTTGACCATAATGCTAATCATGGTTGACTATGGTTAACTATGTTTGACTTATGTTGACTTTCTATTATCTCACATTGCAATGTTCATTAAGTATTATGTCGCATTTGGAATGTTGCTCTATGTCGAATTATGATGTTCCTAGAGGGTTATGTTGGATTGAAACATTCTTCAATAGTTATGTATGTTAGGATAATTAATACTCCATCCTTGTCCTACTTAGCATTATTTAACTTTTCTTTGTAGTTGATAATGTCATTGTTCCCCTAGTGGTGTCTAGATGTCATCTAGGATTCATTAACCACTTGGTGTGCCCTACATGCATGATTTTAGGCCCACTAGAATTAGTTCCCTACATTTTAGGAGCTAACTCTGTGTTCTAGTTCAGTCCACCTGAGTTCTTGAACTCTAATGGGGGTTTGAGATCCGATCACCACTGATTGTGATCTAATGCACCCTTTTCTGATTGATTTGCATAGAAAACTCATTATTGCGCCCTTCTTGCTTAGTTAACTGACAACTTAGCTTCAATTAACTGATTTTTGGTTGAGTTGAGTTGAGTTTGGGACTTGCAGAGTACTCTAGTGGTGACATCTCCTATGCTAGACTAACATGGATTTGAATTCTCCTAGGATAATAAATTTCTCTCCATTATAAAATATATGTTGATTATACCAATTAATGGATCATGACACACATTCCTGTTCCTATCTGAGTTCCAATGCATGATTAATTTTACTGTTAATTTCACTACTCATTTCACTGTAATTCATCTTTTATTATCACTCTTTTCATTGTGAGGTATTCTCAACTCTATGATATGTTGTGTTCTAGAATTTCACATGGTATCAAAGCTTAGTTAGCATAGTTTGAGTAGCTACTTTCAGTAGTGCACCATAAGCCTCTGCATTTCCACAACAAATCCTAGTGCCATTGCATTGAATTCATTGGAGAAATACTTTGAGGTCTAGTCAGCTATGAAGGATCATGATAAAAGTTCCTATTTTCCTAAAGAAATGGTCAGTAGAATTTTATCTCCAAATTTGAGAGATTTTTGTAGGATTTTGAATGTTTTTCAATGCAGCAGTAGTATCAATTTTAGTTTGTATTTGCTCCAGCAGTTTCACATGGAGAATTCAAATGTTCCTTTGTCTCCAAGGATACTCATACCCTTCAATTATCTTGATTGGAGGGATGATATGCAGATGGTGTTGCGAAACAAGAGTCTGTACAAGGTCATAATGGGAAAGGAGGTCAAACTTCAGAAGGGTATTCAGAAGGCCAAGTACCTGAACATATTAGATGAATTGTTTGGTTTCATGTGTATTCATATTTCCAAAGATTTGATCTACCACCTTGAAGGATTGAATACTCGAAGAGAGGTTTGGTTGAATCTTGAGAATCTCTTTGGAAAGAAAGATGAGCTGAGAGGCCATATTATGGAGAATGAATTAATTCCTCTTAAACCCAGCAGTTTTGAAACCATACCTCAGTTATTTCCTAAATTCAAATCCTTGGTTATGCAGTGCAAACAATGTGGCATTGATAAGAAGGATGAGAAGTTGCTGCTATCTATCCTAAGCAAGCTTGGTCTAGAATTTTCAATATTTGTTTCTACCTTCCATTCTGGTAGATTTCCAATCCCCAATTTGAAAATGCCTTCTTTAGATGCATTCACTGAATCCCTCATCCAAGAACAAGAAAAACTGATTCAGATGGGTGCCTTGCAAGCCTCCAAAAATCAAGCTCTTATGGTAGGGGAGTTAAAAAGTGTGAATGCTAAAGGGAAACGTAAAGGAAGGGACAAGAAGCAAGTTGAATCCAAACCATATGAGAAGCATAATCCATCAGAAGGAGCATCCATCTCTAAGAAGGATAAGAAAAAGGGGTTTGAGAAGACCAAGTGTTCCTATTGCAAGAAAGGAAACCATCGAGAGAGATCTTGCATGAAGAATAAGATAGATCAAGTGACCAAAATTCTTGAACAACACAACAATGCGCTTCCATACAGTACAAGCTCGGAGATTGATTCTGGAAGTGAGACAGATGACCATCAGAGATGCCATGCACTGAAGGCTGGATTCTCACAATCACATGCCTTCCTCATAGACTATGGATCCTCCAACCACATGGTTGTCTCCAAAGAATAATTTTATTCTCTAGATATCAATGATGGTCCTAGTATTCACATGGGAGATAATTCAAAGATCTCTGCTAAGGGGAAGGTCATAATACAACTGAAGCATGGAAATTTCAAAAAATTTCTGTATGTTGCTTCTTTGACAACAAACTTGTTATCTATTTATCAGATGACACACACAGGTTCACCGAAGAAATTTATTTTTGGACCTGACACAGTTGAGATTGCAGATATCTCTTCTGGGAAGCTAATAGTGAGAGGGGTTGCAAACCATGCCTCCAATGCATATGGATTCTCTCACTTTTTTCCATACTTTCTGCCTACTCCATTATCATATGATGAAGATCATAATGATGTATCTTCTGATGATCCATTTTTAGATTTTAAAGATGAGGACCACGATCTTGATGTTGAGTATGAAGTTCAAGAAGATCCAGATCCAGATCCAACACTTGTTCCCAATCCATTCCCAAGCCCAATATGGGCTCACAAAGTCCTTGAAGCTGCTGGGAACATAGCTGGGGATCCATCTGACCATAGAAGAACTAAATCTCAGTATCGAGATGAAAACCTTGCACTATGTCATACATATCCACTTCTCTCAGATAGGTGCTACATGATGGTGGGGTCTGATCCACAATCCTTTAAAGAGATTGCCATAATGGATCTACAACCGAGTACAAAGCTCAGTTGGTTGAAAAGGGGTACTCAACGGTTCATGGTTTGGACTACAATGAGTCATTCTCTCCAGTAGCAAGAATAGATTATGAAAGACCTATTTTGGAAAAGGGAGCTTCGAAATAGTGGGAGGTACATCAGAGGAGAAGGTCCAGATCCAGATCCAACACCTGCATTACTATCCTACATAGGAGTAGATTTCCAACATTTTTACAAAGTCTTTCACTCAGAAGAGATTTTCCTTCTCTATTTGGTGTGATGGCTGTTTGAGTTTCGTACTGTTCATTTTTTAGGGGAGGTTTTTCCCATTTCCTTAGTTTCATGAACATTTCATTTTTATCATTTATTTGATCATATGGGTGACCTTTGGTCTTAGTAACCGGGTCCAAGGATGTCCAAGTTTGAATTAAGGGGGTTGTTAGGATAATTAATACTCCATCATTGTCGTACTTAGCATTATTTAACTTTTCCTAGTAGTTGATGATGTCATTTGTCAAGATTCAATATGCTAAGATAGAAAATATCAGTATTACATTCCATTTCACAACAATAGCATATACAGGATCACTGAAAGAACAACAAGCACAACATAAACACAAGAGACACAGATTTATCCCGGGAAACCCTCATGGGGTAGAAAACCTAGCAAAGCTTCCTTAATATAGATGAATAGCAAATACAAAGATGTAATCCCCAAACATGAGCTCCTTCTCCTCCATAGAAGATCTCTCTCTCTCCTATCCGCCAATCATAAGTGAGTGAATGTGTGTTAAATGAGGAACACACCTCCTCTATTTATACACAAATCCGACTTGACTTTTACACTAACTAGGTCGGCCCCAACTTAACCACTTAACATAATGTTGATTGGGCTGACCCCACTAAGGTGGTCTAATAACCCTTTAACCCACATGACTCATACAGGTCTGACCCCACTAGGGAAGTCTAATAACCCAAGTTACCACATTCTCCACGGAGGAATAAAACATCTCCGGATATACAATAGGGTCTCCACGGAGGAATGAAACATCTTCAGAATAATAAAGTACAAATATAATATTCTTAGAAGTTACAATATATCAACATCATTGTCCCCCTAGTGGTGTGCATATGTCATATAGGATGCATTATCCATTTGATGCACCCTGTATGCATGATTTTAGGCCCACCAGAGTCATTTCCCTACATTGTAGGAGCAAACTCTACATGTTCTAGTTCAGTCCACCTAAGATCTTGAACTCTAGTGGGGGTTTGAGATCTGATCACCATTGATTGTGATCTAATGTTCCCTTTTTTGATTGATTTGCATGGAAAACTCACTATTGCGCCCTTATTGATTAGTTAACTGACAATAGCTTCAATTAACTGAGTTTTGGTTGAGTTGAGTTGAGTTTGTAACTTCTTGAGCACTCCTGTGGTGACATTTCCTATGCTAGGATGACATGGATTCAAATTCTCCTAGGATAATCGAATTCTCTCCATTGTAATATATCTGTTGACTATACTAATTAATGGATCATGAAACACATTCATGTTCTTATCTGAGTTCCAATGCACGATTAATTTTACTGCCCATTTCACTACTCATTTCATTGTACTTCATCTTTTATTTTCATTCTTCTCACTGTGAGGTATTCTCAGCTCTATGATGTGTTGTGTTCTAGAATTTCACAATGTCACATTAGGACATTCACCTAGCTTTACTTATGTTAATTTTCTACATTCCTCAAGGATTATGTCAAATTGTAACATTATGAGGTTTTCAATATATGCCTATTGGCATTCATGAAGGATTATGGGCTGGTGCAAGGTAATGATACCCAATTATGACACGTTAGTTGCAATGACATTCTGGAAAAATAGAAACATTATCATTAAAATCAATTATTAGAGGTACCTACAAAACATTTTTTGATTAGGTGTAAAAAGATGAAACGTAGAAAAATGGATGACCTTTTGGAATATCTAACTTTTATTTATGGAAAAGTGGTATAACCACCCCAAACTGTCATTATCTGAAGATTGGTATGTTATTTTTTTTCTGAAACATAATGCACATGGTTTTGTTGACCCACCTGTTTGCTATGTAAATTTTCAATTTATGAGAAAAAAATATGTAGAGGCGTAGGCAATAGAAAAATATTTTGCGGAGCTATTTTTCCAAAATTTTAAAAGTTAATTTTATATTTTTTTTAAATTACCGAAGTCAGTGAAGCCCTAAAAGGACATGGTCAAGTTTTGAGCCACCATATCATGGTCTAAAAATAATCAAAATACTTTTTTTTTAGGTTGTAGGTATTTTCGTACTCTTTTGCGGGTTCTTTTCCGTTTTCGAAATAGGTAAGCCAATCAAAAGTTATAGGACAAATAAACGACCTATGTTTTTTACAAATTTGACATGAGTGCAATTAAAAATGAATTAAAAATAGAAAACAACAACAAATCTATTCAAAAATTATATATTTAGAATCTGCACACAGAGCTCGACAAGTGTGTGCAATTTCATTTGTAGTGTACTCGTGGAGCATATGCAGAACTAGTTGTGAAAAACATGAAGTTATAGCATTTGATGTGTTTTGACATAAATCATTCATAAATCAGACCAGTCTCAAGGTGCAATACGAAGCTAATTCCAAGCCTGCAAGGGCACCAAAAACAATTTGAATTTAGACACATGTGCGCGCATATGTAGCGCGCATGCGTAACTGTGCGCACGTGTGTCTATAGGCATGCACGCGGATTTACATGCACGCATGTGTAGTTGCGCGTGCGCGTTATTTACACACACATTTTATTTTTCAAAAACAAGGTATCCCTTTATATGTTTTCTTTAATTTCCTTTCTCATGATGGTGATGAGGATGATGATGGTGATGATGAGATGATGATGATGACGATGGTGATGGTGATGAAGATGTTGATGATGATGACGATGGTGATGAAGAAGAAGATGATGATGATGGAGATGTTGATGAGGAAAGGGGAGATGACAATGATGATGAAGATATTGATGGTGATGATGATGGTGATGGTCATGAAGATGTTGATGATGATGACGATGGTGATGAAGAAGATGATGATGAAGATGAAGATGTTGATGATGATGAAAATGGTGATGGAGATGATGATGAGGATGATGATGATGAGGAGGAGGAGGAGGAGGAGGAGGAGGATGGTGATGAGGACAATGATGGTGATGACGATGGTGATGAAGAAGAAGATGATGTTGATGATGATGAAGAAGAAGATGATGATGGAGATGTTGATGAGGAAGGGGGAGATGACAATGATGATGAAGATGTTGATGGTGATGAAGATGGTGATGATGATGGTGATGATGAGACGATGCTGGTGGTGATGATGATGGTGATGAGAATGAAGAAGATGATTATGGTGGAGATGAAGATGTTGATGATGTGACGATGGTGATGAAGATGATGATGATGATGATGGAGATGTTGATGAGGAAGGGGGAGATGATTATGATGATGAAGATGTTGATGGTGATGATGATGAGATGATGATGATGATGATAATGGTGATGATGATGAAGATGTTGATGATGATGACGATGGTCATGAAGATGATGATGAGGATGATGATGATGATGGTCATGATGATGATGATGATGACGACAATGGTGATGGTGATGAGAATGATGGTGATGAGGATGAAGATGATGATGGAGATGTTGAAGAGGAAGGGGGAGATGACAATGATGATGAAGATGTTGATGGTGATGTTGATAGTGATGATCATGGTGATGATCATGGTGATGTCGATGGTGATGTCGATGGTGATGATGATGATGATGAGATGATTATGACAATGATGATGGCGATGATGATGAAGATGTTGATGATGATGACGATGGTGATGAAGCTGATGATGAGGATGATGATGATGATGATGATTATGATGATGATGATGATGATGATGACGATGGTGATGGTGATGAGAATGATGGTGATGAGGATGATGATGATGATGGTGATGAAGATGATGATGATGATGATGAAGATGATGATGATGATGATGATGATGATGATTCATATGCATCATCATCACCATCATCCTCATCATCATCATCGTCCTCCTTTTCATCATCATTGTCATCTCCCCCTTCCTTGTAGTGCTCTGGTTTTTACAACAGATCACTAAGTAAATTTCTAAGTTAATTTCCTATGTATTAATTCATTCAGGTGTGTGTGAGTAAATTTCTGAAGAAAATTCTATGCTTTTAAATGATGTTTAGCATACTGTGTTGTCTCAAATAATCATACATTCGTATTTAAAATAATAACTAACATATCAATATTTTCCTTCAACAAGCATGAGAATATGTTTCACAGTAATAAATCAGTAAGAAGGTATATGCAGGTTTCAAAGTACGTTTCCACATAATAATTAAATAAAATAAATAATCAAGGAAATTACCTCATGTTGATGCTAGTAGACCGTAGGTTGTAGCGAGTTGTATATCCTCTTAGTCAGCCAAGATGAAGTGTCCACCCTACCGACCAGCTATTATCTTGTTGGCCCTTGGAAATCAAAGGATTTCCAAGCCCCCGAGCTCACAATCTGATAATCCCGAGAGCAGTCTTCACTTAGGTTCTCCAAACTTTTCTGTTCTCAAACCTCCTTTCTGTTCCAACACCTTTCTCTCCACTTCAAGCTATCCCCCCTACCTTCAACTCTCTCTCCCCCCTATATATAGTTCCTTCCTCGAGAAGACCTTGGGCTTACTCCACCGCCCCAAACTACCCCTCTCAAGCCCCTCAAACATTTACTCCTTTCCTTAGTTTGTTCATACACGTTTCATTATAAAATGTATTTTTCACACTCAATGCACCGAATAATTATTTACACTCATGGTAAATTTATTTGACTTTGATTGACGGTTGTAAGTATTTATTACGATGGGATTCATTACCCAAAGGTTATCCATTCAGGACAAGGTTTATTAATTACAAGTCTATTCACCATCCTTGGTATTTAATGTTATTAATGTAATTAAAAATATATTATATAAACAGTTTGACCTTTTTCAACTTGGACATGATGTGTCTTAATGGTCTACCTCATCCATCGAGATCACTTATCTTGAGATTTAACTTCTAAGATTCGTATTTAATAAGTAAATACTAATAACCATTTTCCATCATATCACATCCATTCAAGAATTGTTATCTTATTATATTTTTTTTTTACTTACTAATGGAAATAATCACACTATAATCATTTATTAATCAATATTTACATTTTTACCTATATTTCAATTGTTATGACATGGGTAGTAATATTATTAAAATAACATTAATTAAGTAATAACATTAATTAAATCACCACAAAGTAATAATAAATGGTGAATTTAATAAAAATGTATGTTAAATCATTTGTTTATCACATGAGTACCCTAACATCTACATAGTATCGTCATTCTTCTAAACAGAGCACCCTTAAGTGCTTACACAATCTTACTAATTAATTATACAGTACCATTACCTTATTTACAACAATTCTCAGACGACAATGTTAACTCATGACACTTGTCTCAATTGTATATCACGATGTTTACCAACGAGTAATACATAGTTTAATTGAATTATTTTACACATCTTAAATAACTTTATACTCATTATCTGAATTCGATCAATGCATGATTAACCTAATTACTTATGACAACTTATACATTTATTCAATATGTTAAGTGTTTGTATATCGATACTAGTGTACATGTGCAAGGTGTGCATGCGTGGCCAGCGTATGCACAGATTATAAATGTACTATAGACAAACCCCATCCCGCCTATGCATACCTGCTAACTAATAGTAGTATTTACCCCCATGTAGAAGAAAAAACATAATATATATAGTACAATTACTTCAACATTCTCAGTTATTTAACAGTTAATTCTTTACGATTTCACATCATTATCTTTATCTTTACATTAGTTTAATCAATCATGTACAAGGAAGGGTACCTACTACCACTAACTCGGAATCAATGAATACTAAACCCTCAACAGTACTAACTAACACATCCTCCCACCATAACCTATGTCCAGCATCCTCCCTATCCTTCCTCTGCTAGTACAAAAGTGGATGTCGGACTCACCGATCTGACCACATAGAACTTGAGAGCGATAGCGTCGGCTGAACAGCGGACCTATCCTCCCCTAGCAGGAATCCGACCATCGTCATCACAACAACATGGGGAGCGTGTCTCAGTACGGCCCTCCCACGACCTCGGGTCTCATGGAAACATAGGGTGGGAAACACATCCATCTCTCTCAACATACTGGGCCTACGCCCTTATCAACTCATACTTTGCTGCTATCGGGATTATCTGTTTGTGTTATCGTAACATCATTTTTGGCTGCTAAGGTTTAATGTACGAACATGTTTTTTTTCCAATATATATCAGATCAAGTAACTGGCTATCCCATAGCCCTTGTGTCCTGTAGGTTAGTATTTTGAAAAATACAAATTTATAGAAAGCATTTCCATTCGATCACCAATTGATCCATATCATCAACATGATTTTATTTCACATCACAATTTTATCGCATCACAGGTATGCATGGAATATAACAGTTCTATCAATTTCATCATAGGATGGCATCCACGTACAACACCATATAATTCACATTTCATCAATGAAAATGCTAAAACATATATTGTCATCATAAAAGCAATGAATCTCATGATAATCATAACTTAATAACTGCATGAACATAGTAACATCATAATATCGTTGCATCATAGTCATAATGAAAACATAACATATTAACAACATAAACATGGTAGCAACATATAATCGGGTCGATCTTGTCATGAGTATATTTTACTCACTCTTAGCTGAGTTCAATAGATAAAAATAAATAAAGTGCAATATGTCTCACGGATAAATCTATCTAGTCGAAATATGGGGCATTACATACACCCACCCTTTAGGAAACTTCGTCCCGAAGTTATGGTCAAAATAGTGAGGGAAAATCTCGACGCATGGTCTCTACGTCCTCCCAGGTAGCAGACACTGGGCTATAATTGTCCTACTAGACCTTAACTTGGTCCATGCTGCTATAGTTTTCACATTTGCTTCTAGTTCAATGTTAATATTTATCTTGATGATGCAAATTTCTAATAAATTTATATTATTTTATGTTTCTTTGTTTTCCTTGGGTCGGTTATAGGTTAGTAATTGATGCTATCTTTCTCTTTCTTCCAACCAAGTTTAGTGCTATATTGAAATAGACACAATATTCAGATTAATTTGGTAGCTACATGTTGTCATTCATTGTGATTATCACTACATATATTTAGTATATCTTCTTACTACATTTAGAACATATATGAACTCCACGCAACAACTTATGTATACTAACATGTACCCCTCATTATATATATATATATATATATATATATATATATACTATTTCTTCAATTTCTACCCCTTATATATATAGGTATCCATGTTCCACATCATATATATATCATATTTCATCAAGGACGACAATTAAACATACACTGTGAGCATGAAAGAAAATGAATCTCATGATAACAACAACATCATAACTGCATATCATAATAACATTATGAGAATAGTAACATATTGACATCATAGTCATAGTACCAATGTGGCATAGTAACATTATCACCATAGCATCAACATATAATCAAGTCTAATGTACCAAAATATAGTTTACTCAGTCTAGTTGATTCCAACATAAACTAAGCAAATAAAGTACAGTAGGTCTAACTAAAAAGCATGACTAGTCAAAATATAGGGTGTTACATACACCTAACCTTCGGGAAACTTCGTCATTGCATCAAATATATCTAATATGGTTATGATTTCTATAGAATTACTTTATCATGCTTATACGGTATTTTGTTAATTATTTTTACATTGCCCTCATTTGTACCCAAGGTCATTACTATATAAAATAGGAGTCACTACCAAATTGGAGACATCCTCCCCTATCCTTATGTCTTTTATTAGTTATAGTTAATACATTTTCTATTAATATTTACTCTTCCTAAGTGTTATGATGAATTTACCATTTAATACAAGGTTCTCATCTAACCATTTGCCAAAATCTTATATTCTCGATTAGCACCTATATTGATTTAAGTTATTTCTTCAATTTGATTATCACTCTAGCTCCTTCAAGATCTCCCTCTAACTAAGACTTCATGGAAGTCCAACACCAAAGTGAACTGCCACATGTTGACCATGTGGATTTTGCAACTATTTTAATTTACGACCATTAATTGTTTCTGGTTTAACATATAGAAAATACCCCCTTGGGTGAGCATAAAATAAATAAAATGATATATGACTATCTTCTCGAGGTTAATATTTAACCTAACCACAAGTTTATATGCTCGTAAGGTTGTGGACACTATTATTTAATTTATGCACTATCCACAATCATATCTCAACAAATTAAACAAATTAAAGTTCACGTATTTCTTAGCAATTAAAATTAAATAGCATTGATAAACTAAGATGTTTACTATCCAAAATCCTCACTTCTATTTTATTAAGCATAGTTCACTATTATACAATTATACAATAGATAAATAACTACGCTCATTCAAACAATTCCATGTGTTAGTCACTTTGATAGTTCGATCATTATTTCATAATACTATAACCATCAATTGTGTTCTTATGTCTAATAACATATAAATCCCTTTCACAATGGTTAGTCATGTAAAAGTTTAGTATGCAATACAATAGAGATCACGCCTTTTAAAAGTTATGTGCAGAACTATTTAATTTATTTACCATTTGCAACCTCAATCTTTAATTATAACTTAATCATCATTGGGTAGAATCCTCTCAAGTAATTTTAAAGTATAGTACAAAATATTCATGTATATAGTGATCAATTATATAGTTTATCTTCTATTTACCGTGAAATAATCAAGCTTAAGGGACAAGGTTACTCCAAGGTTACCGTGAACTAGTCTTGCTAGAGCCATACTTCATTCTATTAATTAAAATTTCCATTTAATAATAGGATATTTACTTTTAATGATAAAGGGTCTTGACGGGTTTTAATTAAATCTTTATAACTCGAGTGGATTCCAAAATAGAGTAACGTAGTCCTTACTAAGGTGAAGGTAATTTTAATTTTAACATATCAATCCCCAATCATAGGATTGTATCTTTTCAAAACCAAGATCTTCTTTCTACTATGAACTAATATTCACCTAGTTTAGTATTAATTCTATAAATGCATACTATCGTGAAACCAATATCTCGATCAATTATAATGCACCATATTAAAGCTACATTTTTAAATTTTCCAATATTAGTATTTGAAATATATTTATTTAAAATTTTAAAATTAGGGTTTAAAATTAATGTTTTTATTTAAATTTTCCAATATTAGTATTTGAAATATATTTATTTAAATTTTTTTAAAATTAGGGTTTAAAATTAATGTTTTTATTTAAATTTTCCAATATTAGTATTTGAAATATATTTATTTAAAATTTTAAAATTAGGGTTTAAAATTAATGTTTTTATTTAAATTACATGATATTGACCTAACCTATTCTAACCCTAGTCAATGCACCTTCCTTCAGCCACGCGCCAGCCTTTCCTTCACCTCTCTTCTTCTCGCCACTCCCTCCTAGCTCCACCTCCACCGAGCACCAACCCTAGCCTGCTGCTCCACCAAGCTGCAGGCCTCGAGGCCACCCACTCGACCTTCTCTCTCCATGCGGCATGAAGCATGTCTCTACCGCTCGCCAATCCAACAGGCTCAAGAGAACCACGAGGAGGCCTAGGATGCATGCTAGCCACATGGGCTGCATGCACGCCCCTCCCTATCTACTACCGCAGGGTGCCTCCTTCTTCAAAAAGGGGCTCAGTCTCCCGCGCGCGGGCCTGGCCTCTTTCTTTTTGCGAGAAGTGCGGGTTCAACAGAGTTTGGGTTTCCATGACCAAGGTTTCGCAGGTTGGGTTAGAGAAGTTGTGCAATCCCCGAATGGCTCCTTCGGTTTTGGCAATGGAAAATAAAGAGTCTCTGCACAATTGCTCTGGTATCTTTAACCCTCTTTGAAGCTATTGTTCCCAGTGACATTTAAAATTTCAGGAAAAACTTAAATATAATGGAAAACTTCTGGTTATCATCTGAATTATTTGTATGCGAGTGAATGTATTTTTCATTATCCCTTGTAACTCGCAGTGTCTACTTTACTAACTTCCCATGTTTAAGTATTTTTTTTTTTGTTTTTTTTTTTAAGGCTCTATGTATGATGCTTTTAGCAATCCCCATCGGCATTTTCCTGGACATCTTTGAGTATTCATGTAATTTCCCAATTTCTCTCTGAAGTGAAGCAATGGCATTTTTGGATATACACTAGATTTGTCTGTCTTTCTTGGATGTTATGGTGCGCGCGAGTCTACATTCGACCTGGCACTTGCTGCACGATTGGCTCTAGTTGTTGAGCGGTAGGGATGGGCCTGTTATAACTTTTATAAGGAACAAATGAAGGCTATGTGAGCTTGATGCTTGGGTGTTGGATGGCGTGCTTGGGCCCCTCCTTGATTTGGCAGGTGGTAGTGTGAAAGGCTCTCGGTTCTGGGCTCTTGCTGGGCTCGTATGCTTTTACCGGCGCTTGTATTGGGATGGTGTGCGGTGGTCCTATTCGACTAGTAGCTAGTTCTCGATGCTGAGCTCGGGCTCGACCCATTGTACTTTTATTAGTTTGGAAAAACCTGTTTACCAGTTAAACTTAAACTACTATTGTGTAAATTAATATGATAGATGGGAACAGTGCTCTGCAAAATTTTGCAGATTCTTTTTGTTTTTTATTTAGAGCATCCCCAAAATATCTTCATGTGGGTATGGAACATGTCCCTGGATAAAAGATTTGGAATTTTACAATTCCCATTCCCAAAAGATCTTGAATTTTGACAACATAAAAAGGTCTGAGATGGATTGACAAAGACGGTAAGGGAAAATGTGAAATACTGATTTTAGCTTTTGTCAGTGACAGGACTTTGGATGGTCAGTTATGGGTAGTAAGAGACCTTCATTTCGTGTAGTGGGGATAAGGTTGGGAACCATCCAAATATTCCTTCTTACATGGGAATACCTCGATTGAGATCTATTCCTACCTGCCTCTAGATTGAATAGTTGAGCATGGAAGATACATCATAATAGGTCAAGAGCTTGATCTGTATTGTCGCAAAGAGTTATATATATGCAACTGGATCAATTGGTGGCCGATAAGATGACCCTACCCTCTGCTTGCTCGGACAGTTACAATACGTCTATTCCCTTATATTTGCACGAAAAAATTTTGCTCAGGAAAAATTCCGCACTTGAATGGGAATGATACGGAAAATACTTGGAAGAAGAAGCGAGTTTATAGTTCACTCTCGAATCTTGGGAGAAGAAAAATCCTTCACGGCATGCCATATGAAATCCAAAATGACTCTTTGACCGATCCCTATATTATATGCCCAGGTCAAAAGATGGCGTGCAGAGAAAATCCAGATCGATATCAATTTCTATTTTCTTCTTTCTTTTCTTTCAAGTCTTCAGCAAACGAATAATCTGTGCCATTGATGCAATTTTCTACAACAGATGCCCTACTTGGCTGTTTGATGCTAGTGGAAATGTTCACGGAAACGGGCTTCACAGAACAGCCCAAGTCCAGATCGTGAGTATTGGGCAAACGTGATTTTACCAGAGATGTCATCTTCCCTGCCCCAGCATCCATGTTTGATCTCAAACGTGCCATCTCAGTAGCTTCTGCTTCTAATTGAGATTTCCCACAGTGGGAGACAATTTTCTGGAGTTATGTGGGCAGGATGCCGCTGGAAATATTTAAGGCCTTGATTGAATACCTGGTTTGGGTCAGACAAAAAGTTTGGGTAGAATGGATATTTTAAAATCTTCTCAGTCGCTTTTTTTTTTTATTCAAATAAATCTTGTTTTTATTCGGTCGGAGGAACCCCCCCCTCATCGCGGGCACTAAAAATGATTTATTATGACCGAAATTTTACTTTTAATCACTTTTATTTATGTTTGGCAGGATGGATTATTAATTGGCTGAGCATGGATACTCGCCTGGCACGACTGCTTAAGTAAACAAGGGTCTAGCTGTATCATGATTACGATGCTGGCTAATTCAGGTATTCTATCACTGAGCATGATATGGACTATAAGTTAGAGTAATGAAATTAAAGGATTACCAGCTCTAACACTACTGAATTCCTGGAAATCACTATCAAAACAAAAGATACATAGGGGAATGCTGAAAACCCTAGCGGGAGTGTCAAATGACAGAGAGCACTAGTTAAATTTAATTGCACGGTAAGCTTATTGGTATCTTAGAAATCAAAGATTGATTTTTAGTATCAGAAGATTGATTTACTGATCAAGAAAGTTTTTATTTTATTTATTATTATTATTTTTTTATGTGCAATAATGCACAGGACTAAGCTCTGCATTTACACTTAAAGAAAAATCTATTATTCTATTCCCATGAATGCTTGCTTACGCTTAGTCAATACTTGTAACCTACTATGATAATTCACCTTTCATATGAGGAATTTGTATTATTATTTTGTTTTTGCAATAGCGTACCAACCAATCTAACTCATCCCTCTCTGCTATACATTTATTTATTTATTTACTTATTACATATATATTTACTCTCTTGTTTGTTGCGGCTTGTAGGTGTAAGCCGAAAATATGTAACTCCCAAATATATATATATATATATGGACAATTTAAATTAGATTAAAATTATGTATCTTTGCACAATTTTAAAATCATTTGTTTTGCAAGTTACTTACCTTGTCTTTCGTTATATTTTGCAGGTAAACTAATGTTACAAAAATTCAGGGAAGAAGGTTTAGCTGATCGTGATCGTAGATTTCATATTATTGTATAGAGTTCTACACATATTTACAGAGATATCTGGTTAGTGGTGTTTAGTTTATGTTTCCTGTAGGCCATTAGGTTCCAGTGTAATTCCACGGTAATTCAATATATTAATTTGTTGGGCGCTCTTTCGAAAGAGTTCACACCCCCCTTTCATTTATCAATTTGGAAGTTATATTTCAGTTCTGTTTGTCTATTTTTTATGTGGTCAAATTTGTGTTTATTTGTTTGTATTTACACGTAACCTATATCTCCCTGCAAGAAGTTTTTTGTGTTACCTACTCAATTTGTTTGTTTAGATCTCTGTCCAAGTTTTGCATATTTTTGTATAATGTAAATTTCAGTTTAAATCTAGGAGAGTTCACTCTATCATACATATATAATGACTTTACAAATAATACATAGTAAACATATTCTTTTGCTTCTAATTTTTATTTTATTTTTAAACTAAACCCATAACCTAATCTAAGTGTTAATCACCCTTCGTTTGTTTCGAAGAATACCTACTTCCTTACAATATGGAATATAAGTTTTCTAATTGTTTCTTTATTTTAGGCAGCCAGTATAGATGCTAGTTCCATTTACCTATTCTAATATATTTTTCCTTTAGCTTACTAATGTGGTTTGTGTTTGTGTATTCGGCAGGTAATCCATAACTAATCCATAATTGAGTTTTGGATTCTTCGTGTTCAAATTTTCAAGGCAAGGTTTTGTCCTAAGTTACTTGTGTACAGGGCTCTTAAGGTCCGAGTTTTTGAGCCAATGGCTCTGATACCATCTATAGTGCTCTAGTTTTTACAGCAGAGCACTAAGTAAATTTCTAAGTTAATTTCCTATGTATTAATTCATTCAGGTATGTGTGAGTAAATTTCTGAAGAAAATTCTATGCTTTTAAATGATGTTTAGCATACTGTGTTGTCTCAAATAATCATACATTCGTATTTAAAAGAATAACTAACATATCAATATTTTCCTTCAACAAGCATGAGAATATGTTTCACAGTAATAAATCAGTAAGAAGGTATATGCAGGTTTCAGAGTACGTTTCCACATAATAATTAAATAAAATAAATAATCAAGGAAATTACCTCATGCTGATGCTAGTAGATCGTAGGTTGTAGCGGGTTGTATATCCTCTTAGTCAGCCAAGATGAAGTGTCCACCCTACCGACCAACTATTATCTTGCTGGCCCTTGGAAATCAAAGGATTTCCAAGCCCCCGAGCTCACAATCTGATAATCCCGAGAGCAGTCTTCACTTAGGTTTTCCAAACTTTTATGTTTTCAAACCTCCTTTTTGTTCCAACACCTTTCTCTCCACTTCAAACTATCCCCCCTACCTTCAACTCTCTCTCCCCTCTATATATAGTTCCTTCCTCGAGAAGACCTTGGGATTACTCCACCGCCCCAAACTACCCCTCTCGAGCCCCTCATACATTTACTGCTTTCCTTAGTTTGTTCATACATGTTTCATTATAAAATGTATTTTTCACACTCAATGTACCGAATAATTATTTACACTCATGGTAAATTTATTTGACTTTGATTGACGGTTGTAAGTATTTATTACGATGGGATTCATTACCCAAAGGTTATTAGGACAAGGTTTATTAATTACAAGTCTGTTCACCATCCTTGGTATTTAATGTTATTAATGTAATTAAAAAAATATTATATAAATAGTTTGACCTTTTTCAACTTGGACATGATGTGTCTTAATGGTCTACCTCATCCATCGAGATCACTTATCTTGAGATTTAACTTCTAAGATTCGTATTGAATAATTAAATAGTAATAACCATTTTCCATCATATCACATCCATTCAAGAATTGTTATCTTATTATATTTTTTTTTTACTTAGTAATGGAAATAATCACACTTTAATCATTTATTAATCAATATTTACATTTTTACCTATATTGCAATTGTTATGACATGGGTAGTAATATTATTAAAATAACATTAATTAAGTAATAACATTAATTAAGTCACCACAAAGTAATAATAAATGGTGAATTTAATAAAAATGTCTGTTAAATCATTTGTTTATCACATGAGTACCCTAACATCTACATAGTATCGTTTTTCTTCTAAACAGAGCACCCTTAAGTGCTTACACAATCTTACTAATTAATTAGACAGTACCATTACCTTATTTACAACAATTCTCAGACGACAATGTTAACTGATGACACTTGTCTCAATTGTATATCACGATGTTTACCAACGAGTAATACATAGTTTAATTGACTTTTTTTACACATCTTAAATAACTTTATACTCATTATTTGAATTCGATCAATGCATGATTAACCTAATTACTTATGACAACTTATACATTTATTCAATATGTTAAGTGTTTGTATATCGATACTAGTGTACATGTGCAAGGTGTGCATGCGTGGCCAACGTATGCACAGATTATAAATGTACTATAGACAAACCCCATCCCGCCTATGCATACCTGCTAACTAATAGTAGTATTTACCCCCATGTAGAAGAACAAACATAATATATATAGTACAATTACTTCAACATTCTCAGTTATTTAACAGTTAAATCTTTACGATTTCACATCATTATCTTTATCTTTACATTAGTTTAATTAATCATGTACAAGGAAGGGTACCTACTACCACTAACTCGGAATCAAGGAATACTAAACCCTCAACAGTACTAACTAACACATCCTCCCATCATAACCTACGTCCAGCATCCTCCCTATCCTTCCTCTGCTAGTACAAAAGTGGATGTCAGACTCACCGATCTGACCACATAGAACTTGAGAGCGATAGCGTCAACTGAACAGCGGACCTATCCTCCCCTAGTAGGCATCCGAACATCGTCATCACAACAACATGGGGAGCGTGTCTCAGCACGACCCTCCCATGACCTCGGGTCTCATGGAAACATAGGGTGGGAAACACATCCATCCCTCTCAACATACTGGGCCTACGCCCTTATCAACTCATACTTTGTTGCTATCGGGATTATCAGTTTGTGTTACCGTAACATCATTTTTGGCTGCTAAGGTTTACTGTACGAACATGTTTTTTTTCCAATATATATCAGATCAAGTAACTGGCTATCCCATAGCCCTTGTGTCCTGTAGGTTAGTATTTTGCAAAATACAAATTTATAGAAAACATTTCCATTCGATCACCAATTGATCCATATCATCAACATGATTTTATTTCACGTCACAATTTTATCGCATCACAGGTATGCATGGAATATAACAGTTCTATCAATTTCATCATAGGATGGCATCCACGTACAACACCATATAATTCACATTTCATCAATGAAAATGCTAAAACATATATTGTCATCATAAAAGCAATGAATCTCATGATAATCATAACTTAATAACTGCATGAACATAGTAACATCATAATATCGTTGCATCATAGTCATAATGAAAACATAACATAGTAACAACATAAACATGGTAGCAACATATAATCGGGTCGATCTTGTCATGAGTATATTTTACTCACTCTTAGCTGAGTTCAATAGATAAAAATAAATAAAGTGCAATATGTCTCACGGATAAATCTATCTAGTCGAAATATGGGGCATTACATTCCTCCTCAACATCTCCATCATCATCATATTCATCATCATCATCATCATCATCTTCATCACCATCGTCATCATCATCAACATCTTGATCACCATCACCACCATCATCATCATCATCATCTCATCATCACCATCATTATCACCATCAACATCTTCATCATCAATGTCATCTCCCCCTTCCTCATCACCATCACCATCATCATCATCATCTCATCATCACCATCATCATCACCATCACCATCATTATCACCATCAACATCTTCATCATCATTTCCATCTCCCCCTTCCTCATCAACATATCCATCATCATCATCATCATCTTCCTCATCATCATCAACATCATCTTCATCACCATCATCATCATCTTCTTCATCCTCATCACCATCACCATCATCATCATCATGGTGATGAATTGATGATGGTGATGATGATGACGATGGTGATGATGATGAAGATGTTGATGATGATGATGATGGTGATGAAGATGATGATGATGATGATGGGGAAGATGATGATGATGATGGAGATGTTGATGAGGAAGGGGGAGATGGCAATGATGATGAATATGTTGATCATGATGATGATTGCGATGATGAGATGATGATGATGATGGTGGTGATGGTGATGAGGAAGGGGGAGATGACAATGATGATGAAGATGTTGATGGTGATGATGATGGTCATGGTCATGAAGATGTTGATGATGATGATGGTGAAGATGTTGATGATGATGAAAATGGTGATGAAAATGATGATGAGGATGAATATGATGATGAAGATGTTGATGAGGAAGGGGGAGATGAGAATGATGATGGAGATGTTGATGGTGATGTCGATGGTGATGATGATGGTGATGATAATGATGATGAGATGATGATGGCGATGATGATGGTGATGATGATGAAGTTGATGATGATGACGATGGTGATGAAGATGATGATGAGGATGATGAGGATTATGATGATGATGGTGATGATGATGATGATGATGATGATGATGACGAGGATGATGATGATGATGGGATGAATATGATGATGATGATGAATATGAATCATTGTCATCATCATCATCATATGCATCATCATCACCATCATCCTCATCATCATCATCGTCGTCCTCTTTATCATCATTGTCATCTCCCCCTTCCTCATCAACATCTCCATCATCATCATATTCATCATCATCATCATCTTCATCACCATCGTCATCATCATCATCATCATCATCATATTGATCACCATCACCATCACATCATCATCATCATCATCATCATCATCATCTCATCATCACCATCATCATCACCATCAACATATTCATCATCATTGCCATCTACCCCTTCCTCATCACCATCACCATCACCATCATCATCATCATCATCACCATAATCATCATCTCATCATCACCATCATCATCACCATCAACATCGTCATCATCATTGCCATCTCCCCCTTCCTCATCAACATCTCCATCATCATCATCATCTTCCTCCTCATCATCAACATCATCTTCATCACCATCGTCATCATCTTCTTCATCCTCATCCTCATCCCCATCATCATCATCATGGCGATGAATTGATGATGGTGATGATGATGAAGATGTTGATGATGATGACGATGGTGATGAAGATGATGTTGATGAGGGTGAGGAAGATGATGATGATGATGAAGATGTTGATGAGGAAGGGTGAGATGGCAATGATGATGAAGATGTTGATGGTGATGATGAGATGATGATGATGATGATGATGGTGATGGTGATGAGGATGATGATGATGATGATGATGATGATAATGGTGATGATGATGATGGTGATGAGGATGAAGACGATTATGATGATGGAGATGAAGATGTTGATGATGATGACGATGGTGATGAAGATGATGATGATGATGATGAAGAGGATGATGGTTATGACGATGAGTTGATGATGATGATGATGGTGATGGTGATGAATATGTTGATGATGATGATGATTATCATTTTCATCATCATCACCATCATCCTCATCGTCATCATCGTCCTCCTCTTCACCATCATCTTCATCTTCATCATCATCATCACCATATTCCTCATCATCATGATCTTCATCATCATCACCGTCATCATCATCATCATGATCTTCATCATCATCACCGTCATCATCATCATCATCACCATATTGATCATCATCATCATCAGCATCGTGATCATCATCATCACCATATTCATCTTCATCATCATCATCATTACCATATTGATCATCATCATCATGAATGTTATGAGGATGATGATGATGATGGAGATGAGGATGATGGTGATGAGGATGATGATGATGATGGTGATGCAGATGGTGATGATGATGATCATGATCATGATGGTGATTATGATGAACAAGATGATGATGATGGAGATAAGGATGATGGTGATGAGGATGACGATGATGATGGTGATGGTGATGATGATTATGATGATCGCGATCATCATCATCAACATATTCATCATCATCACCATCATCACCATCACCATCATCATCCTCATCACCATCATCCTCATCATCCTCTTCCTCTTCATCATCATCATCATCATCATCATCATCATCACCTTCACCATCATCATCTGCATCATCCTCCTCATCTTCATTGTCATCTCCCCCTTCCTCATAAACATCTCCATCATCATCATCATCACCATGTCCTCATCACCATCGCCATCATCATTTTGACATATTCATCATCATCATCATCATCATCTTCACCACCACCATCATCATCTGCATCATCCTCCTCATATTCATTGTCATATCCCCCCTCCTCATCAACATCTCCATCATCATCATCATTTTCATCATCATCATCACCATGTCCTCATCACCATTTTCATCATCATCTTGACATATTTATCATCATCATCATCATCATCATCTTCACCATCATCATCATCATCTGCATCATGCTCCTGATCTTCATTGTCATCGCCCCCTTCCTCATCAACATCTCCATCATCATCATCATCTTCATCATCATCATCACCATGTCCTCATCACCACCATCATCATCATCTTGACATATTCATCACTATCATAATCATCATCATCATCATCATATTCACCATCATCATCATCATCTTCACCATCATCATCATAATATTCACCATCATCATCATCCTATGGATCATCCTCCTCATCTTCAATGTCATCTCCCCCTTCCTCATAAACATTTCCATCATCATCATCATCATCACCATGTCCTCATCACCATTGTCATCATCATCTTGACATATTCATCATCATCATCATCATTATCTTCTTCACCATCATCCTCATCATCCTCATCATCATCCTCCTCATCTTCATTGTCATTTCCCCCTTCCTCATCAACATCTCCATCATCATCAGATCAACATCTCCATCATCATCATCATCATCTTCATCACCATCATCATCATCATCAACATCTTCATCTCCATCATCATCATATTCTTCATTCTCATCACCACTATCATCATCACCATCATCATCATCATCATCCTCATCACCATAACCATCATCATCATCATCATCATCTCATCATCACCATCAACATCTTCATCATCATTGCCATCTCCCCCTTCCTCATCAACATCTCCATCATCATCATCATCACCTTCCTCATCATAATCAACATCATCTTCATCACCATCGTCATCATCTTCTTTATCCTCATCACCATCACCATCGTCATCATCTTCTTTATCCTCATCACCATCACCATCATCATAATCAACATCATCTTCATCACCATCATGGTGATGAAGATGATGTTGATTATGATGATGACGAAGATGATGTTGATTATGATGATGGTGATGGTGATGAGGATAAAGAAGATGATGACGATGGTGATGGTGATGAGGATAAAGAAGATGATGACGATGGTGATGAAGATGATGTTGATGATGGTGAAGAAGATTATGATGATGATGGATATGTTGATGATGAAGGGGGAGATGGCAATGATGATGGAGATGTTGATGGTGATGATGATGATGATAATGATGGTGATGGTGATGAGGATGATGATGATGATGATGGTGATGATGATGATGGTGATGAGGATGAAGAAGATGATGATGATGGAGATGAAGATGTTGATGATGATGACGATGGTGATGAAGATGATGATGATCATGAAGGAGATGTTGATTTGATGATGATGGAGATGTTGATGAGGAAGGGGGAGATGAAAACGATGATGAAGATGTTGATGGTGATGATGATGGTGATGATGAAGATGATGAGATGATGATGATGATGATGATGGTGATGATGATGAAGATGTTGATGATGATGACAATGGTGATGAAGATGATGATGAGGATGATGATGATGATGATGGTGATGATTATGATGATGATGAGGATGAGGATGAGGATGATGGTTATGAACATGATGATGGTGATGATGAGATGATGATAATGATGATGATGGTGATGGTGATGAATATGTTGATGATGATGATGATGATCATCTTCATCATCATCACCATCATCCTCATCATCATCATTGTCCTCCTCTTCATCATCATCTTCATATTCATCATCATCATCACCATATTCCTCATTATCATGATCTCCATCATCATCACCATCATCATCACCATCATCATCATAATCATCACCATATTGATCATCATCATCATCAACGTCATCAACGTCATGATCATCATCATCACCATATTCATCTTCATCATCATCATCATCGCCATATTGATCATCATCATCATCAACGTCATGAGGATGATGATGATGATGGAGATGAGGATGTTGGTGATGAGGATGATGATGATGATGGTGATGAAGATGGTGATGATGATGAACAAGATGATGATGATGGTGATGAGGATGATGATGATGATGATGGTGATGAAGATGATGATGATGATGATGATGATATTCATCATCATTGTCATTATCATCATCATCATCATCTTCATCACCATCCTCATCACCATCATCCTCATCATCGTCCTCCTCTTCATCATCACCACCACCATCATCATCATCATCATCTTCACCATCATCATCATCATCTCCATCATCCTCCTCATCTTCATTGTCATCTCTCCATTAGAGAAATTTTGAGGTCAAAAAATGGCCTCAAAACAAAGAAAATGTACTATAAAAAACAACCAATCACATTCTAGTAGATGGCATCATCCCCCTTGGTTGAGGTGGCATTGCATGAGTTAAGAATGCTTATTTGTCAAATTTTCTATGGTGGATGAAAACACATAGTTAACCAAGGTAGTGGTGTAAGTACTTTTAAGTCATAAAGTAAAGTACTCATAATGATAGTCTTTTCATAAAATAATATTATTGTCATTTTCAAGTAAAGTACTCATAATGAATGTCTTTTCACACTTTCTCATAAAATAATATTATTGTCATTTTCAAGTGAAGTACTCTTAATTCATAAAGAAAGTCCTTTCACATTTTTTTATAAAATAATATATTATCATTTTTATGTTTTTAATTTTAAATTATATATTCACTCTATTCTATTTAATAACATAATGTCAAACTAATAAAGAATAATAATAGATTTAATAAATAATAATAATAATAATAATAATAATGCAATGTTGATTATAATAATATTATTAACATTTTACATGTAAATAAATTCTCAATTAAATTACATTATATTAAATTCATAAGAAAAGTACTAAATATAAAAAGTCAACATAAAATTAAAAAAATAGTTCTTAAAAATATTTTTTATTATTTAATTTCATTCGCAAGTTCAAGACAAATAAATGCTAAAGGACAATAATTTTTTGGGAATTTACAATGAATCTTAGTCACATCAATGCAAACTTATTTTATTAATTTTATTTATATTGAATTTTGAAAAGCAACTCAACCATGGTTATTTATATTGTGCATAAAAAATAGTGTGGGAGGTGACTTGTCATATATACCTACCCCATAAAACCCCCAATTCATTATATTTTAATATATCTCATATTTTTGTAGTACATCTCTTAGGAGGCCATTTTTTGACCTCAAAATCGCTCTAATGCCTTCCTCATCAACATATCCATCATCATCATCATCATCATCACCATGTCCTCATCACCATCATAATCATCATCATCATCATCATCATCACCATGTCCTCATCACCATCATCATCATCATCATCATCATCATCATCACCATCATCATCATCATCTGCATCATCCTCCTATTCATTGTCATCTCCCCCTTCCTCATCAACATCTCCATCATCATCATCATCACCATGTCCTCATCACCATCGTCATCATCATCTTGACATATTCATCATCGACATCATCATCATCATCTTCACCATCATCATCATCATCTGCATCATCCTCCTCATCTTCATTGTCATCTCCCCCTTCCTCATCAACATCTCCATCATCATCATCATCTTCATCAACATCATCACCATGTCCTCATCACCATTGTCATCATCATCTTCACATATTCATCATCATGATCATGATCATCATCATCATTATCATCTTCACCATCATCATCATCATCATCTTCACCATCATAATCATCATCTGCATCATCCTCCTCATCTTCATTGTCATCTCCCCTTTCCTCATCAACATCTCCATCATCATCATCATCATCATAACCATGTCCGCATCACCACCATCATCATCATCTTGGCATATTCATCATCATCATCATCATCATCATCATCATCATCTTCACCATCATCATCATCCTCCTCCTCCTCCTCATCTTCATTGTCATCTCCCCATTCCTCATCAACATCTCTATCATCACCCCTAAACACCTAGAAGCACTTAAATGCACTTAGGATTATGGGTTAGAATAGGGCCTAAAGGATTTTATGGGGGAGGGACTCTAGGAATAAACCAACACATTTACATTTGTTGGGTAATAAATGCAATGAACGTTACCCACCGAACAATACAATGTTCAATAGAGGCGTGCACGCACCCCTTGGTGTGCGTGTGTTCCTACCGAAGATGAAATTTAGAAAAACACCCGCGCTCTTCTCCCGCATTTTCTCCTTGCTTAATCACATTTTGTTGGTTCTTTTCATGCACAGTTCGACAAGCATCACAATGTTATGTTGAATTCAATCACCAATTGGTGCTTCCTTGATCATTTGGATAGAATACACAACATTTGGGGCTCTATTTGGCTATTTGGATTGAATACACACCTCTTGGGTTCTATTTGAATCATTTGAGTGAATACACAACATTTGGACTCTATTTCGATCCTTGGATTGAATTCTCATGCTACTTGGACACACATGAACTCTTCTTACATATAGTGGACACATCAAAGGAGCATTTTACATTTGAAGCAAAGAGCAATCATAATCCTTGAGGTATGGTGACAATTTTATCTTGTTAAATGTATTTTAGTCTTCATTCACTTGTTTGAATGGCATCTATTTTGGTTTTTCTTCATGAATTGTATGATAGTTCTATTTTAGTCTTTGTAATCTTCAACATAGACAATAAAAACATCTTACCAAAAAAAAAATACAACATGCACCAAGCAATGCTTTCAACCTTTCATGAAGATAACAAAAAAAAATTACTTGCATCACCACCAATAACATTTCATAATCACATTTCTCCATCTAGTAGACAAACATTTGTTGAATTCATCATGGTTTCACTACAACAACTCACACAAACACCTAAACAATTGAAAACTCTTAGTCTTTTGGGGCTATTTTCCCTCATCCATACCATGAAAATGAAGTGAGTATGAGCTTTTAAGATTATATGAAAACATTCTCACTAGATGTTGTTGTACATAATCAAATGCTACATCGAGCTTTAATAATCATGCACATTGAGTTTTAATATCTTGTTTGTTGTTCATTCTTGCAGGGGTGATATTTTTGTTTTTCTAAAAAATGCATTGAATATGGGAAACAGACGTAATAATAAAGAAAGTCTAGAAGGAACCCGCTGCCCCCTGAAAAGGCCCATGAGATAAGAGAAAATGCCAGGTTGTACATACAAAACCGTAGAAATCAAAATGTTAGTGCCTTAGATCCATCAACAAGCAATGACGAAGTGGTTGAAGTCAATCAAATCTTTCCTGATGTCGAGTATGAAGGGATGGATGTTGAACAAGTTCTTAATTGGAAACCTCCCCACACACATGGCGAACACACTCCCTTGCAGGACCAATTTGTGAACGAAGGGCCACAACAAACCATTGACGAGACTCGTACTTCCTTGCCGACTCCCTTGCCTCGACTATCAACCAGACGACGAAGAACTCCTAGACGTATTCATGTGGATGAAAGCTTGTTTTCAGGACTTGAAGGTAAGATGCCCAAACGCACTATTGATTTCCATTGTAGCAAGATAATCAAATATTTTTTTGAATCCAAAAGCGATGCAACAAAATGTCAATTGTTTCTTGCTTTGTTAAAATCACATTGTCTAGTTGATGTTAGGAGAATTTTGGCCATAAAGGTAGTTAGAAGTTCAGAGGCCAACAATCATGTTGTTAGAAATCTTCAATCTGCATTTAATTTGATTGGAAAAACTTCTTATACAAAATATTTTAATGCGTCCCATCGTGTACTGTCGGAATCTATTGTAGACAAATCCACACACTACTACATATGGGCTGATTGTTCCACAAAATGTTTTCAAATTTTCAACATTCGTGGGTTAAAAAATTGATTTTTTAATTTTTTTTTTCAGGGCGGAAAAACCATGGCAATATCCACGATTTTTAAAGTTCCACAAACATTTGTCCCTATATCGATGAAATGTCAAGGTTTCATTTTTCGTGGCAATAGGGACGAATGTCGAGCTATATAAACTACACACTCTCACCATAATTTTCACATTTTCTTTTCTTGCGGCACATTGAGCACAAATTTTGGACTTGCGGGGTGATTGTATGAGCTTGGATATTCTGCAGAGCTCCTTGCAAGGTTAGTAATGTGTAATTATATTTTTATATTTCTTGTTCAACTACATCTCCAAGTTGGGCCACTTGAACCCATTCTCTTACCAATTCTCTTTGTCATCCTAAGTTATGAAACACTATAAGTGACATAATCTCTTCTCAATGCATGGTGTACATTAGTGAATATCTACCTAAATTAGCAGAAAATATGAATGTGTCTTGCATTTGGCATCTCGACTCCATCAACAAATTTGAAGGGGAGGTCCTATTGGGGAGAGGTACATTGAGGACTGTGAAAGGTAATTATTATTATACATTGTTGAATTAATATGTTACACATTTATTTTTTCCACTTTTATATTATCATACTGTTTTTTAACTCTTTTTAATAATTATGCATTTTCAAATATATTATTAAACTTATATGTGTCTTTGATGATATCATTAATGATATTGAATTGTTATTTTATCCTATAGTTAGTCGAGTGTGGGAAGCTTTACATTTATACATTGCAAACAACCTTGATTAGATGAGGCATTGGATAAAAGATTGTGAAGAATTCTTTGGTAGGTTATCATGGGAAGGGGTCAGTAACATGATTAAAACAACTCATTGTCTTCAACATCAAATTCCTGACCTTACGTCACAAAGTGAAGTTGATTTATCCTATGGTTTAAAAGATAAAAAGGCAAGTAAATTTTTTACCCACATTATTTCTAGTTACTTCGATCCATTTTTCCAATTACATTTCGTTTGTTTCAGTTTTCAATTATATTTACTAACTCCTATATGACTTTTATTAATTGTCAATGTATTTTTAACCTGTTTCCAATGTTGTAGTTGAAACATCACAAGGCTATGTGGTGTAATGGTCGTAAATTTCGTATAAAAAAGTTGGATGATAATAGGAAAACCTCAGATTGTGGGATAACTGCAGTGTTTAAGGTCCCCAATGTTTCCTCTAGAAGTGATGGACATCTAGAAGAAACCGAGAATAGGTACTATGGGCATTTGGAGGACATTATTGAGTGTGATTTTAATTCCTTTAAAATAGTTTTGTTTGAGGTGAAGTGGTACAGGATACGGATGCATGAATGTGATCCTGAAAGAACTGTTATTGAGCATGCTAATGGATTTACCATGGTTAATACAAGGGCATTTGAACTACGTACAGAGCCTTATGTTCTTCCAAGTCAATGTCAGCAAGTCTACTACTCCGAGGTACCGGGTAAAGCAGGTTGGTCATACGTTGTTCGATACAATCCAAGAGGAAGACCAGTAAAGTATAATCATGTACTAGATGATGAAGATAATCATGAAGAAGAAGACGATGATGATGATTCAGATCAGGCTACATTCGATGTGTTAGATGAAGAAGTTGAAGAGGTTGATCATGCAAATGCAGCAGACGATGATCTCATTGACGATATGGATTACTATATTAGCGAAGATGAATTTGATGCTGATGACGATGTGAATGATCCTTCCATCAATATCTATTCAGAACCAGATCCTGATACAGATGTTGAGTTGGATGAAGACAAAGATGAATGACATTTAATTGTTGAAAAGTAGAGGTACACAATGTTTTTAGGTTAAAATAAATGCACTCACCATATGTTCATTTTGTTGATTAACTTGGTTATATTTGAAAATTAGTTTTCTAATCTAATTATGTTCTACATGTACAGTAGCATGGTTGTTCCTGGATGTTGTAGTGTTAATGGTAAGTTATATCGAACATGCAGTGTCGATTGAGCAAGATACAAAATGAAGTTATCTAGATTTATGTGTTAATTCTTAGATTATTTCATATTAGAACAATTATCATAAGTTTTATACAAATGGATTGCTAACTTAAATTGTCAATATAATATTTTGAACAATATTGTCATCAATGTTCCTATTTTTAATGCAATGATAGATTAACTAGTAATAGCATTAGTGATATTTACCTCAAAATTGGACAACCTTGGTATGGCTACTAATTGGTCTATGAGGAAGTTTCCACTGCACTAACCTTGTAAAGTTATATTGTGCAAAATATGTGTGCTTATAGGGTTATTTGATGGTGGTAATTAACCGTGGAAAATACAAAATTACTTCCAAATGAAATTATGAAAACTTAAATATATGACAAACAATGGGATCTTATGTCGCTAATCAAAATGCATGCCAATGTGATGTTAACTGTAAATATAAATGCGTTATTTGTGGTGAAGAGTATTTTTATAAGTGTGTGGGTTAAATTTGAAAAATATGCGAGTGTTGTTGGTGTTAAATATTTTTTTAAGTGTGTCAAATGTTTCGTTGGGATTAGTGATACAAACAATCCAAGTTTGGTAAGATATAGAGATTTTATGTATGAAGAAATCTGTTTGATATTTTATAATTCATTTATGTAAGTTATCAAAAATATTTAACACGTGTTTAATTTTATTTAAATAATGGTTAATAAAAAATGTTAGCTTTATCATTCTTCTTCATATAGTCTTTATCATTCTTCGTCATGACCCCAACTTGAAAATGAATCTCCTCGGAGTGTAAGAGTTGATAAAATAATTTCAATTGGTTGATTTCTTGCACATCCTCAAATGACTAAATTATGTAGTTTATTATTTATCAAATTAAGCTTGCAATATGCCAATAGGCATGGTATAAAAAATAGATGGGTGGATGCAATGTCACCTCCCCTAAACTTTAAACCCATACAAATACTCCATGATACATCCATCCAACCAAGGCAAGCGTCAATAGACAAAGTACATGCACCATCGAATTAATGGGAGAGAGATTCATCGTGTTCCATACCACAGATCCTATTGCAATTTCCATTTGAACGGTGGAAGGATGGGACGACCCTATGTGTGTGTATCAATTTGCATGAGGATTTTCATGCGGCCTTCATTCGATAGTCAAAGTTGGCCCAACGTTGGCAAGGGATTTTTGGAATTTTCTTAATTTCATGGGTGGTTACTCGATTGGCCATTGAGGTATAGGGATCTGAGTCTACTTTCTCCCAAATTTCTCTACAACTTATTAGGAATACAACATTGGTTAATGAGTTACCTCCCATAATCATCATGAATCATCATGGCCACCCTAACTGTTGGGCTTTTTGTGAGAATTCATATCTTCAATAGTATATTTGCCATTATGAATTATTAATAACACAATATAATTATATTAATAATACAATACGATTATTAATCCTAATACAATACAATTATTAATACATAATATATAATACAATACAATTATTAATACATAATAAATAATACAATACAATTATTAATATATAATATTATTGTTTAAACAAGAAAAAAAAACGTAACTGCAAAACAATTGATACCTGTCGCTGAGCTCTATTGCATTGTTTGTTTCGACGGCACCCCCTGCAACTGTTGGGTTCAACGACACCTCCCTGCAACCGGCTCTTTGGCCGTGACCTCTTTCACTGTGCTTTCATACCTGTCGCATGAGCTCTATTGTTGTGTTGGCTTCGATGGCACCCCCTGCAACTGTTGCGTTTGATGGCACCCCCCTGCAACCAAATCTTGGGTCGTGACCTCCTTCATTGTGATTCCATACCTCTCACATGAGCTCTATTGTTGTGTTGGCTTCGACGGCACCCCCTGCAACCGGCTCTTGGGCTGTGACCTCCTTCACTATGCGTGTTCCTTTGGGATTTTGGTGGCATGCGGTCCTGTTGTCTACGAGTCTGGACTGTGCTTTCCTTTGGGATTTTGGTTGTACCCGCTCCGGCCCTGTCCTCATTTGGATTTGTAACGAGCACTATTGAATTGGGTTTTTTGGTGGCACCCGCTCTGGCCGTGTCTGCATATCCCGGCAGACCCTCAATGGCAACCGTAAGTGGAAACCCTCCTCTATTGAGTCGAATTTCTGCATTTTTGGGTGCGAATTAGGTGTTGTTGATTTGATTTGATAATTGGGTGGTTTTTATTTCATAACGAAACCAACAGACATGGAATGCTTGTTGTTGATTGATGTAAAGGCTCTAGTTCTATTTAACATAGAAATAGTGATCCAAAGTTCATTGATAGGGTTTTCGAAAATAGTTGCAAACCAGTTTTATTTGGATATTTAGGTGCAAGTGGATTGTAGGAATATGAATTAGATATGTGCTCATTATCACATATTGAGGGTGTTTATGCTTGCAATTTAATTTTGATTTTAAGTAGTTTTAAATATCTCTGTCGGTAGCAATATTCTCCTTGGTTTGAGCTGATGCGAGTTTGGAGCTTTGCTGTAATCCTAATTTGGTTTAAGCAGTTTTGTATCTTCGCCTTTTGCCACATTCTCTTGATTTGAGCTGGTGAGAGTTTGAGGCTTTTCTGTTATCCTACAAGCATTTCTTGGGTTGTTTGCCCACGATTCGAAGGCATAGTTTAACCTTCATGACCATAGAAGAATGATTGTCTCAATCATATTGTGCCTATCTTTTAGATTTTGGTTTTGGAATTTGAACCAGATTGCTTTCCAAGTTGTATGTGAAAATTTTAATAATTTTTTAAAATAAAACACTATGTTTCTGGGTATCGATGCTCAGGATGTGAATTATCATTTGGTCTGTTAAGCTCATTTGGATTTTCACATAGGTTTTGGATATGATAGCTGTTTTAATTTGCGATAATAATGTGATTACTTCAAACGAGGTCTTGAATTTCAACTTTTAGCCCTGAAAGTGCTTTGGATATCACTGCTTTGAACACCATCAATAGATTCCATAAAAAAACTTGAGTAATATGTAAATTGTATTCCTTTTGATAGAAAATATGCACTTGTGTTCATTTCCTTCTAGAGATTATTACGAGAAATGTTATTAAAAACAGACTCACATCAGTTTCACCTGCTTGTAAATTCCCTCTATGTTAGATTGTTCATGGAGTAGTCTAATGCTTCGAGAATTTTTCTTGGAATTAAGACTATTTTGTCACATAGACTACTTTGTCACCTTCTTCCGCAATCCCCGTCATTTTCTTCAGCAATCCCCTCCTTGGTGCCCACCTCATCAGGGCATCACCTACTCTAGGTCTCTCATTAATTCACCATAGTGATGGTTTGGTAATTCCCAGTCCTGCCTACCCTGCTCTGTGGTCACTCTCACCTCTTCATTCGCCTATTTCAAATGACCCCCCAACATTTGCTGAGACATCTTGATAATGCCAAACTCTGCTCAGATTATCTCCTTTTACCCTGCACAACAAAACAAAATTTAAATTATATTATCTCTGGACAAGGCATACAAACAAATACTGGCTGAATATTATGTCAATTAAAATCTGCCATGTCAAAGCATTGGACTACTCCTTATGGTTTCCACTTGAAGGTGGGGGGGGGAGGATCTCCATAGCCTTCTTAGTTTTTTGCAAAAAAATCAATAAATTGTTAACATCCTTCATCACCTCAAACCTTTAGCAGGCATTTGAAATTGCTCATTATCTCTATCTCTGTGGCTCAATTGAACGTGTAGTGAGAACCTGTGCATTGTTGTGAAGTTGGGATAACTCTTTGTCACTGTATAATATTCATCATGAGAATGAAGACTCTTCATAATATTCATCACTATGATGCCAATGCTTGAGCTTTTCAGTCCCATCCCAAATTTCCAATTGTTTTCAATCTGTTGAAAGTTGACTGTCTTTATGTGCCTTTCATTCTAGATGCAGCTTTATTTCACATCTTTCCCAATTTATGGAATCACTACACAAATTACAGTGTAATCGACTCAACATTCCATTGCAAAAATACGATCAGGTCGAGTGGATGATTGCAATTAGTAAAATGGCATACAACAATGGATGTAAATTCATTAGCGATTTTCCCATTGTCGATTATCCTCGATTGAATGGAGTAGATACTTATTCATGATAAAATAATTGGACGTTGGTCATCTTTTGAGTTGGGTCTCATAAATTGTCCATTATGTCAGAGACGGAATCAATTAGTGTTCTAGTATTCATGTTATAAGCCCTTCTCATTTGATGAGAGTCTCGACTCGAGTCTTGCATGGTGTGATTGATCTAATTTGAGGCACATTGCAAACTATGCTGAAAACTCATGCTGCAACTTAAGATTGGCCTCCGTAGACTCAACCTTATCCTTGTTCATCTTTTGATACGAGCTTCTAAGATGGGGTATGAAGAGAAAATCTAAGTGTAAGGACTCACTAAGAGAATATTTGACACAGGAGAATGTTGTTAATTTATAACAAGCAAGCCTGAAACAAATGAGCCTGGTGCAAGCGAGCACAAAGAAAGCGAGCGTAGAAGGTCAAAGCATAATCTAGTGGGCCCATAACCCACAAGTAAAAATGAAAATATCTGCTTGGACTGGAGGAAAAAATCATATCTATACTATCAATGATAATATGAGTTGGTTGGATTATATGCAAGATTGGAAACCTAGGTAGAAGTTGAGATATGCTGAAGTATTAGATGCTAACTTACAGGGATCTAATGCTCTTATTAGACTAGTGCTAGAACTTAGAAGAATGCCTATGGGATCCAGTATTGTACCAGAGATGATTTACAACAACTCCCTGAGAAAAGCAGTTGATGCAAGTAATTGGTTAACTCACCTATACCAAGATCTTAACATAATATCGATGGAGGGATCTACGCCTCACCCCGGGCTACGACTAGAACAACAATACTACTGTATTAATCGGATACGTTCTTTGGAAGCATGGACACATCAAGATGCGAGTCTTTGGTTTCCAAGTACTACACACACTTATGAAAAATATAAAAAATTATGGTGGAAATTCTTGAGAAAAGAAAATACAGATAGAACATATTATACCATGCAAAAGTTTGGACCTCAAATGACACATATCCATGAGGATCCTAGATGGTTGGTCCTTGATTGGACTATAGATTGGTGGTGGTCATTCGGAATCAACCTGACAGCATTAGATCCAACTGCTATTTATAATCTAAAACGGGAAGTTGGAGAATCTCTCAAACAGGTCAAATATATTTTGCAGACAAATCTTACTGAGGCTCAAATCCTTGGGTACTACATTAAAAACGAACGATAGTGGCTTTTCAAAACCCACATAGACGTCCACATGCATCAGAATAGACTCGTGGTCCTGAGGTCTGTTTATTCAATGGCATGGGTTGTTGAATGCAATGTCTTTCGAGAATTATATGGTCCCCCATACTCCGATGAGTTGTAAATATCTCAAAAGTATTTGGCTATGAGTGGGGTCTGTCCATTCCAATTATCATAAAGATTGAAAAGAAAGTCATAAAAACTTTTAGACCTTGCTTTTGAAAGCCATAAAAAATTTTAGATGTTTTCCAGAATGGTTAGTTACTTTTATGTTGTCATCAATGACAATCCTATTGATCATGAGACTTTGAACATGGACTTCATTTCTTCTTTGTATGCATGGTGTTTTCAAATTTTCAAAATTGTCTTATTGCACATTAGATTTTCAGCTATCATTGTAGTCATGGTTTGGTTGTTTCCAACACTTATATCTCTTGTTGATTTCACTTAAGTTAAGGATTAAATTGTCAAGGATTTGAATGTTTGCATCAAGCACATGTGGTGTATAAGGGTTGTTTGAGGGTCTTACATTACATTCCCCACACATTTAATTGCAACTAACCCATTGGTCCTGAATTTTGTTATTTAATTATTTATCCTAATGTTATCAATGACCTCTATGATTTCGACTATCAGGTGCTGAGGTGGCATCCTTTGGTTGTTTGCTTGCCTAGGAGACTAGAGTGCTCCCCTTATTTGGCATATCTTGTAGTTATTTGGAGGCATAGAAACCTTAATAACAGTCTATTAAAAAGGTCATTGCACCATTAGGATAAATAAATAAATAACAACATTCGGGAGGAAGCCATCCTTGGTACACTCAATTCAAAGTCCTCAATAGCTGATGTTATCCAGTTCTATAGCATGAAATAGTTCCAAAACCACAAAGTCATCCCACTAGTTAGCTAGCAAGAGATGATGCCCACGTTGTTGACTTATGATTATTATGGTCACTTGTGCTAAAAGTTTGTATTGGAAGGCATGATGCCCAATTACTGCATATTGCAGGAGTTTGTTGTAGCCAGAGCAAATCTGATGAAATGGTTCATAATTATCCAAAATCCACTGAACACACCCATGATTTCTTCTCTAAGCCTTTCCATACCTCAAATTTTGAAAGCGTCTCATGTTGTAAGAAGACATGGATAGTCTTAATTTGTGACTAAAACTGCCTCACATCCACAAAAATGGCCGAGAACTAAATGATGAGGATGCTAGAAGGTGAAACGTGTCTACTAATGTTCAAAACATTACCCATATGTGTTTAATTACTATTGTAGCTTGTCAAGGATGGGAAATGCTCATGCCCAAATTATTGATAATGCTAATTGTTACCCCTCAAATTGCATTTAGAATTTAAAATTTCTTTCCATCCGTTTGGTGGTCTAATAGATCTCGAGCCAGTAGAATGAAAACTTGTAAGTCAGAGGATTGTTTATCATGGTATGGGGATATACCAAGCTATGTAATTTATATCTTCCATAGCTAAAAGCAAAGAATGTGATTACATCTACAAATTTCTAGTATGTTAGAAGATTGTGTTACATCAGTTGTTCTGGATTACTCAGTTTTTGTAAAAGGATTCTTCTATAAAGTGATCTAGAGTTAGTAGAGTGGTTCTACCACTGTGTAATAGTGGTTTTTGAGTGAGAAGCGTATATGTAGAGGGATTATGCTAGAGTGAGATAGAGTAGTATATTGATTATGCTACTGTATGATAATATGGTTTTTGAGTGAGAAGCATGTGTGTATACCAAGCTGTGAAATTTCTCTTTTCCATAGCTAAAAACATAGAATGTGATTACATCTACAAATTTCTAATATTCTAGTAGATTGTGTTACATCAGCTGTTCTAGCTCACTCAATTTTGGTAAAAGGATTCTGCTATAATGTGAGATAGAGTTAGTAGAGTGGTTCTACTACTGTGTAATAGTGATTTCCGAGTGAGAATCTTATATGTAGAGGGATTCTGCTAGAGTGAGCTAGAGTAGTAGACTGATTTTGCTACTGTATGATAATATGATTTTTGAGTTAGAAGGATGTGTGTATACCAATCTGTGTAATTTCTCTTTTCAATAGCTAAAAACATAGAATGTGATTACTTCTACAAATTTCTGGTATGTTCATGTCCTGAATTCAAGGTTACTATTTATAAAATTGTTCTCATTTTGGAAACTTTTGGTGCTTTCACATGAAACAAGTTCGAACAAAGTAGAGATAACTTCAATGAACTCTGGTGATGAATAAGTTCAATTTAACATTTGATTGAGAAGAAACATTAGATAGATAGAATCTTAATGTTTACATTGTTGTTGGTTTGGTTTTGTCTAAGTATCTTGTTTGCGGAATTTTGTCAAAGTTTGTAGAATTCTGGATTTGCAACTTCATAGGGAAGTGGATTTGCAAAACTCACCAAGTATAAATTCACACCTTAAAAATTCAAAAAAAATGGTGAGTTGAAAAACATAGAAAACTTGGGAAAACTCAAGAATATGATAACATCTCACTTGTGAAAATTGTATTAGCACATTGACCTAACTGGTAGTGTTGAAGTTTCTTCAACGTAGTGACCGACTTGGGATTGCTCTCAGGTTGACATTTTTTTGGTTTTGTCCCCCTGCTTGGTTGATGGATATGCTCATTCTTGATTGAAATTTATTATTTGTTTAAAAAAAAACCAATATAGTTGGAAAATCAATATACACATAATGTTTGAAAATAGTCTTTGAAAATCAAATTTCTCATGGCCATTTGAGTGCCAATTTGCATGAATTTGAAATTTGCAACATGTGTAAGGTGTAATATTTCACCTAAGTTAGCTGATGTATTTTGCGTTCTCTACTGTAGTATTTTACTGATTATTTGGTTAAGATGTATTGACATGAAATAGTTGCAAACACTGTTGCGATGTACTCCTGAGTGGACCCTCTCACTACAGTTATGGTTTGTTGGGCTGATAAATAGTCAATTAATGTTTCTTAGTTTAGTGATTTTGCCAAACAGTTCACTAACAAATAGTTTTCATATGCATTAGTATAAAATACCAGCATGTAAATTTAAAAATGAAGGGTAGGATGCCAAAAATATGCCATTCAAAGAAAGAGGGTAGGCTGCCAATAATATGCCCAGCAGTGTTGGAAGGACCAAAACTGGGTGATATTCTAGTTAACTTCCTTAATTTGTTGTCCCTGGTGGTTTTGTTCTACCCACAAGAGAAAAAGACCCCCAAATATGCAAACTCAGTCCACAAAAGAGATCACAGCCTACAGTGATGAATGTGGTGTCGTATGGACAGCTTGTTATGGCACTGTAACTTGGTCTCTTCCTGCCACAAATCGTCCTCCCGATACTAAACAATTCAGCTGAGATTTGTAACACTAGTACATCCACTAAGGTTCAACATGTCCCTCCTAAGCCTTAGATTTGAGGGAAGTAAATGTGTTTAACTAAGTAAATGTGTACTTTCGAAGAAGAGAGAAAGCACCGTCTTGTTTATTCTTGTTTTATGGAGTGTAAGTACCACCAAATAGATATCTGTCAAATCTATATTCCTCAAGTGATGATGAAGATATACTCCGAGAGGTTGAACGTGAGTCGAGTTGTACTAGATCTACTGGATTTATATACTATATCTGAAAAGATAAGGAAAAGATTTCATAGACGCATGAAATATTTTATTGCCAACTGTGGGTCATGTAATTATGATGTTGAGAGCATAGGAGACATTGATTTTCCATTGAGGTATAAAAATCTAGTGCAACGATGGGTACCTAATATTCTACCTCAAGTGGACACAGATTTCCTCATCAATGGGAGGATTTATCGCATCGCTCCTGCATCCTTACATGGATTGGGGCTATTTTCCATGGATGGAATAAAGGTCCGCTATGGCAATGTAACTGAATTGATGGAGTATGTAGGACCACTATACAGATACAATAACTGGTTGATCTTGGTCCAATATACTCAAAGTATGTGGAGATACGGAGTTGCTGCGAATTATATTCAAATAGAAGAAAACAATAAAAACAAAGGGGCAACTATGTATATTGATGGGAGACCAAGAGCATCCAGAAATGTTGTTGGATTTATAAATAGTACACGACCAGTGACAACAAATAAGAAGCCAAATTGTGAATTCGAGGCACGCAAACATCATCGTATATTTGTATGTGCAATAAAAACAATACTTGCAGGTGAAGAGTTTTTGATCGATTACAACTTAAATAGAATATATGTGCCTTCTGCGGTCTAGGGGAACCGTGGACCATCAGAAACTATGCCTCATTAGGTAAATGCTAAATATAGTAACTAAACATGACTACAATAACTGAATGTTTCATTTTTTTTATTTTTTTTCTGTTAACATTCGATTTCCACTGTTGTCATTCGCTTTATTCATGCTTATTATGAATATTTCCATGTGATTACATGGTGATTACACTACTATGAATATCTTATTTTTGTTTATGATGCAATTATTGACTATTGACGTTTGATCAGGGTGGAGGCAGTGGAAAGGAACATGATGCTTCCAAGATCCAGGGTGACCGTGTAAGGTCAGAATCTATGCCTCGTCAGGTAAAAGTTAAATATAGAAAATAAATATGACTACAATAACAAGATGTTCCGATATTTAGTGTTAGCATTCTCTTTTTCCATGCTTATTGTTAATATGTCCATATGATAGCATGCTCATTAAAATATGGCAGGAGTCTGCACATCGACATGCAACAGAACATGTATCTCTTACTTCTGAGGTAAAAATGAATATTAATGCAATATCTCATTTTTGTTTATGTTACAAATATTTAGTATGAGGTAAATGTTTATTTATTGATTTATTATGTCAGGGTGGTGCCATTGGAAAGGCACCTACTGCTTCCATGGTGGAGGGAGACCATGGAAGGTCACACTCTATGTCCTGTCAGGTAAGTGTTACATACAATAACTAAATGTTTCGATTCAGTATGTTAACATTCAATGTCCACTACTGACATTCACATTATTCTGAGCTTACGATGGATTACTGTTTCTTTTTCTGACATTATTATGGTGTTATGGTTCATTCGGGACTGTGGAAAGGCACCTGCTGCTTCCACGGTGCCAGTTGATCGTGGACACTCATTAGCCATAACACCACGGCAAGTAAGTGTTAGTGCATAATAGTAACTTAATTTTCATTAAAATATCAATATTCGAATGATGTTAAAATTATATTGCTTAATTTAAATTATTGTTTGATGAATTTAGTCACGTGCACCCGATGTGGATGATGAGGGGTTTGAGGAAGACATTTTCTATTCCACTAACCCACTGCACACTTTTAGAAAAACCTTGAAAAAGGAAAACATATAAATGCTTGCCTTGGCTCGCAAAAATCCCTTGACACAAGAGAACAGGGCAAGGATTCAACAACTGCAAAATGAAATACAATCTTATGGGTTAAGTGCCATCTTCACAATTTTTTTTAAGCTATGACATGATTTCATATTTGATATTATGTTTTTTATTTTTCCAAGTGATTTGATAAAGTAAATTTTATTGTTTGTAGGAATTTTTAAAACCCGTGACTAGATCAGAACCTGCCGAGACAAGTATAGGTAGCAGTTATGGTCTAATGCAACAAAAAAGAAGCAATGTACCAATGAGTATTTTTGCCACTCCTGCAGTTGGCCTCGAATCCATTGATGATGCGGGCAATGATGAGAGGGGGCATGATGCCATGCCAGAGCATGATGAGACAGATCCTAGGACTCCACATGACTCTGGAGATGAATGTATTGTAGATGACCAAGAAACTTTTCCTGGAGCAGCATGAGTTAAAAGCACTGGATCACTAGATCTCACCTTTCTGGTGGATGACTCTTGTGTTCCTATCAAGGTTCAGAAGATTGCAGGTATTTATTAATTAATTTATTGATTTTAATCATGAAATTGAAATAGACATACGTTGAAATTATTATAAATGAATGGATGACATATTTTTGCAGGAAACAATGTCTTCTATAGGAATTTGAATGACAAATCCTTGGAGTTGTTTGGCAACACCATTCGCACACAGTGGAATAGCCAAGATAGCAATAAGAGAGATGAATTTATAGACCACATGGTCAACTTGTTCGACAATACTTTCAACAGGAAAGTTGTTGCAAGGTTAGCTGGTGAGAATTTGAAATATACCAGGGCCCAATATAGGGAAATATTGCAAGCTGACCTCAAGCATGAGCGCCTTCCCATGGTTCCAGAGAAAGAGTGGAAGGCACTCATAGATGATGCAAAGGGGAACTTGCTAAAAAAACAAGGAAGACAACCATGGCCTGGTAAAGCAAGGTACAACATATATCATCTATTTACTGAAATACGCTCAATATTTTTTTTCTTTTTTGTTTTAAGTAAGATTTTTTATATCTAAGGTTTTTCAAAATTTTCATATATAGGCTACCTGACACCTCCAAAGCAACCAAGGCTAGAATGGAAAAGCACGGGCAACATAGACTGGGCCAGGGTGGCTATAGAAAACTAAGAGCAAGAATCGTAAGTATTAAATGATTAATTGTTGGGAATATTTATTTAATAGTACCAAACAAATATATGATTTTGATACTGAAAATTTTAAAATGTGTTATCATGTATTGCAGGGAAATACGTTCCAAGCTGTTGCCACTGAGGAAGACCTAAATCTTGGCTTCAAGTTTGGTTTTAAAAGTGTGGTTGAACATCAGAAAAGCTTGGGGCAGACTCTAATCTCCCCAATGACGCAAATGCAGGTATATCACCAATTGTAGTATACTATTAAAGTTTATTCAGTCATTCTGATTATATCACCCATAACTAAAAATTTATGTTTATTTTTAAGCAACAATGCAACCGCAGTAGTGAATCTAGCGGTACTCATCAAGTACAATTTGATGTTGGGGTGAACATGTCCCATGATAGTGTGGAGCATAGTGTCCATTCTGGTATATATGCTTGGTAAATAGAAATATCTATTGTGATTAGATATATATATTTCCTGACGTATACTTATAAATTTTATTCTTTCAATGGAATACCATGAAGCTCAAGAGCATGAACTATAAGAGGAAGCAACTAGACCTCCAATTAACACCCCAGTTGTCACATCTATAGAGACTGATAAAGAGAAATATTGTAATTTTAATCAAAATAATGAAATATTTATTTCAATAATAATTCAATGCCATATATATATGCTCATTTCCGTTGTTGCAGTTCACACCCCTTCTGAACTTTCTCCACGCCTTGCTTAGCGACGTACAAGAAGTGGAATAAATGAGGGCATGGAAAAACAAACAATAATAGGAGATATCGCAGTAAATACTGCGCCAATTGATGATTGTGATACCGTACTCGCAAGTTTTTTCAATGAAAAAAACATAAATCAATGAAAAAGTAGATGCAACTTAAATTCATGACTTCTATTTTGATGGATATCGATGTTGTTAGTATGAAACATTGTTAGTATGTAACATAGATAACTTTTATTTGTTATAGTTACGAGGTAATTATCTTTTATGTGATGCTCTTAGGGATTTTCCCATTTATATCTTTTATTTTCTTAGAATTAGAATTTTAAATTTAAATGTCATCACAAGTCATTGTATGCTTGCTTATAATTAGTGTGTATTTTAATATTCAAATTTTGTGTTTTCTCAAACATCATCACTCTTGTATGTGCTGCATGTAGATATATTAGTCTGAGATATTGATTCTCTTTATATTAGATATATTAGATATGTTCATCATGACTTCGATGATCATCACTATTTATAATTTGATTACTTCCCATTACATCTCGAGGACCAACTTCAGCACAGGGACCATAGAGAAGTGCTGAAGTTGATAGAGATCAAATTTATTTTGTAAAATATTTTAGTGTTGCTTTAGCGCTATTCAAAAATAGTAACACACTTCAGATTTATTTTTTGGTTAAATTTTGACGTGGATATCTTCAACTATACCTCTCTTATTGTTATATGATCAATATATTTATTTTATCAACTATTAGTGAAAGAGATGAAAATTACGTTATAAGATTATTTCCCTTTACATCTCGAGGACCAACTTCAGCACAGGGACCACAGAGGAGTGTTGAAGTTGATAGAGATCAAATTTATGTTGTAAAATATTTTACTGTTGCTTTAGCGCTATTCAGAAATAGTACCACACTTCAAATCTGATTTTTGGTTAAATGTTGAGGTGGTGATCTTCAACTATACCTCTCTTATTGTTATATGTTCAATATGTTTATTTTATCAACTGTTAGTGAAAGAGATGAAAATTATGTTATAATATTACTGCCCATTACATCTCGAGGACCAACTTCAGCACAGGGACCACAGAGGAGTGTTGAAGTTGATAGAGAAAAAATTTATGTTGTTATTATATTTTACTGTTATTTTAGCGCTATTCAGAAATAGTACCACACTTAAGATCTGATTTTTGGTTAAATGTTGACGTGGAGATCTTCAACTATACCTCTCTTATTATTATATGATCAATATGTTTGTTTTATCAACTGTTAGTGAAAGAGATGAAAACTATGTTATAAGATTACTGCCCATTACATATCAAGGACCAACTTCAGCATAGGGACCACAGAGGAGTGCTGAAGTTGATAGAGAACAAAATTATGTTGTAAAATATTTTATTGTTGAGAGAAATGAGGGATATTTTTATTTGGCATCCCACCTCCCTTCCTTATACTGTGATGATGAACTTTCAGGTTATATAAAACGGCTATACATTTGAGAGAGATATGACTGGTTGTACCTTCCCCACCTTGATTGAGCTATGATTGGTCTTGTGGTACCTTATCTTTCACTTGTGTTTAATGGGGTCATTCACCTTCCTTGAGTAACTTTTTTAAAACCACCTAGTTGAAGTTTTGCTCTTATAGAGTACTATGGTTGTTTGGCCACATTTGGAGCATACCCTTGGTTCTAAGAGTCATGGGTCTTCTATTACCCACACTTATATTGTTATGACCATTGTTTATATTTCTTATTTTATGACCATTGTTTATATTTCTTATTTTATGACCATTGTTTATATTTGTACCCAAACTTCAGATTTGATTTTTGGTTTAATGTTGACGTGGAGATCTTCAAGTATACCTCTCTTATTGTTATATGATCAATATGTTTATTTTATTACCTGTTACTAATTGAGTTATTAAATACTTGTTGTACCTTCCCCACCTTGATTGAGTTATTATTGGACTTGTGGTTAATGCAGTCATTTAAACTCCATTTTTTTTATACCACCTTGTTTAATTTTTTGTCTTATAGAGTACTTGACTTTGATCACATGTGATCAGTTGTGGTGTGCTGATAATAACTTCTCTTCTGCTGAGCTTTGGTGGAAGTTTATAATTTTTGTGACTTTATTTCTTTTGAGTTATGTACTGTGCTTGACTGCCATTGACCTAATCAACACCAGTCATTTCTCTCTCTCTGGTTGTACACACCCTCTTGTAGGTTTAGCAGGTTCCTACAGAAGACTGGCCTCTCCGAGGCACAAACAGTCTTTTCTTAACACTTCTGAGTATATTTTCAAGAATGGTTTCACACCCAAGTTGGTATCTTCAACTATATCTCTCTTTTTGTTATATGATATATATGTTTATTTTATTACATGTTACTAAATATTAGTTTATCATTTTAGTTTGCTTGTCAGTGTAACTCAATATTATAATCTGTTGATATCGTAGTTTTGAATTTATCATACATTGCAAAATGTTGTTTAAGCCTTATGATTATTCAAAGGACACAAGGAAACACTCTCTACGTGAAGAAAAAAGCAAACACTCTCTTATATGCACAAGGATCTCCACAACTTGTCTCTTGTTACAAAGTCATGGCCTATAAAGCCACAGCTTGCAGCAATTGGGTCTTGCTATTTAGTAGGGGTGGTTTGTGGCAGAGTTCTTTATGTTGCCAATGTGGGAGATAGGCGTATTTGTAGCGTCAAAGTCCAGAAACCAAAGGTTTAAAAAATATGCGAGACCTGCCCCAAAAACAGGGAACCCGGTACATCCTTTAAGATGTGTTTTCTGTCTTTCATATTTTTGAAGTAGATGATGAAAACCCCCTAGAACAAAAACTAACAGGGACAAGTTGGGGTCCAATTTTCTTGTATCCAAGGCACTAGATAATCTTCTCAGGGAAATATGCCAATAAATCTTTGGATCCATGCATTTTCCTTGTGATCTTACAGGGATTCCAAAACATTTCTCGACCTTATAATAAATTATGGGGTTTCTTCCATTTATCTTGCTAAAAAATTGTTAGATTTTGGTGTTGATTTTGAATGAAAGAGCTTTCCACTTGCCTTAACTCATATTTGAAGAAACATGATTACAACACTTTCATTTAGATGGCTTAGCACATCTAGAGATAGAAGGGCTTTCCGCATCAATTCAGAAACAACATTGAAAGTAGAACCCTGCAACTCAATCACAACATTAATCAGAGTTACTATTGTTGGATTTTTGACCTCAAGAGCTGTTGCAGGACTTGTCCTGTTGGGAGGGCCAGGTTAGAGTCAATCCAAATTGAGAGGCTACTCCTAGGGTTTTGTTCTCTGGGGAATATGAGAGCTTTGTGGAGGACAAGGACATTTTTCTCCCCTTGAGTGCATAGGCACCATCTTTCTATTACCAACACTTTATCCAATTGTAGCTTCATATGATGACTCCATGACTTTTGATGTATTGCTTAGTTCAAGCCTATGTATTATATTTATCTACTTTGTTTCACATATAAAGTTAGGTATTGCAGACATATCACAATTCATTTGCTCATTGCACTAGAATTTCTCGTTGTTTTTATCAAGCTGAGGATATGTTGGAATAGGTAATGGCATAGTAGATGCAATAATCATACCAAATATATAAGGACATTACAGTGTTTCCATGTATTTTTAAAATAATATATAAGGTAAGATAAATTCATTAATGTCCATAAATGACCAAAATAGGTCAATGGGACTATAGAATACAAGTCACAGTTGTAGTGTGGGAGTGCCAAGGAAACTTTAAATGCCCAAAAAAAGAATACGAATGAAAATAATAGTAAATGAGAGGGGGTAAACCTTGACAAAGAAAGATACTACTTTATACTTGAAGTAGAAGTAGATGCAAAAATGAAAGAGTGAATGTCCTTGTCATCATCAGTAAGTGTCATTTCACTCTGCTTATGATCTTGTTGTCCACAACAATAAAATTGGTAGGTTGTAATTCAAACCAGAAAATGTTTACCCAAGTACATGTTATTGTTCATTAAAATCTTTGAATTTTGTTAGGGCATTTTCCTATTAAGAGATTATCATAGAGTTGGCAATATACATAAAATATTAGCTGTCATTCATGTCTTAGAAATCCTATCACTTCTCAAACTTTGAAAAAAGGAAAGAGAATGCACCACCTTTGGAAATTGTTCATTTTGATATCTTATATGGATACTTTGCTTGTACCCTTGACCCCAAATAATGAATTAATTTAAATGAAAATTCTTCACAAGCTTAACAAACCTTGATAATACCTAACACATGGATCCAAATATTGAGGGAGATATATATAATAAATTCTCATGTAATACTGAAAATTGCAATTTTCCTCTGGAATGTCTTTTAACTTACAAGTGTTGTGATTATCACATGAGCACTTTTTGTCTGACTTTGAATTTTTGGGATATGGTTTCAATATGTAGGAACTATTGAAATCATTGGAAGCATTCAACTTGATATTATTCAGAATTGGAATTAAGGCAACGGTACATACAAATAGAGGAGTGCAATCTTATTTAAAATCTAGAAGAATTTATGAGGAATATTGAAACCAGTGATGTTTCATCCAAATGCCAAAGTTCTGCTAGAGAAGCATGATTGCACAATCTTGCACATAAATGAGCCTTTTCCTCAAGTTTTGTATTAACATTTGATTTGATTCTTTATGCATGTTTACAAAAATGATTTATAGGTCTTTCCTTTATTTTTCAAATAATGTTTTTTCCAATAGTATTAATCAAGCCACTTGTTTAGGGTTTCCTTCCACTTAACACATCCAGGAGCAACTTTGAAGGGTCTTTTGTGCACAACTCTTAGTACTTGGGATATTCTTGGGCCTGAAATACCTCATGAATGAGTGATGAGGTGAGAAATTATAGTTTGGAATACTCCTTGTAGCATTCATTGTTGATTGTTTCATTGACAAGTGTCACAAGCTGTGACAAATTTTTGGATGCATTAATTTTTTTTTAACACATCCAGGTATTGTCGATATATCGACGAACATTCGTGTATCCCATAGAAACTCTTTCCACGCAGGTGTTGAACTTGCCACAAAACTTTGGGAATTGGTGTGTGGATACTGAGACGATGTTTCGTGGAAATGTAAACTTGTTTCAACGTAGGTGTTGAACCTGCAACGAAAGTTTGGGAATTGCTTCGTGGATACTGGGACAGGATTCGTGGAAAATGTAAAATTGTTTCGACGCAGGTGTTAAACTTGCCACGAAATTTTGTGGATCTCTGCATGGAAATTGAGACGATGATTCATGGAACTACAAACATGTTTCCACGCACATTCGTGGAACTTGCAGAAGCTAAACGTCGATATAGCGATGCAACTTCGTGGATGGATTCCTCTTCCATAGATCTAAGAACTGTTCTATACTTGACACGTGGCCAGCAAGAAGCGTTGTTATTCCCACGACTGGGAATTTTCGTCCCTATATCCATGAAAAGATGAAACACCAATCATTGCAACAGGGACGAAAATTTGTGGCAATTACAATGAATAATCGTGGCAAATTTGACCATATGTAGTAGTGACAAGGCAACATCACCTACTATCACACACATGTAAAATCTTTAAAGTAGATAGAAAGACTCTTCAAAAGTATTATGCCATAAGAGAAAATCTTGAGACCCCAAGCCAAAAAGATTGTTGGCCCTTTGTTGGTAGGTTACCTCGTTTAGACATGAAGCTCATTGATGCTGTTAAAGAACTAGTGCAAAAGTTTTGGCATGATAACACTAGACCGCCATTGAATCAAAGAGATATTTTAAAGTTGATAAAAGGTGTTAGTGGGGGTGAACCCCGTGTCAAGCACTTCCTTTACACGAAACAAACAGAACACTAAGAGAGGTTCAAGAATGAGCACACACATTTGAACTTCGGCCAAAGGTCCTTTGAAAAATGTAAACCCTGGTATGTTAGAATTTGCATTGGTCGCAATACATGTTGTTGTAGATACCATATAGAATTTGAGTACTATTATGATACATATAGACATATATTTTGTGCTTTTCATACTAATTGTTATCTCCTCAATAAGCATAGACTAGTCATGGTGTCTAGGTGATAGGAAGTCTTTAATTTTTGTTTTTTGCATGTGTTTAAGTTCCGGTCTGATAGGTTGAAGAAGGTAACGAAGTCTGAAATAACTGTTCAAAGCTAGCTCTCCTTCAAAAGGAAAATTTCAGGTTTCGGTAGCTTAGGCGGGCCTGGAAATGGCTCATTAGCTACCGAAAACCCTTTTTTCGGTGGTTTATTGTGTGAAAGAAAATATGCTCCAGCTACCGAAAGGGAAAAATTACAGCGTGAGTTGTGGGGCAGTTTTTGGTGGTTTGGGCAAACACGATGGTGTTCATTAGCCACCGAAAGGGTGGATACTTTTCGTAGATTACCATCTAAAGGTTGGGTCGTTTACATCCACCAAAAGAAAATAGCACTGGTTGAGACCGTTTTTCGGTGGCATACGGTGGCATACGGTGGATTATAAGCTACCAAAAGGAGAGGCATTTTCACCACTTTTCGGTAGCACTCATGTTTGAATGCAAATTCATTCCAGCTACTGAAAGAGCAAGAGAACTTAACTTGTCATCAAGAAGATGAGACAAAATACATTTTTTTCCATTTTGTAAGATTAATTTCAAAATAGAGCTTTCGGCGGTTTAGGCAGGCTTTCACGGCTGTTCTTAGCCACTGAAAGCAAAGCTTTCAGTGGTTTACAGGTTCGAATTTTGGCTCTTTAGCCACCGAAAGTGCAAAATAGGGCAGAGAGGCATTATTTTTGCTCAGATCATGGTTTTTTATTCCAAATGGAAAGAGGATGGTTTTTAAGTGAAGTTTTTAATTAATAGGAGTTGTTTCAATGGCTGTTCCAGTTTTGAAGGTGCCAACAAGATGGAAATAATGAAGAAATGTGGCATTTTTTGACTGTCTCAAGTCATCATTTTCAACTAACTATTTTGAGCATCTGGAGAATATTTTTTCAGAACGCTCAGAGGTTTTTGTTCCTAACATGTCATAGAACAATAACCGTTCCCCGTTTTTCCACAGGTGTTGTAGGTTGAGAGAATCGAATCCATCACTGAGGACAAAGTTTCAGATTCCAGAACCTGCCTTTTTGACACACGTGTTTGAAATGCAGATCTTGAGAAAACCAAAACGATTTTCAAAGATATGAGAGGGGTTTTTGCTCAAAATAGGTCAATGCACAATAACCTCTTTCAGTTTATACATAGGTGTCACATAGCTAGAGAATTGAACCCATCTATGAGCCTCTTTTTCAGCAGCTTCAACAGAAATGATGTTTTTACTGTGCAGAGTCATCATTTTCAAATAATTATTTTGAGCGACTCGAGAGTCATTCTAAAAAACACTCAAAGGTTTTTCTTCCTAACAAGTCATAGAACAAAAAAATCTCTCAGTTTTCCTACAGGTGTCACATATTGGGAGAATCGAACCCATCTCTAAGCCCCATTTTTCAGCAGTTTCGCCAGTTAAAAAAATGATTTTTCCGTTTTTTTTTTTTTTAAATGGTTGGATCTTCTATCTGAGGATTTCGACCCAGCTTCTGGGGATCTGGGGGGAAGAGTTGTAATTTATATAAAGCCCAGAACTGATAGAAGAGAAAGGTTGGACTTTGGAGAGACTAATCAACTTTTGTATTCTCAGACTTCTGTGACCTTTTAGATAATACAAGCTTCTTTTATTATTGGCTATCATATTTCTTCTTCTCATGTTTCTGCACTTATTGTGAATGATCTATTTCCTGTATGTTCACTTTTATTGCTAGATAGTTGTTATCCTGTCACAGTTTTAAAGGATTGAACATATATGTTATTATTTTGTTGTGCTTAGCGATTGATATACATTCTTCTTTGTATGAATCTACTAAATGCAATAAGGATTCACCCTCTTTATTTTAAATCAACCCTCTGAACAACCATAGTCAATGCCTTGTATATCGGGGTGTCCTCATGTATGTTGTAAGTGTGTAAATTTCGTTCCCTGTCATCCAACTTGATCCAAAATAAACCCTTTCTTTCAAGACACGTTTAAGTTACCATGCATCTCTGAAATACAACCTAGGAGAGCTTCCTGGAGTGATAACACTAACATTGTGCAGGATTTCCCATTTTTACAACCACCGAATGCATCCATAGAATTTATACATAGCATATTGTGTCCAAGACCCGAAGAACAAAAATATTATAAAATATCATATTTATATGGGACATGTTCCAGTTGCAGTGAATTTGCATTATTGAGCCGCTACATCCATGCAATTGCGGAGCACGAATTGGGGAGCATTTCAATAGAAATGCAGAACTTCTAGTACATAACATATCAAGTAGATAGTTCGAAGGAAAGCAAAAAAATTGCATTGGTGAAGTCACATGTGATCTAAGTTTGCATACATTCATTTTGTACATGTTGAATTTGTACATATATATTCAGATTGAAAATGTCACGTTGTATTAATGCCCTTGGTTTTGTGGCACCAGGTACAAATTTGCAAATTCATGAAGGAATTATACCAAAAGACCGAGCAGTATGTACAGCATGTACATGTAGCACGATGGCAGGATGAATAGTACAGATAGTGCAAGGACACCTTTCCCAATGGCACAATATTGTCGGTTGTGGACTTTGCGGAAAACTACACCCTACAGCCACAGAATGAGATTCAAATTCAATACTACCATTCAGACCAAGTTAGCATAATGGTCCATATCATGTATATGCATGCGCCAGAGAGCAGCAATGACATGAGGATAATATTGAAAGAGACCAACTTCTACATCAGTGATGACAATAGCCACGACCTACATTACGTGCAACATTGCTTCAAAATTTTCTATGATTAGCTGAAGGAGAGAAGTATACAGATGGATCGACATTGGATATGGTCAGATGG